>CM035815.1:18155356-18737856 GCA_020458035.1 Magallana ariakensis | reverse complement strand
TCGTGTGAGGGAATCAGAACTACCCTTAAGTTGCAAAAAAAGAAGAAAATCAGAACTTTGAAAATCACATCACTTTTTATTGTAGATTACTCCACACCCTCGTAGTCAAAATGGCTCGCCCCACGACCAAAAACCGGATGACAGTACTGATAGCTGGTGCGCAGGCGCTTTTATGCAGGGGTTGGATGGAGAGGGAGATAATTATGATGGCTCCAGCGACGAACCAGGATTAAAACGCCCTAAAATATAGTATTCTACGTACCGTGACATTTCCAAGTTCTTGCCTGAATCAAAATGTAGGACTTAAACTTTTTGTGTGGTGTTCGTAGGGTTATTGATGTGTTAAACTTGAGACAGTACGTTGTCAATATAGGTATCGTTCTTAAAGATAAAAAACGTTAATATTTTTTTTTATATGCAAGACATTCTTTTATTACATCAAAAGTGCTCATATTCATTGAGTTTAGGTATATATTAAAAAAAAAACCAAAGACGACAAATCGTTTATAAACTGTTTCATGCCCTTCGTTTTATGTTTGCTTTATATATTCATTTTTTTTAAATTTTGATTTTATTTTGTGATAATGTAGATGCTATATAAGTATGTTGTGCATGAAGTGTTGTGACGACAGTAATACCTATTTACAGTCTTAGGTTGTGATTTATTTTATCATTTACAAACTATTTGGAATCCAAAAATTAACAAAGCACACAAATAGAAAACTGACTTATAAGATAAAAAGCATGAGAATATGTCTTATTAACCATTACAAACATATATTCATGAAAGGTTTGTTCATTTTCAAAATGATATACGTTTATCATTCTTATGATGAATATCGATACTACTTTGTTACAAAGTTCGCTGTATTAAAATAAAAGATTGAAAATGGAATAAATTGTTTTGTTGTCGTAAGTTATTTCGATTAATGGGGCGCTTTACTTGTAATATTGAATGTGTAATGATAATGTGTCGTGTTCTCTAAGGACTTCAAATACAGTCCCCGATAATTCAGATTCGATCCATGTCAAATAGGCAGCAACTGATCACATTGTATGCAAGAAGTCATCAATAGGATGCCGTTCCAACGGATGAAATGCTGTCAACGGTCGGGATTTCTCACTGAAGGAGTTTGCACGATGGTGTTTAATGGCCATGGGCACAGAAGACAGATTGACATTTTGTAGCCAAAGACAAACTGATGGCCTCTTAAACTGATGAAAAATAAATGAATGAAAAAAACTTTAAAAAAATAAACCAAGGCCTGCAATAACGCTCACAAATTCAAACCCTGATCAAAATTTGATTCAAATTGATTTATAATCTTGATTTTTAAGGAAAAAAAATACAAAAAGTAAAAATGGATTGTAGTTTTTATCTATGGTTCTATTGTTAATTGTCCCCCGCCGCAACGCGGAGCGGGGACATAGAAATGCCGGGCGTCCGTCCGTGGGTCCGTGGGTCCGTGCGTGCGTCCGTCACACTTTTTTGTAAGCGCTCTCATGCCTACAAATTTTGACAGATTTTCATTACATTTATACCAAATTTTTATACACCTATTACCTTGGTCAAGTTCGAAAATCAGCATTGGTCGATACTTTTTGTTGGAGTTATGGGACTCTGACCACAATAATGACTCCGTTTTATCCAAAAATTGACCTTGTAAGCGCTCTCATGCCTACAAATTTTGACGGATTTTCATTAAATTTATACCAAATTTTTATACACCTATTACCTTGGTCAAGTTCAAAAATCAGCATTGGTCGATACTTTTTGCTGGAGTTATGGGACTCTGACCACAATAATGACTCCGTTTTATCCAAAAATTGACCTTGTAAGCGCTCACATGCCTACAAATTTTGGAAAAAAATGGGTGGTCGGGGTAAAAAAATGTTCCTCCCAACCTCCCCACACATTTAATTCTGGAACAGCCCTGAATGTTTGAAAATATTGCAATTTCATATACTGTGAAATCATTAGATTTCGTGGTGGTTCAATTTTCGTGGAATTCGTGGGTACCTCTCATCCACGATTTAACATCCTACACGAATTAATAAATAAGGGTAATAAAATCATATTTCCTTTGTAGGTTTTAGAGAATACACGAAATTACGTCCCCACGAACCTGTAAAATTTAATCCACGAAAATTGGCCCCCACGAAATTTAATGATTCCACAGTACAGTATACTAGTATACTGCTTGAACGGTGGGGGACCCAGGAATTCTATTCTTGTTTTCATTAGAAGTGAGTATTCATAAAGTTCAATCTGATTAAAATAAGATCTTTATCCGCTCCGACAAATTCGATGTCGCTACACAAAGATGCAGATACATATATTAATCGGATTCTCGATTAATATCCAGATGATGGGACAGTTCAAGAGTTAAAACAGTTCTTTGTACAAGTAAGGGTCTTGGAGCTGGGTACATTTTAAAGGGAATCCTGGTCCCAACCCATTCAGAATTGCATGGTTTATGTTTCTACATATGTGTGCAACATGGATGTAGCTTTAGATTCGGAGTCTCCTTTATAGTGTTTAAAATCTTTTCATATGACCTTTAAGTTTTTGGAGCAGTTCAGGGTATGTTTGAGTGTTGAGGTAGTCACCTTTTTTGGAATAAATACTGGTATTTATCATGGTTCTATCTCCATGTACGGGGACTAATTTTAATTACCAAGGATGCCACAATTACCCTCAGACTTGAATGGTAACTTTGTCTATGAAATATAACAGAGAAGCTTTGGATGCAAACCTTGATCTTGATAATTTTAGCGTTTTGGGGGTTTTTTCTTCGAGAAATCTAGACCAGGTTGTCTCGCTTTAGCTGTTGTAGAATGGATCGGCATATTTATCATTTTAATTTAAGAATCACAACTAAATGTTTTTTTCTTGGAAAGGGTGGATGCATGCTTTATTTTTTGTTTATTATAGAGTTTTCACCAACCTAAAGGGGACATAAACAATTGCTTTTCATATTACATGTACTAAAATTAGTGCATGATTTTTGGGGTTCCGATAGTTGAACCATTTTTAGGTCACCTGAGTAAACTCAGGTGACCTATTGCTATCTGTTTTCGTCCGTCGTCGTGCGTCGTGCGTTAACAATTTACATTTTTAACTTCTTCTTAAAAACTACAAGGCCAATTGTTCCCATTTTTGGTGTGAAGCATCTTTATGGTAAGAGGAATGTAAATTGTGAAATTGGTGGCTCTACCACCACCAGGGTGCCACAGGTGGGGCCAAATATGCAAAAAACAGCCAAATTTTCAAAAATCTTCTTCTCTACTCCCACACATGTGAGGAAAAAACTGATTGCATGGTTATGATGTCCATGAAGCCCTCTATCAAAATTGTGAAATTCATGGCCCCTGGGTCAGGGGTTCAGGCTCTAGGGTGGGGCCAATATGGCCATATAGTAAAAATGTAATTAATCTTAGAAAATCTTCTTCTCTACTCCCATAGATATTTGTTAAAAACTAAATACATAGTTATGATGTTCATGAAGCTCTCTACCAAAATTGTGAAATTCATGGCCCCTGGGTCAGGGGTTCAGGCTCTAGGGTGGGGACAATATGGCCATATAGTAAAAATGTATTAAATCTTAGAAAATCTTCTTCTCTACTCCCATAGATATTTGTTAAAAACTAAATGCATGGATATGATGTCCATGAAGCCCTCTACCAAAATTGTGAAATTTATGGCCCCTGGGTCAGGGGTTCAGGCTCTAGGGTGGGGCCAATATGGTCATATAGTAAAAATGTATTAAATCTAAGAAAATCTTCTTCTATACTCCCATATATATTTGTTAAAAACTAAATGCATGGTTATGATGTCCATGAAGCCCTCTACCAAAATTGTGAACTTTATGGTCTCTGGGTCAGGGGTTCAGGCTCTAGGGTGGGGCCAATATGGCCATATAGTAAAAATGTATTAAATCTTAGAAAATCTTCTTCTCTACTCCCATAGATATTTGTTTAAAACTAAATGCATGGATATGATGTCCCTGAAGCCCTCTACCAAAATTGTGAAATTTATGGTCCCTGGGTCAGGGGTTCAGGCTCAAGGGTGGGGCCAAAATGGCCATATAGTAAAAATGTATTAAATCTTAGAAAATCTTCTTCTCTACTCCCATATATATTTGTGAAAAACTAAAGGCCTGGATATGATGTACATGAAGTCTTCTACCTAAATTGTGAAATTTATGACCCCTGGGACAGGTGTTTAGGCACTAGGGTGGGGCCAATATGGCACAGGAAGGGCCCAAATATCTTGAAAACGGTTAAAATCCCCACCCCTAAACCATATATATTCTTGTTCCTTGTGTTAAAGGCCATCAAATGGTATGTAGGTCATGGGCCTCAGGGGTTGTCCCTGACCCCCCTCAAACAGGAAGAGCCCAAATATCTTGAAAACGGTTAAGAACCCCACCCCTAAACCATATATATTCTTGTTCCATATGTCAAGGGGCTTCATATGGTATGTAGGTCATGGGCCCTGGGGATGGTCCTGACCCCCCTCAAACAGGAAGTGCACAAATATCTTGAAAACGGTTGAGATCCCCACCCCTAAACCATATATATTCTTGTTCCTTGTGTCAAGGGGCTTCATATGGTATGTAGGTCATGGGCCCTGGGGATGGTCCTGACCCCCCTCAAACAGGTAGTGCCCAAATATCTTGAAAACGGTTGATATCCCCACCCCTAAACCATATATATTCTTGTTCCTTGTGTCAAGGGGCATCATATTGTATGTAGGTCATGGGCCCTGGGGATGGTCCTGACCCCCCTCAAACAGGAAGTGCACAAATAACTTGAAAACGGTTGAGATCCCCACCCCTAAACCATATATATTCTTGTTCCTTGTGTCAAGGGGCATCATATGGTATGTAGGTCATGGGCCCTGGGGATGGTCCTGACCCCCCTCAAACAGGAAGTGCACAAATAACTTGAAAACGGTTGAGATCCCCACCCCTAAACTATATATATTCTTGTTCCTTGTGTCAAGGGGCATCATATAGTATGTAGGTCATGGGCCCTTGGGGTGGTCCTGACCCCTCTCAAACAGGTAGTGCCTGAATATCTTGAAAACGGTTAATATCCCCACCCCTAAACCATATATATTCTTGTTCCTTGTTTATGTTAATAGTAAAGTAATAATTGGCTAACTGAAATCACTGATATATAAAGGTAAAATGATTTTGGTATATATGCCAGATGGTGATTCTCAACGAATGTTGAATATTCAAAAACTGGAACAGGAGAAGTGAGTAACTCATGATGGCTTTTATCGATAAAGCTGGTTTTTTTTTCGTTTGTTTAAATGCCCATAGGGAGAGTTTCTGTCTGCCCCGGGGGGATGGGGGATGGGAGGTTGTTTTAGATAAAACATGAATAATAGCCACCTTGTTATTATTATTAAATTATTTTCTATCAGAGTCTTGCACCTTTTCAATATCAGGTCATGCACTCTTTTATGATCTTTAAGTTTTTCGCTAAAATTATAGGTTTAATAGTCCTTTTTGAAAGATTTCAGGCAGGGAGGTGGTCGTCATTACAAATTATTTCTATTCCAGAATAAATCTTAACTAAATATGCATATATGAGACTCCTTGACAAGTTTGTGTATGGGTTATGCTACTCAGGTGACCGTTAAGGCCATTTGGCCTCTTGTCATTGAAATACAGTTAAACAAATAATGTGATATTGAGAAAAAGTAAATATCCAAAAAACTTAGAAACAACTCTTAACTTAATGAACTTATTATTTATTGGTTTTGTTTCACTCCAGTAGTAGTTTTAAAAATGTATAAAACAGGGTGCCGGATAACTATGCTAAAGCCAGTATTTTTGCACTATTCTAAAGAGCATTATCAGATACCAATACATGTATTTGTCATACGATAGACCATTGACTAGAGAATATGCGTGTATTACTACGTTTGATTTAAGTGTGTCTCACATGACAGATGGCAGTGGCGTCGGAAGCAAATTGAAAGTGGGGGGGGGGGGGGGGGGCTAGACTTATCAGAAATCTTGACAAGCTAAAAAAAAAGGATTATAGTTATGTCTAACTTTGCAAAAAAAGGGGGGGGGTGGCTAAGCCCCCCCCTCCCCCTTCGGTTCCGACGCCTATGTCTGGGATATTTATCTATAAATATAAACCCCACAGGAAATTGAAAATTCCTATTAATTAAAATTTCAAAAGGATAAATAGAAAATTCTGTTGGGTCTTCAAAACACCTATAAGAATATTGTTTTCAATAAGTTATAAATATTTTTTAAAAATATCATTATTTCCTTATTCACACAAGTTTGTTTTCCTGTAGGAATTATTCTTTTTTTACAGGATTTTAAGATAATTAAATTGAGGTAAGAAATTTTAAATATCCTACAGGAAAATTATTTCCCCTTATGTTAAGATTTTTTATAAAATAATGGTGAAAGGTGAGATACACCAATAAAAAAAGTAAATAAAAAAAAAAGGTCTAATCAATGGTCTATCGTATGACATATTTGAACTTTTTGGAAAATAAATTAATTTTAGCGGGTGCAAAAATGCCACCTTGGCATCGTCATATATATCCGAGAGAGTCAACTCAAAATAATATATTACAACAAGAATAGTAATAGATGACTTTCGTCGATAGACACAGACAATATCATATGTACTAAGGTCCCTTCTGAGTGTCAGTAAGCTAAGGTCATCAATGTGTCGATAAGGAACGGGGCTAACACACAAGTTATACTGGACGGCTCCTTATTCTCCATGGCTGGTTTTAGGGTAATCCTTTTTGTTGGTACGTTCAGCATTGTAAATACTTAAGTACATGTTTTATCAAATGTTAATAAGCGGGCTTAACCTATTGCATAATTCTTGAGATATATGATCTTTTAGAATATGGTGTTTATACTACGGGTTTTTTTTTCTTCAGTTCTGAGCCTCGCTGTCCTAACTGTAGCAGAAGGTATGCTTAATCTACTTCTATTCATCCCTTCATTATGTATTAATTTTACATTACGTCTGCCAAACATTTTTGCCGTAGGCAAATTTTTAGAAATGTTGTTCAAGATTGGAAATTGACAAACAACTTCAGTTTTTTTTTATCTTTAAAAAGATCGAATACTAGTACTAAGTATGGCCATTGCCAAAATTTAGATGTTAGTCGACCTTACTCAGAAGCAATGTCATTCTTCTATCACAATTAGATAAAATGTTTCGATATCAAGGAAAACGAATTGAAATTTGTCATGTTTACGATAAAGTTCAAGATCATTGAATCGCGAATTACAGTGAGTGTTTCGAATTCATGGCATAACGTCAAGTTTTTGTTCACATGTAACAGTTTACCAGAAATTGGTTCTGTTTAGTTAGCATGCGCATAAACAATCTATCGATATACATGTATTTATGCAGGGGATAATAACGATTGCTGCTTTAAAAATAATGATGTTTCCCTAACGCAGGGTTACAATGTTTCCAATGTACCGGTGTATCAGAACCAAAGGACTGCACCGTCGTTGGTAACTGCTCTGATCATTATGTGAGTAGCCAGACATCCTCTTGTACTCATACCAATTAATTGTTAAGCTTACACACACGGCAGATAACTAGAAAAATGTTACAAAGTTATTATTGTTCAGCGTAAACTGATCTCCTGAAAAATTAAGAATTGGTCAGCTCTTGAAGGTCAAGACAGGACTAACATATCGAAGGATAATGGGTCAGATCAGTACCATAAATACGAGGGTTAGTGGCTCAATCCAGTAATTCAACGGTTCAATTCAGACGTTAACGGTTCAGTGAAGAACTTCACAAAGATGATTTGCGGTTAAATGAAAAACTTCATAAAGAACGGTGAAATAAAAAAAACTTCATAATAAAGGTAGGCGGTCCAAAAAATGAAAAACTTCATAACGGTTAAATAAAGAACTCCAAAATTAGTAGGAAAGGAGGAATGAGCATATACATACATATTGAAAACATATGGCTGGACCGGGAATCGAACCCGGGACCCCTGTAATTCTAGTCAGGAGCTCTACCACTGAGCTACCCAGGCCGATATCCACGGTCCATATAGCCCCAACTACTACATTCCTCCCTCCTTAAATAGTCTTCGAGCTCTTTATTTAGCTCATAACTCTACAGCTGACACTCAAATTTTGGTTGATCATTAGAAATGCCTTACTAAGGCATTGTACACTATATAGATTTGAAAATCAAATTTTACCAAAATTGTGACCATGTCCCTTTAACGGTAGGGCTGTGCAATAATACCGGTATTCCGGTGTATTGCGGTACGTGGACGAAAAATATCGTATCGCGATACATTTTTTCAATACCGGTATACCGACTTTATTGATCGGGCTCGGAATTTTGTTACGGGCTCGGTATTACATAATTTTGATTTGAATTAAAAATGGCTGATGTATTTGTTTTTGTTCCAAATACGAAAGAAAAGTCGGAGATATGGACTCATATCGGTTTCAGTTCATAAATTAACAACAAAAATGTTTTATTCTTCTATTTTTTATAGACTCATAGAGCAAATGAATTATGTATATATATCAAAATCAATTACAGTCTATTAATATTAGAAAAAAATAACAAATTTTGATAAAAAAAAATATCGCAATACTTATCGCAATACATTTTAAAATATCGCAATATATCGCAATACAAAATATCTCCCCAATACCCAGCCCTATTTAACGGTTCAATAAAAATTCTTAATGTAGGTTAACTGATAAATGAAGAACTTCATATCGAAATTTAACGTGACAGATCAGAACATGGACGGTAATAACCTGACAGATCAGAAAAACAAGAATGCAAAAGGTTCAAATCATATTAACGAACACGCAGGCCAACGTTTTTATTTTCTCACGCTACACGCATGTTAACGTTTACGAAAATTACAAGTTTTGAAAGTCAATCTCTCACATTTTAATTCAGGTAAATCGCGTTGAAATTGTTTAAGCTAAGACAGGGGGTTTACATTCTCTTCAGGCCTTTGACCCATCTGACCCATTTTCAGAAACAAAGTCCCTCTATTCATAGAACTAAAAAGGTTTCAAAATGAAATCGATATGCATGTAAAAATTGTAAATAAATTTTCCGTAATTCAGAGGGTACTTTTTCCCCTTAATAACATTTTAAATTCATGAAAATAAAAAGGGATTAGAATCTTGAAAAAAATGTGAAGTATAGTTTTGAGCATTATAATTTTCTATCTTTACAGCAATGTTTTACTGATTTTTACGTGACTGAACAAGGCTTTTTGTACTACGACTTGGGTTGTCGTATCGAAGATGTAAGTACAAACAAATGGTTAAACTCACCATTCCGCGCTTACAATGATTTGTCATTAACAAGCTTTTCTAAAATGCAACGTATTTGCAGACTTGTCGGGTTTTAAATGGTCGTAAACGAGAGGTGGCTAATCCTGCAAAAAGACAGTTCGAAAACCTGCATTTGTGTGAAGAGTGTTGTACGACCGACTTTTGCAACAGACAAGGATGCCCTGACAAAAGTATGGCTACGTATTTCGATGTGCATTAGTGATCTAGAGCGATATGCTTAAAACGAGTACTTGGTATTTTACACGATAAATATTTAAATAAAACAAAGTTTGTGAAAGAGTTTCATTAAAGGTTTTGTTTACTTTTAGCTGTAAACTTAGTCAATAGTACCGTCTGCTTGAATTGCGCAGACGCAGAAAATCCCGGAAATTGTGACACAGTTGACGTCTGTAATTATGATGAGGTAAGAGAGAGAGAGAGAGAGAGAGAGAGAGAGAGAGAGAGAGAGAGAGAGAGAGAGTTTTAGATATATTTTCATTTTTCAGGGTCTTTGTCTGGGATAAAACTATACGATCGGAATCGATTTTGTAATCATATCATCCATTACTATTTTAAATATATTCTGTCGTACACTTACTGAAAATTATGTAAATATAAGTAATAACGAATAAGGAATCATTCTTTTGATCACACCCGACCGTATTTGATCACCTCATATTATTTAAAGAGTGATTCTTTATTCCTTGAATCTTGAATAAGTTCTATATATGCTTTTCTGTTTTGAAGATTTGTTTGGCTACACACGTCCTCACCGAGAATTTTCAGGAAAGGTATCAATTACGGTGTGAAAAGAAACATGTAAGTAGTGTAACGTTTAAACGCTTTTACGATGACTAACTCCTCAGTTAACCGTTATTGACGAGTTTAGGCATGTCCGGCTTCCTCCTTAGGTTTGCCAGAATTCACTCTCTGGCCAGTTTCACGGGCATCCCAAATCAGCATCCATTCCATTTGGCAAGAGACAGTTCACGTTCCCCTTGACTGAGTGCGAGTACTGTTGTGACAAAAGCTTCTGTAACAACAAAGAATGTGTCAAAGGTTACCAATTATTAAAGAAATAAATTAGTCATTTATCTGATTAATTAATTTAATTTATAGGTAGATTAATTTGTAAAACGATGTATTTTTTATCCAAACCGTACATGCCACTCATAAGCACATCAATATAATGTCATGTAACTGTACTCAGAATCCGTTTTATCTTTTTATTGTACGCGATTAAGGTAAGAACAGTATGATCGACATTAATAAACTGGAAAACATGTACATTGATTTATTAGTAGTTTCTGATTTGAAAGTCAGTGCTCCTTAAAGTCATTAAGAACTGTTGCAGGAATGCCAACAACAACAACTCACAAACCTACGACAACAACTCATCAACCAACAACAACAACTCATCAAACAACAACAACAACTCATCAACCAACAACAACAACTCATCAAACAACAACAACTCATCAACCAACAACAACAACTCATCAAACAACAACAACTCATAAAACAACAACAACTCATAAAACAACAACAACTCATCAACCAACGACAACAACTCATCAACCAACGACAACAACTCATCAACCAACAACAACAACTCACAAACCAACGACAACTCATCAACCAACAACAACAACTCACAAACCAACGACAACAACTCATGCGACAACTACAACAAAATTAACAACAACTACTACTATCCCAGGTAAAGCCTGAAATTAAAAAAATGAATAATTTTTTCTTACATTATCACCTCATTTATAATATTTATGAGTTTTACAATACACGGAACAATAGTGATAATAAGATGCTGCAACCAATGGGTTTGTTTTTTATCAAAGGTTTATTCATAAATTTTTTTTTATTTATTGATGATTTATTCAAATTTTAGTTTGTGGTCCAAAATCAGCAGATATAATTTTTGCTTTGGATGCTTCGGAGAGTTTAACTGCTGCCGATTTTGAAATTGAAAAGGAATTTGTTTACAATTTTACCAAACAGTTTAAGATTGGAAGAGACAATGTTCAGTTTGGAGCCATAACAATAGCAGATAATCCTCACCCAGATTTTTATTTGAATACCTATCATGACCGACAACATCTTTTAGATAAAATTCAAAGCCTCGTTTTCCTTCAGTCGGGTACAAACACAGCTGACACTCTCAAAATTATCCATGATGAGATGTTCAAAAGTGGTCATGGCGGTCGCAATTCCGCCTCGCGCATCGTAGTAGTTCTAACCGACGGTATGTCCAAAGACACGAACAGAACCAGAGAAGAGGCACATGATTTGCAAAATATTGCCATTGTCCATGCAATAGGGATAGGGTCTCTAGTAAATAACGAGGAGTTGGCGGCCATAGACTCAAACGGAAAGCCAGGAACAGTGACAGGATTCGACGTCCTTCATACGATGGGGGATTACCTGATGGAGATAGCGTGCCCAGGGACACACGCAGGTAATGACCCAAACATATAAATATATAGGTAATATTTCATCATATCGTGTGTTTCCAAGCCTTTCAAAAAACTTTCTGTTTGTTTAACACTTTTTGTGTTAATGCAAAAAGTTTCTAGTAGCCAAAAGTGGTGTTTTTTTAAAAAGTTAAGTTATGACCTTCAGCTATGACGGCATGTTCAATAATGGACTAAAAATGCAAATTCATATTCGAAAATTGTTTATTCTTTGTGTTTGTAGGTTCGCATGCTCATACTCACATTTCTTCTGTTGTTGGATGATGACATACTGATGACGTGAAGTTAATAAAGCTGCAGTTCTCACTCTTGGTATTATCTTGTTATTTTCAATGTCAGACCACAGAGTCTGGCGATTGCATTGCAAGTATTTGATATATGTCGGCTGATTGTGTTTGTCTGGTAGTTTTACAAAATTTTGGGGAACGTGTGTATTCCTTCACAAGTATTGATTAGCATTCTGGTCAATTTTTTTCTTTGAAACGTCGATCAAACCAATTAAGCATTGAATGCTTATTTTTGGATGTCGTCGGCCCTATAACACACCATGCCGTGTAGTCCGAAATATCTGACGTTTTCCTGGCCTTTTTAACGATTTTGATATTCTACATGCCAGGAAAACGTCAGAACCGACGCCCTTACGAATACTTAAGAAATAAACAACGTTATTTAGTGAACATGGCGTTATGAATAGCAATTGCTCTGCTGGCATATTCCATGATGCGCGCTAGCGCATCATGGAAAATATGCCAGCAGAGCAGTTGCTATTCATAACGCCATGTTCACTAAATAATCGTTGTTTATTACTTATATTTGCATTTTACCACTTGCAAATACCCTGTATTAGCCTAGACCTTGACATTTATAGTCTGTCCCAAGTTCTTGCTTCCATCTCTTTTTGATGATTTTTAATAAAAATACACATACCTGTGAAAGAAGTACGGTTGAAAACGATGAAATGTAAAATATCCAAGATATCTTCATCGACAAATTATCCTTTTTCACTCATAAAAGTTTACAGGAACAAAAACAAATTTCTTACGGAGATTTATAATGGGAAATGTTTACATCTTACTCCATTCGGAAGTTCTCGGGACACCTCGAGCAATTTTTCAACATTATCATCCGGGCTTATTAATGGCTGATGCAATGCAAAATCCTCGTAGACTTTCTATATTGGGATGTGTATTGAAACCTGAAGCGGTAGAGGGGGCGTTTCAAAACAGATAATCTGGACATTTTTCATATTAGTGGATGAACGCAGTTTGAGCACAAAGGTATTTGTGATTATCGAAATATCAAGCGAAAAGTGGTTGAAGCAAAAACCCGGGACAGAGTTTTTTTTATAGCTATTGCATCAAAAATAAACGTTCAGACTGTAATGTATTTTTAAAACTCACATAGATTTGTTAACAGAATAAATAATATGTTACATGTATAACAGTAATTCCTTTAAAATGTTAATATAAGACATGTTTTAAATACACCAATATTTTAGGGAGTTGGAGAAAAACACATGCTGTATCGTATAGTGGTTTAAATCTATAACGTCATGGAAAAGTATATGACGTCACACCTTTATGACGTCATAGTACGCCAATAGTAAGGTACATAAATCATGGTATAGTTAGGAAGAGTTATCTTTCCTTGTACATTGAATTTTGTACATGTAAATATAAAAATCAAACACTTTAGTTTTATTTGGGTACATTTTTATATTACAATAATTAATAACATTTGTAATTGATTAAAGTTAAATATGAATAAAACTAAATTACCTTTCATTTTATTTTAAACTTTAGATAATTTATATTAAACACTACATATTTTTGTTATAAGAAATATTCACTATATATACGAGTAAAAATTATTATATAATTGTTGAGAATTCGCTATCCGAGAGCCTGTGTGGGGGAATTGCGCATACAGTCAGAGCAATTGCAATTATAGAAAAATAATTGCAGCTCCTCCGAATGGCCTTATAGTGGGAAAGAACAATGGTAATGCTAATATTCCGAAATATCTGACGTTTTCTTGGCTTTTTTAACGATTTTGATATTTTACTTGCCAGGAAAACGTCAGAACCGGCGCCATTACGAAAACTGGAAAATCACCGCCTCCAACTGGAAGCGGCATTTTAGGCTCGATTTTAAATAAATATACATTTAAACTCAATAATACAGCTTAAAATATAATTTTACTGCACATTTGATAATCACACTGATAAACAATAGTGTTGTTGACCTATTTTCTCGCGAGCGAAATCAAAACAAATCTCAACAGTTCGATAGAATGTGCTCAAAAGCCAGTTTATGGGATGAAGGGACACATAAAAGCGTAGCTGCAATAATGTAGCCCTCTCCGATTTTTTTATATCTGATGTTTACTGGAGAGGGCTACAATTCCATAGGATCTCCGTAATGGTGCAAAATTATTTTTTTAATTCGGCTGACTTCGGTCTGAAAAGATCGTTTTTATGTTAGACTTCTTTTAGATAAAATGATTTATTAATTCAGGTTGAACAAACTAACCGTATATAAATCAAAACCAGATAAAACACACCATCATGTTTACCAGTCGTCTTCTTCATCAGCCATGACAGTTCTCGCGTGAATTAATGGGATTTACGCTTGGGGTTTTGATGGGCTTGATAACGTGAATGTCAGTGTAAATAAGCGGTCTTACCTCGTTCTATCACTAAAACATCATTTAAGGAAAGGATATATGATGGAAAATTCATATTTACCGCGTTATTTATGTTTAAAAGGGGGAATTCCTACATTCAGTTCAAGATCCGCTCCTAAATTTTCATTGGCTGTCCCAAAATAAAACCGACCAAGGTCAGTAAACATGGCGGACAAATTTAACGTGCGTTGTTGACATACACGAAAAATAACCGATATATGGACTATACTTGATAATTTTGGATTAATACATGCCATACACAACTACAATATTTGAGTTCAGGTAAGAAATGCAAATGTTATTGTCATTTATATACGATTTGAGCCAAAAACGATGCGGGAGTGAATCACTCCCGCACTTGCACCATTACGGAGATCCTATGGAGTTGTAGCCCTCTCCCAAAAAAAAAAAAAAAAATCGGGAGAGGGCTACATTATTGCAGCTAATAAAAGCGATATTAGTGAGCATTAAAATCATCGTTTTATTAGTTAGTTGTGAGTGAAACATTTGATTCAACTCGTAAATATTAAAAATCGAGCCGAGAATGCCGCCTCCAGTTGGAGGCGGCGAATTTCCAGTTTTCGTAATGGCGTTCCTGGCAAGTAAAATATCAAAATCGTTAAAAAAGCAAGGAAAACGTCAGATATTTCGGACTACCTTACGAAGAGTAGCTGAAAATTCAACGCCTCCAACTGGAGGCGGCATTCTACAGCTGTACTAGGCTCGATTTTAAATAAAATATGTTTAAACTCAATAATACAGCTTAAAATATAATTTTACTGCACATTTTGATACATCTTCGCTAGCCAAGGGTGACGATCCGCTCTGCTACTCTTCTGAAAAGAGTAGCAGAGCGGATCGTCACCCTTGGCTAGCGATCCGCTCTGCTACTCTTCTGAAAAGAGTAGCAGAGCGGATCGTCACCCTTGGCTAGCGAAGATGATTTTGATAACACACTGATAAACAATAGTGTTGTTGACCAATTTTTCGCGAAATTTGAAAAATGCACGAAATCAAAACAAATCTCAACAGTTATATAGAATGTGTTCAACAGCCTGTTTATGGGATGAAGGGACCCATAAAAGCGATATTAGTGAGCAATAAAACCATCGTTTTATTAATTAATTGTGAATGTAACATTTGATTCAACTCGTTAATATTTAAAATCGAGCCGAGAATGCCGCCTCCAACTGGAGGCGGCGAATTTCCAGTTTTCGTAATGGCGCCGGTTCTGACGTTTTCCTGGCATGAAAATATCAAAAACGTTAAAAAAGCCAGGAAAACGTCAGATATTTCGGACTACATGCCGTGCAGACAAATTGACGGTATGATAATTTGTCTGCACGTGTCTGCATTTGTCTGTGTTGTAGGACCGACGGCATCCAAAAAATAAGCATTCAGTGCTTATATTCATATTGATGTTATTTGTATGAATTGTTTGTGTATCGTCGCTTACACAGCGAACTACGTAGAAGCGTTTAATAGGCGTTAACTCCAGAAAAGTTTTTACGTAATGTTTTGACTGACCCTTGTCCAATCAGATCGTAGAAGGCGGAGTTGAGACATAACCGCTTGTGACTTCGATAATGGGATGAAGTAATGTAAAACATCGAAGATTGTACGAATATTTAAGAAACTGCTTTTCATTACAAGTATCACCGGTAGTATTCTATGGAGGGTAATCGTGTTCAAAAATCCAGTCATGTAAACTTGTAAATTCGAATATGCAATCGTGTTGGTGTGTGAGCCTGAGTATGAATGTGTATAATTCTGATCGTGTAATCTATAAAACTCGGACATAAACACTATAAAGTTGACTCCGCAGAGCTTCAATGTAATTCTTCCCACAGATGCACATTTGCAACTTAAAAATGCTGTTTGTTATTTACATGTAAGCTGTCACTATAATACACATTTTCCATAGGTAGTCTCTGCATTTATATCTCCGTTTTCTGAAATAGCACAGTTGACATGTTAAATGACAAATGTAAAGTCTACAAGTTTGTCGAATTTTAACATGACCATATATGGAAACAGTGACGTCACAGATAGTTGCAAGAAAAGGCCTGCCGTAATCGCCAGAATGGGCGCAGAATGAACAAAAACGTCATATTATTTCTGGTCGGCCTGCTGATTAATTAAAAAACTGAGTTATCGATAAGAAAAATTACCTACCTGAAATCAGTAGTTTTAAAATTTTGATTTAAATGAGACATGAGTAGCGACACCCCCTCTGCTTTAAATGAAAAAAAAAAATTCCAAAGATAAGGTTAACTGTCATGAAATTAAACGACAAAAATTGAATTTTTTTTTGCAAGTCGTTTAATTCTATAGAAATGAGGAATATAAAATTCACTCTCAAAATTCTTAGCATTTAGGTAAGCAATGAAGCTATATGGGCTTCACGGCGGTCTCCAAACTTCATGCCGCACAAAAGATATTCACCCCCTAGGAAATTTCTTGATCCTTCTCATTTCTAGAAAAGAATACGTATTCAACTTTATATTTTTCAGTTTAAATTACATGTCAAATTATTTTAGCGATATTAGAATAGATTTTAGGCATTTCTTTTTTAGTAAAAGTTAACCCTTATATTACATGTACCAGTGTCCATGGGAATTATATTACAGAAACCAGCGCATTCGTCACACCGGCACCGATTTTTACAAACATTCACCTCTTCTTGTTTGGTCCAGTTTCAATCATACCTCAAAATCTTTTTTTATTAAAAAAATTTTAAAAAATTATAATTTTGATCCAAAGAAAATAGTATCGTTCATTAGAACAGTTTAACTGAATTTTATTTTTATTTTAGTCCATTCCGGCGATTACGGCATGCCTTTTCCCGCAGCGAGAATTTGCCATATAAGGTCATGTTAAAATTCGACAAACTTGTAGACTTTACATTTGTTGATTTGTAACATGTCAGATATGCTATATCCGAGGGTGAAGATACAAATACAGAAACTATGGATTTAAAATGTGCAAAGTTGAAGGTTAAATTAACTAACAAAAACTATTAGGCAGCAAAATGTGCATCATACGAAGGAACTGAGCCAAATCTTAAAGTGTTTATGCTCTAGTTTTTATAGGTTACACGATCAGAATCACATACATTCATACTCAGACTTACACACCAACACGATTGCATATTTGAATTTACAAGTTTACAGGTCTGGATTTTTGAACACGATTGCCCTCCACAGTATTCTAATCAAAGTATGCCGAATCTTCCCGAATTAAACATTTAAACATAGGTCGTAATTTTGCTGGAAGACAAGTTGAATAATACATGTACGTGAATTCGATTTCATGGTTACTCAGTGTGAAACATTCTTTACCTTTATCCGCCACTATTTTATTTTCCCAGTATGCCTCCTCCTGGGTTGCCTTTCCGTTTCACCATATCTCAATTCATAAATGATCATTCATTCGCATTTCAAAATATGTATTGCCTGTATACAATTCTCAGACTCTGAAAGTTTTGGTTTGTTAAATACGTCATCCCTATTTGTAGACACTGCGCGTATGTTGTCGGCGGCCAAAGAAAATTTACGAATTTAACTTAAAACGCTTTAAAGTTACACCAATATAGGATATACAGGTAATTTATAGACCTTAATTAATTTATTTGCCATTTTATAAATAATGATTATTTCTTCATCTCCATCACCTCCATTAACTTTCTCTCTCTTTCATTCAAGTCACGAGAGGCAATGTCTTAACTCCGCCCTACTATGATCAGGCCCCGGGGCCATAAAACTTAGACGAGCTTACTTTTGATCTAAGTCTCACTTTTACAAAAGGAACAGTGGAAAACTGAGACTGACTTCAAAAGTGAGCTCGTCTAAGTTTTATGGCCCCGGGGCCTGATTGGACAAAGGTCAGTCAAAACATTACGTTGAAACTTTTTTGGAGTTACCGCCTATTAAACGCGTCTACGTAGTTCGCTATAAAGCCATTATATACGCTCTTAGTCAGGGATGTGAAACATAGATGGAACAGCCATATTAATATGTTATTAATTTCGCTTCCGCGACTAAAAATATAGTGCCAAAAACTTTGTCGAGAAAAATCATTTTTCTTTTTATTAACGAATAGATATGATTTAACGATTATTTCTCATAAGTACGTATTAAATTGGTTATGTAAGTTTGAACGTTTCATTTAATCTTACAATAATAAATATGTTCAAAAAGCGTGATGACGTTTAAACTTGCGCTCATGCGCCGTGACAAAGAACTTAATCTAAAAGGAAGGTAACAAAATAATAATAAAAAAGATAAAACATTATTTACAATACTAGTGTACGTCACAAGATCTTATTTAGAATTTAATAATAATCGATTATTCCGAATCGAAAATTTCTGCTATTTGCAGGTGTCCGCGAACAAAGGTAAAACTCGACTATCACGAAAAATTACAAGATTTTTATAGTCGTTGCGGGACATAACAGTGATTGTGAGGTCTAAAACATTTAGAACACCAACCAATCTAGTTCAATAACATTTAATTAGCTACAAACTTTAATCATTAATTTTTTTCAATCTTCTTCATATTTCCGACCAAGTACATGTACTCTCAGTACTTTGATTACTGCATTTACAGATAAGAGAATATGCGACATTTTGAGAACAATCCGTTCTGAGTTTGTCCTCAAAGTACTCTATTACCTAAGCAAAACTGTGCACTTTCTATTACCAAAAATAGATTAACAAGTACAATTTCTGTGCTGTATAGATAAAGTCCAGCAGGCATGTTCACGAAGCTACATTTATCTTAGGACTATGGTGTGTCCTAAGTACATCTTAGGATACGTCTTAACCTTAAGTCTGTTTCTCGAAGCTCTCCTTACATGTAATTTAGGAACCGCCACAACTTTGTCCTAACTTAAGGACATCACTTACCTTGTTCCTAAGACCATCCAAAGGCTGTAAAATCATGTTTTGGGGGATATTGGGACTGTAGTGAAGCTTTTTCGTAAGACCGGTGGAATAAAGCAATATTTTCTACAGTTTCAGCATTTCCGGCAAACCTCAAAATCCCAATCCGGGGGGTCATAGTCATTTTTTCTATCATGTATGTTCATTTGAACAAAATTATGTGGAAAGGGACCCCGTACTCTCATCCCCTTCCCCGTTACTATAAGCCTGCATAGAAGCTGACAAATTAAGCAAATTCTTCTTTTTGTTTTCGCAAATACTGTCTTTGTTTGGCGAATGAAAATTATTCACTTATTTTTAATATCTACTAATATCTACAGCCAACTCTTTTATATGGATGAGGATCTTTCGGCTTGCAATGAATATCTGTGCCAACCTAATGAATCTGCCCCGATATGGTAACTGCCATTGTTTTATTCTAAAGCTTCGTGACGACTTTTTGTGAAACGTTTAGATGAAATTTATGAGAGGTTTTGAAAATTTGTCGATGGCTAAAAAGTAAATTTACATCGGTTTATATAAGCCATGCGTGATCATTCTTAATTTTTATTACTTCATTCTGAAAAAATAATCTTTAAAAATTCGCACAGGTGCTTGGGGACGGGACCCCCCCCCAACAATATTCACCCCCTCCAAATTCCAAATTGGGGGGGGGGGGTCCCGTCCCCAAGCACCTGTGAAAATTCGTAATGCTGAATAAACTGTCTATATGTTTTTTCGAGATATATTAAAACTTATTTCTTATTTAACATGTTCGTGTATTCTATATATTACAGGGAAATTGGTTGTGTTTGTACGTGTGTGTTTCCACATATAACGTTAAATTCTATGAAAAGCGCGTGTTTATGTATTACATGTGCTTGAATGACAAGATTATCAAATGTTAATTTACACTCAAAGAATGCACACGTGTTGTTTTTAAAATAGTTATTTACTTGTAAGCCAATTCTGTCCTGATGCATATTTTTTTTTTTTAATAGCAGTCATTTGGATTTCAGGGGGGGTATTTTTTCTTTTGTTTTGTTTTTGTTTTGTTTTTTGTTTTTTTTTCAACTAAATTGTTATTGGTCACTGATATATTTATGTAAATGTAAATTTTTAAAAATGTATACACTGGTTTTAGGCCTACCGTGTTAACTACCGACACGTCAGTTTTCTCTGGCAAAATCTTTAATGATTTTCTTACACAAGTCTCTCAAATTCGATCTGTATGAATAAATGTGAAAAATAAGAAAGGTTGTAGAAGGTTAGGATATCCTAACTTAAGATGTTCCTAAGTTACCGTCGAGCTTCATCTTAAGACGTGTCCTAAGTTGATTTTAGGATGTCCCTAACTTTTTCCCTAAGTCATATCTTAGAAACACACTTAGGTCACAACTAAGGAAAGTTTCGTGAACATGCCTGCAGCTCGACATGTCTCGAATGTGAAAAGATGATGATCAAATATTTTATGTCAAATTTGTTAAAGTATTGAAATCATTACACTGTTTACATAAAACTTTAATTTAAAAGCATTTTTAAAAAATTCCAATTTATTTTACTCACATCACTATTGCAGGTGTATAAAAAGGTAAATAGAATACAAATCATTTATTTCCAATTAGACAAACTGTATGTACAACAAAAATAATATGAAAAATAAGAGAAACAAACGTGAGAACAAAATTATTCATAAATTGTAATACTCTTTGTGTTTTCAGCCTTAAAAGCGTATTAGGCCAGGACACATAATCCCCTCCCCACCAAAAATACTGGGCAGAAATCATGTCGTGCTTATGAGATTATAAGTTGAAATAGCATAAATTTAGCCATGTATTCTTTGAAAAAAAAATATGTGTTCTAAATGTATTATCTATCGTAGTACGAACAAAACCTTATGTCTTAATATTTTTAATACATGAATAAGCTTTAAAATTGCAGAACAAAATACATACATAATGTGTCAGTACGGGCCGCCAGAAGGCGGTCCGTTATTTGATATACATTTAGATATTGTAACTGCGTTTCTGCGGGATAGTTTTTTTTTTAATAGAATTTATAGTATGCTTATTTTTATGAATTAAATGTAAAATTGCATATGCCATTAAAAAATATTACACATTTTTTGTTTTACTCGTAAATGTAAAGTCGTGTTAGGCGTGTTTGTATCGAGACTATAATCTATTCGGAAAATTTCGGAGTTTTTCATTGTATCGGGATCGGTATACGGGACATACTAAAGACCTGAATGACAGGAAATTTTTTATAAATGATATATTTGAATTTCTATGTTCTGCGTCAAATAAAATGACTTTGTGTGTGTATTTATTATATTTCCATGCGATTTATTATATTTCCATGCGAAATGTGGTAGAAAATAACATGAAATGACATCCATATCAATCATTTACGCAAAAATATGAAAGACCTGAAAATTTGATCTGACCTGATTTATTTTAATACTTTTGAGAACCTCATGCAATTAAATAACCATGATTATCTTCATAAACTGAAGTGTAGATAAGATTTATAATTCCAGTTAGTATAAAAAATTATCCGGCTTTTTTTTTACCTTTAAAATTGTGCAGTTTCTACCGGATGAGCATATGATCTTACATGTAACTTTAAAATAATCCATTTCTATTTTATTTTATTATACTTTCATGTTAAATACTGAAATCTGATTGGTTTAGACGCAGTTGACAATTCGTTCTCATACCCTCGGCGTTAGCAACACACTTGGCAACGGGCCGATAGAATGAATTGTTACATGCGCGTATATTATGCGCGTACGATTCGCCGTAGAACTCACGTCTTTTCTATATAAAAGCAGTAAAATTTGCTATAAAATTAAGACGTTCAGTATAATAAAATAAATAGTGCCTGCTTGGGAGGGTACCAGTTGAAATTGACACCCCGAGAAAACCATTGTCAACCGACGCGAAAAAACTTTGAGTCAGTTATCTGAACAATCTATTTACAAGTACTAGTATCTCAAATGTTTTGTCAATGTAACATTTAGAACACCATGCTAACGCTTTAATCATAATAGCTGTATGTTTTCCGATTTTCAAAATAACAGTTTGGGTGCGCATAAAAAAATGTAAAATAGTATTAAGCGTTAAAGGGGCATGTTTACGATTTTGGTCATATATTATTTTTCTATATTTTTTGTTTACAATGCTTTAGTAATGTATATCTTATAATAAACCAAAATTTGATTGTCAGTCGTAGAGTTATTGGGAAGATACAGAGCTCATAATTCTTTGTTATGTATATTGACCACCCCCTGAAACGAATATGCGTTTTTAAATACTTAGATATATCAGTATTTAGAATATCGCAGCAAAATAAAGCAAAAACTATGTGACATTTAATTAATGCTATGGAATTTGTGAATACAATTATACAATTTTTATTATCAATGATTATACAAAAAGCGTAGCAAGTTTGGTAATAACAAATTGAAACAAGAAATATTCTTTTTTCATCCTGGAGGGAACTTTGATGGTTTTCTAATCTTTATTTTTTTTTTTTTTTTTTGCTAAATAAAATGCAAATCATTTTACATTGCCAAAACGTTGACTATGATTAGTTTGGCAATAGATGAAAGACGATATAGCCACGAAATTTTATCCGTTACACAACCTTCATCAAAAAAGCAGACCTCATAGGTTCTTACAATAAAAATGTTTACGTGTATGGAATGTTTTGAGCATCCAGTCTTCTTTACAAAATTGCCTGCGCTTACATGGGTCTTCATCATTGCCATTTTCATTCGTAACACCAATTCTGTGAATACGCCACTACCCCCAACAAATGAGTATGAAAGAAACAAACAAAAAAAGAGGCCCATGGTCCAAATCGCTCATCATAACAACAGTTCTTGAATCTCTTTCTAAATTTTTAAATATGAGGCACTTTTAAAATATCATAAGTTGATAAACAAAAATTTATTTATTTGAATTTGTACAAACATTCTTTAAAAACTCCATAAGTTTTCAATCTGACATGCAGCTGTCATAACAGCACAAGATCTCGTTACTAATAAGCATCTTATCAAGTACCGAATTTTAAACGCTTAAATAAACTTTCTCGTGAACGTTTAAAGCGACAGTACGGCGCATCTTATTAAAAAACCGACTTGAAAAAATTTTCCGATCGGGTTCGGTATTTTTGTACTACTCATAAATGTATAAACTTTCAGAAAATTACAAATTTCTCCGTGAAATAAATCTAATTATTTCATTAAAATTAATAATTAGGTATAACCTATACATATATACATCGCCACGTGTAACGGGGTTCCACTTTCTATACCATTACGCATGCGTATTTACTATAAACAAACCAGCATGGCGAGTAAGAGACCGGGTAGGCCTGCTTACTTGACTGAATTGGCAAAGAAAATAAGGTAATAATTGTTCAAAGTTTTAAAAATAACCAGTTATTATTTTGTAAGCATGTATTTTGCGTGTTTATCATAGGAGTTGCTACAACCTAAATTCATTTTTGTAAGTGAGGCCCCTTGAGGGATAATTTGACATATTTTTGTCTGTTAATTTTAAAATGAATTGAAATTGGTAAACCATTAATAAATTTTCGAGAAAGTGATGATGTGTTCCGTTTAGAAAGTCTCTTTTACCTCGTATACCATGATGACCGTAGTCGGGCGAAGATATTGTAGTTTTCAGCACGTGTCAATTACTGTCAATCAAAATCCACGTGGTACAAATAAACGATATAAGATTATTTCGGTTTGTACGACCCTTAAATTTCCGGAAGCTCATAATTACATTAATTAGGTATGTAAAAGGGATTTTTATGTACTTCAACTGTCACAATCAACGTTATTTCGTATTTCCTAACGATACAATGGGTAAATCTGAAGTTATTCATACATGTGTTTTCAGCTGTACTGTCTCTTTAAACGCCAGAACGAATACCATTTGAACCTAACTACCCGTCAAAACCCTCAACCCCAGCCAATAACTACTATTGGTGTTTCAACATAAGAAAATAATTTTATTCTAATTCACCATCTTCAATCGAAATAAAATTATATATATCGGCACTGCATAAACCAAAACGAAAAGCCTTGAATGACTATATTTATTTCTCAGCATTTAGTTTACCAACGCGAAAGTCACTCCTTGTACAAAGTGTCGGGGGGTGGTCTCGCGTGTTCATTACATAATGAAGAGGTACAACAAAACGTGCAGTCTAGCTGCATGTTCTCAGAAATGTGTTCATTGAAAATGGAGCACAGTAGTTGATGTCTAGATCCTTCATAGTACTGGTCGTGACATTCTTGTTTCGAACCGCATCTGTTTGGTCAAAATGTAAGTACATATGAACTAGCGAACTGTTCTGATATACATAGTCAAAATATATCGTGAAAGAACCAATACTTAGTTACAGTTATAAGCAAAAAGAATGAAAGATATAAAAATTATAGAATTTTAAAAACTATTCACAGTTTTACAAAGAGTAACGCATTGCTATACCGTAAATAATTGTACTTGTAATCGATTATAAATGAAAACTAACCATATCTTTACTTGGATCCACTCACCGTTTTGTTACGTGCGATACACCCCACTGAGAATTGCTGTAATGATTTAGACAATATGGGGTACTTCCGGTACACGTTGACAAAGTTCCGGCGCCTTGACAATCATCACATACGTAACAATCAGCTAGGAAATCCAAGCATAACTTATCAACAATTGTGTAACTTTAACAAAAATTAAATATTGATTAGTTTACCATTTAAAATCATTAACAGTTTATGCTTTATAAGTTGGCTTGCAATATAGAGATGGGCCAGATTATGAGCCGACATTATTTTCCTATATGTAGAGTAGTTTAATTGGCCCTTTATCTTCGACCTTGTGACCTGAAAATCAAACTGTCATTTAGTATTCAGGTGTACCAGTGTATGAAGTTTTATATCAATCACCTAACGCGATTTTAAGATTTTTGATCGGACAACCCAAACTCTACCGACCAACCGACAGGTGCAAAGCAATATGCACCCTCTTCCACGAAGACATGAAAGAGAAATTACTTGATTTGACTGGAGGATTGGTGATAGGGTTGGATGGAATAACTGTCGGGAGAAACGGACTATCATGGGAGGCCACTGTGTCTCGGTTACAGAGTTCTCCAGTGCAGCAATAGGAACACATGAAATCGGCGAAGTATTTGTGGGAGGACGAGTACCTGCTACAGTAAAAGGAAGAGGCTTCTCGCGGCATCCAGTAACACTCACCGGCGCTTGCACAGCTACAGAGGAAACCAACCATATAAAACGTAGGTGTGATAAGATTATTGAGTAATTATATGACAATCACGTTAGATGATGATAAAATAGATATAACTGATTTTGATTAATTACACTTTTTCGACCTCGGTCTTTCCATTTACATAATTTGTCAAGCTATTGAGACAGTATGGGGCATTATCCGGACAACCAACGATGGACTGAGTGTCCGAGTCTTTGCTACTGCTGTAACACCCTAAAAGTGAAAAAAAATAAACATTCTATAAACTCTTCATACTGCATACAACAAGAACTCACGTGACAACGCCATATATGTACTTTTTTTAGATGATACCATTTTCATGGTATAAAGCACAAGGTATGCAAATGAACTACATAACGCGAAAATAATATGTAGATATACTTGCTGTTGGCTGGGGGCTCTGTTGTCGTTGTCGGTATTGTTGTTGGCTTTGTTGTTGGCATACTTGTTGTCGGCTTTGTTGTTTTGGACATTGTTGTTGTTGGTATTGCTGTTGTATTTGTCACGGGAGTCAACGTGTTTGGAACATTTATCGTACTTGGCGTTGCCTGCGTGTCTACTGACGATTGCGTGAGCTGAAATGTTGTAGGGCTATGTTGTTGAGCTGATGTTGGAATGTGTTGTTGCACTGTCGTTGGTGTATGCTGGGTTTGTGGTGCCGGGGTGTGTTGCTCGACTGATGGTGTATGTTGCTCCACTGTTGGAGTGTGTTGCTCCACTGTTGGAGTGTGTTGAACGGATGCTGTGGTCACCAGTGAGGACGAACTTTGTCCTGGAGCTGTAGTTTGCTGTACCGGCTTTGATGGGGGATTGGTTAAAGTTACCAAGGTTTTTGAAGGGACCTGACTTTGTGTGTGATTGTTTGTATTTTGTCCATTGTTTGCTGAAGCCGTAGTTAACGTGACAAAAGATAACGGCATTCTTGATGTTGTCTTTGGAGTTGTCGTTGTTGCGGCTTCCGTTGGCCTGGTCGTTGAGGTTGCTGTTGTCGTTGTTGTTGTGTGTGTATTAGATGAATTAAGGGGTTTCAAGTCTGGATATATTTTGAAGCACGATTTTTACTTTAATATACACATCTAAGTCAAATTTCAAACAAATAAAGACCGTGCCACTCATAATTAAATGTTTGAAGATAATATAATGTATTCAAATATAATTTATTTCAAACCGACATACCCCAAAAAATATTGCAATAATCTGTTTTACAACAATGTTTATCCATCGCCAATTCTTCCCTCTTCCCAAATATCGGCGGCTGACTACGAAACATTTCACAGACCTGTTAAAATATTCGTCATATTTGTAATATTTGATATCATAATGTGACGTTTAAATCTGAAAAAAAAAGAAGCAAAAAATATGTTCTTCGGAGGAGACTGTTGTATTTTATAAAAAAAAATATATAGATAAAATCATTGAAATATTCAAGAGCCTTAATTATTATATATAATATCTGAACATTTCAAATTGAAAAGAAAAATCCGCGTCACTGAGTTTTTACGGGTCGCATCGTGACATTTTTATTATACTTAATTTTGTACAATCTTAGTCAGCTATACCTCGTGGTTCACACAGCCTAGATGGATTCTAGTTTGGTAGGTTTCCAAGTCCATAAACTGATAATACATGCACTCCTATTAAATCCAATGAGAAACGACGGCAAGTTTATACATGGTTATGTAAGTCATTCTAATACGTGAATGTACTCAGCGATGAAAAAGAACGTGAGAGAATAAACCGACCTACCTACCTGTCCCGGGTTACACAGTGTGGCGTGCTGACACTGGGAGGCGTATTTCTCGTTCTCTGGGCAGCTCATACAAGCCGTCCTATCTGCAGAACCTACCAAACATACGATCAACAAACATTACTTGCTGAACACTTTTCTTTCCCATCAAGTTCCTCTATGCGTATTCAAAATGTTATTCTTATTTATAATAAATTAATTTAAAATGTAATCTTAATTACAGATTAGAACTTTTCAAATCTAAAATTCTTGGAGCTGCCCCATTTAACAAGACATTTTTTTCATTTTATTTTATTTTTGTAGTAAGATACTACGAAAGAAAAAAGATAGAACCATTTTAACAAGACCTTGGACTTTCATTAGAACGTAGCTATCTATTTCTTGCGTCAAAACAACTTAAAAATGCCGCGGTTTGAAGCGAAATACGCACCTTAGCTCAAAAGCCAGACAAATCTTGTTGATTTCAAAGAGCCATGGCTGATTGGCTTGCAATGAAATAGACATGCCTACGTCACATTGCTGTTTGACATAGCTACCCAAAGTCCAAGCTCTTGTTAAAATGGTTCATATACTTTTCACTATATAAAATATTTGTTTCATGGAGGGTATACTGTCAAAAGCAAAGGGGGTTCATCCAGAGAATAGCATTCAACATATACACAGAAAGACATTGATGATGTGACGTTTGATTAACAATATCATATCTATTTCAAGGGTGTAAAAAATAATAATATGTAAGGTTACATACCCTGTAATCCATTGCAACCGTCGACAGAACAGCACTGTTGTTGTTTGATGTCACTTCCTGGAGGAAGTTCTCCATATTGATCAACAGAGGTGGTATGAAGGTTAGAACAATCCTGTAAATACAAAGAGTATGATAATATCTTTAAAAGAAATTCATTAAATAAGACATGATTTCACTTGTGCACTCTCACGAGTGAAGAACCCAATATAACAATTTAAGACTATTTGCTCTAGATTTACAGGTTAAGCAACAAAGACATCGTAATAGAACAATACCCACCGCGTCGGCCATGCATCCGGTGTAAAACCACGGTTGTCCGTCGTTTATGGTATAAGTTGTTGTAAAACATTTCTGAAACATTAATATACGTTAGGCATAAAAAACTAAAACCAAAAAGTTGAATGTTAATTTATATGTATATGGTAAACGAAGCAGTGTTGTAGAAAGTGCTTATGAACGCGGCTGACAAAAAATCAAAAGTGAACATACCTACCTCTCCGGGGTGACACAACTGGAAGTTGTTACACTGTTGTTTGTCCGTGTGTCCGTGGCAATGAGAGCACAAGAGTCGACCTAATGCACAGAATCGGGCAAGGTTCATTACATTATTTACTACAGCAAAGCGTCTGCCCCAGTCGCACCTCATATAGAAAAACACTAACGGAAGTCCAACGGAAAATAGAAAAGACTACAATACGGAACCCGTTTGTTACCGTTGATGGAAGTCTTCCATGCCCTGATGGAGGGTGTCGCGATCAATGTGGTGTTGCAGCGAATAAAACGGAAAATATGGTTGATGTATCGTACCGGACAAGCATTGGTCAACTACCGACAATCACTGTTTTGTCGTTTTCACGGCCGTTTGTTGGGGTTTTTTCGGTATCAACTCGAATCCAACGGACATACTATAAGACGGTTATATACAAGAAAGGAAACGCCATATATAGGACCGTTACAAAACTCGTAGATGTATCAACCTTAAATGAAGAGGGGACGGGCAAACGGAGACACACGGATCGGAGATTTGCGAATTGTGGGGCTCTCGTTAGTGTTATCCTTTGATAATTTTACTGCTTTTTCTAACTAATATTACTTATGAAATTTTTGTAAAACAAATATAATCAAACAGCATAAAGTACTAAATTGCACTGATAAAGGAAAATTAGAATAGAAATCCCTTACCATTTGGAACTCCATGCACCACTGATATAAATACCAGAACTGAATAAAACATTAAATATAAAAACTGGACTGAAATTGATTAGACAACGGAATAAAAATATGAATAATTTTCACTTTTTCAGTGTTAAAATGAAGCTTTGATATTTAGTAAAAATGAAAGATACAAAATTCACAAAACCCAAACCTCCAAGATGATAAGCGATCATGGCCGACAGTTTGAGTAATTGGTAGCCGGAGATAAGGAGTGACCCCTTGGTCTGTGCTAGACTTCTGTAACTTTTGTTCAAAGTACCTACATATCATGTACTTGGTACAAAATAAGAAATGAACCGTAGAGAAAGCACACTCGTGCTAGTCTCTCTTTCACGTTTTCCGAAATTAAAGGTAATTTAAAATATCAAACAAGTCTACTTCATGTAACAAAATTATTGTTATTAGACTTCGTATACTGAAAATAAATTATTGTAAAAAGATAACAAGTTTATCTTTTAAAAAGATTGGAGAGCTAGCGCAGTAGCCATCATAAAACACAGAAGCAGATTTCTAAAACATTGGTTAAGATTTCTGAATCGATTAATTATCAATAGGAAGGCACAGTGGTGCACTGAAATTGTGCTGGAGTGGGGTCTCAGTTTAGAATTGTGAATCTAGAGTGGGTTTCACATCGGCAATGGCATAGCTCATTGACTGTGCCTTAATCATTATGTATCTACTGTAATTTCAATTTCTAGGTGAAATTTTTCAAGAACCATTGGTACTGTTTTGTAACAATCGTATCTTCTCGGGCCTTTCCGGCAAGCTCGGAAAATGTATCCGAGGTTGTTTTCCGAGCTTGAAGGTAGTTAAGTTAAAGCTAGCTATTTATTATAATATTTAAAATAACTTTGCATTATAGAACCAATTTAACAAGAGCTTGGACTTTGGGTAGTTGTGTCAAACAGCAAAGTGACGTAGGCATGTCTATTTAATTGCTAGCCACTCAGCCATGGCTCTTTGAAATCAACAAGATTTGTCTGGCTTTTGAGCTAAGTCTACGCAATCAGTGCATATTTCGCTTCAAACCGCGTCATTTTTAATTTGTTTTGACGCAAGAAATGGATAGCTATGTCCTAATGAAAGTCCAAGGTCTTGTTAATTAAAATGGTTCTAAGACCTAAGCTATTGTTACTTTTTGACATTTACAATAAAATACAAAACTTCATGTAAAGATGATAAAACGAAATTCACCTGGTACAGTTTATCTACAGTAGTACAGTATTCCCAGAATCCCCTAGTATGGAGTCGAGCATGCGTATTCCAGTGAAAAAGACTAACGTAGTTGCTAGCGCTGGAGAGCGCTAGCAATAAAATAAGGATATGTAGCATGAAAGATAACTCTTACAAATGTAGCTTGCTGTTCGTTTTAAGGTTCCTCGACACACCAAAATTCTATTTGATGGATCGATAAAGAATCTTTTTTTGAAATATGATTTCACAAAACAGAGGCCAATATCGGCTTTCAATTATTTTATATAATTTTTTTTTGAGGGGGGGGGGGGGTATTTTTCAGTGAAATGGGGAAAATTGTTTTGACGGCAAATAGGGTATTTTGGATCTTAAAACTTGGTCTCAATTGATGTGTGATATAATTATGAATAAATACATGCCAAAGATTGTTCGGTTATGTTTTTAAGGTAGTCCTATACTCGGCACTAAATGGGCTCAATCATAAAAAGCTTAGCTTTAAATGATAGATATACATTCTAGCAACACATATACAAAAGAAAATATGTATGTTTACATGCTAGTTTGTTTCTTATCACCTCTCAGACGGGTGTACCCCCTTGCGAAAATTATTGACAATGATGAAATTTGCCAGACGTTCGTTTTTCCTAAAAATAATTACCAATTTGAGAAAGGATAAAAAAGGTTAAGCTCTAAACCAAGTAGACCCTTACGAAATAAGTCCGTAAAAATCACATTTTGCTACAGTTTTCTGCTTAGATCTGTCAGCAATGTTAGATATCATTTAAACATTAATCAATTGGCGATCTTGAATCTAAATTTAAAAAAAAAAAATCGGGGGGGGGGGGGGTGGGGGGATCAAAATAAAGAAGATATAAACATACCTGAGATCCTGGTTAATCAGAAACTTCTTTTTCATTTTACTTAAATAAGTGTACATATATACAAAGACAAACAAATGGGTAATTTAACGCGCGAAGTCATCGAGTTTATTCCCTGTTGGTTTCTGGTTTTTGAGTGTCTATCTAGATAAAATGTTCTCATTTTTCATCATAATTATAATTATGAAACAATTATACGTGTGTTTTGAAAGACATTAAAATGGTATTGCGAAATTTGGCAATATTACTAATTTCGTTAATTTTATCGATCTCAATAAAACAATGCCATTAGAATTATTACAAAATTGAATTGTAACAAAACATTTAGGTTTCCCGTGAGAAATCAACTATTATTTCATTCAATTTATGATCCATATAACAACCAAACTGCCTTAAAAATCCACTTTTATAATCTGGTTGAGAAGATGTTATTAACAATCGGAATCGTTTCAAAATTGCGTTGTTTAGGACTTGACAATATCAATTCAAAAAATATAGCTCAAATGAATGATATTTTTGTTGAACATTTTATTCATAGTAAATTTATCCTGTAAATATATATTCAAACAAACGAAAAGGAAGATCCTAGTTTTATTTAACAATTTTTGTTGATAAAAATAATTGTAGTAATTTCCATTTATCGAAGAGATGTCTGGCTCTTGGAATTCTTACTCATCAGGTATCAATGTTATTTGACGCACTTTATCTAAGTGTATGTGAGTTATTTAAGAGAAATTCATGCTGAGATGTGTAAATAAAAAGAAAAGAATAGCTTTTTGTTTTCTTTTTGAGAAGGTGTTCGGATTGCAGGCATTGCAGATAATTATATTCATAAATCATGAATTATTTTCTACGGTTGCCATACCCTTATCTGTATTCTGAAGAAGCAACATAAAACAGCACACTATCGCGTTCTTCATAAATCGGTCAGGTGCTTGCCATGATTCTGTGGTTATTCTTACATGTAAACAGAAACAAATTAAACGATTAAAATAATCAGTGTTTTTAATGAAGGATGTTGCTCTGTTTGAAAAGAGTTGATAACGAACTTTCAACATACAATTCAACATTAGGGCATCAGAGTACATGTATCTGTATGTATATGTATTATAATGTCATTTAACAATTATAGTAGAACAACTGATTTCCTAAATTATGTTGATATGGGTTGGATGGAACATATAAATTAACAATAGAAAGTTATAATATTGTTAACGAACTGTCAACATGCAATTCAACATAAGGGAAAAACTCGACACTAGTAAGCTTAGGAATTTTAAATCATATGATTCTCCACAGCTGTTTGATAGTGACATCATATTTTTACTGAAATGTTTTGATTGCACATTAAAGATTACTGGGAGAAAGGATGCTTCATGAAATGTTTGATGAATAATATCCCATCTGACGTCAATTCAGATATTATTTGAACGACAAACATTTATCTTGTGTAACTATACGCGTCGGAGAGAGAGAGAGAGAGAGAGAGAGAGAGAGAGAGAGAGAGAGAGAGAGAGAGAGAGAGAGAGAGAGAGGGGGGGTTCCGAAAGGGGTAATATTACGTTCTATCTGATTTTCCCAGATCATGTGTGAAAATGGTGGTCTCTATGTTTTTTGATATTGTTAACATTTATTCATTCGTAAGGAAGGTTCTGAAGGAATAACTTATTTTGTCAATGTCATTAAATTATTTTCATACAACTAAATTTTATTAAAGGTATATGTGGCGTATTTTTAGTGACTAACAATAATAAGATCTGATTATTTGCTTCATTTCTTTACTTAAAGATAGGACTTTCACACAAATTACGCTTTATAAGTCAATCTCATAACAAAGATACAAGAAATCAAAAAAAAAAATTTTTATTTTTTACCGGCACGGTAAAAAATACAAAAGATTTGAATAACCCCGCCTAATATTGGTGACGTGACATCCATCTCGGTCTATCAACAACAATGGCGACGACAAGAAGATAGGTGTACCGTTAAGTTTGACAGATTTGGCAATGAAAGAAAAAAGAGACAGACTGACAAGGATAGGACTAAAGGGAAGATTGTCATCGGAGACCATTTAGATTGATGGAATTGGAATTAAAGCCGAATTAAACTTAAGTTTCCACCATGAAGTTGTAGGGGTTTTGCTATAGTCAGGATCGTGCTCCATGTGTTCCGTGTGTTTACTTTATAAGTTTTAAACCACAAGTGGATTTTCGTTTAGAGGATTTTATTTTAATAAAGAATAAACACTCTCAGTACATGCATCCCTCAGGAAGAGGGGTATTTAATCCGTTTACCGTGTCGATGATGCTAAAATCGTGTTTCATCATTATTACACACAATTAACAATTTATATCGTTCTACATTAATGAATATCGGAATAATACTGCTTCGAGTATCATCTGATATAAGAATCATCTAATTTAAGACATGAAAAACGTGATTCTAATTTGTAAACAAACTCTTCTTCCATCGTGTTTTCAGTGCTAAGTTTTCCCGCACTCATGCGCAGTGGCGTTATAAATGGCGGATCACATTAATATTCATCCGACGTGTAGCAAATTTTAGAGACAAATAACTAAAGACAGAACATGTTTTATGGGCCTAGAGTTTGTGAAACGTCTAATTATAAGAAGCATGATATATATTTTTACTCAAACCCATGTCAAAAAGTTTACTCCAATACGCCACATATACCTTTAACAAACTTCTTGTCATGTCTCTTCCTCAATGACGATTACTTTCCCCGCAAACATGCGTAAATCTACACGATTGTAAATTGTTTATAAATATGCATAAGAAATTATCCTTTTTACCTTTATATAACCTTAGTACTCATTTATACAAATGAATAATCTGCCGCTTTTGTCACAATGTTTTTTTTTTCACACAGCACATCATACTAAGATTGGCTCTGGTTTCCAACATAGCAAATATAGCGTTACTATGGCATATATAATTTTTACACCCTCGCCATCTTTAGGAATTCAAAAAAATACTATCTTTCACAAATCTGATATTTCAGAATTGGAAAAAAAAATTGAATACCATCTTTATTTCTACACTTATGACGTCAGGTACATGAAATGAACAAACCTAGTTTAAGGAGAATCATTCTTATGCTTAAAATAAATATAAGCAAACAAACTGGTCAGCCAGGGTGTATTTTTATCTTCGTAAAAATATGCAAACAAATGTGTAGCATTCATTTGACATATTAGTCAAATATCGTTTAGTTTCTAAATCTACGTTAACACCAAAAAACTGATGTTGTGTTCTTTTCCATCTACTCTCTTTTCAATAACTAGACTTTGACCCGTGCGTGCACGGGTTGACATATTGCATATCGGGCATTTACGAAATAGAAACATCGACACATTCATATTGTAATGTAATTTTGAAATAAACAATGAATGTAAATATAATTCTGGTATTTTTGTTTTGTTTTGTTTTGGATTTTTTTATTTGAAAAATTGTTGCGTAACGGCATAATGCTATTAATTTCACTACACTCTCCATATTCAGAATAATCTAACTGTGTCTCGGGAAGGTTAGAATGTCTCTCATATACCCGTAATATGGCAGAAAATTGCAGAATCGCTCCGAAACGATTTTTGAGAAAAATATTGAAGTTTTTCATTGAAAAAAAAAACCCAGTTAAATTAATCATAACATTAAAAAACGTAAATACCTTTCATCTAAAAATTTAATCCATATAATGGAAGAATTCAACATTTTTTCACCAACGTTTTTTACTCGCTTCAATTTGTTCATTTATACACCATGTTAACATTCGGAACTCTCGGGATTTTTCATAGTAAATGCACTGAGTTGGAGTTATCTCCCGTATTTCTTTGCTACAGAGACAATACACGGAGTTAAATCTGGTCCGTAGGACATTTATCATTTTAACGATAGAACATTCTATCTACTCTCTCCTAAGAAATATAATGTGATTTTTTTGCATGGAATCAAATATTTCTTTGCCTTTAGTTTATGTTTCCACAATATCACATTTAGGCCTATGCCAGAGACATACATCTGTCTCTGGCCTATGCATGGAATAAGCAGTAAAGCTCAGAAACAATAAATACAAATACGTGTAAATTTTCCGTTCATATATATTTATGATTTCTTATGAGAAAAATTGTAAAATAACAAATATATATCAACTAAGTACTTTTTTTCTCTGACTTGAACACCAGCGTGATTTAGGGTGAATGTAATGCGCACGTGCAAGATTGTAAAATCCAAAAAATCCAGATGATTTCCGGAATTTTTTTGAGGAATTTTCGTTGATTATTAATAAGCGAAGCTTAATTGAGAAAAAATAAAAACAAATTGGTAATTTTCAAGTATCAATGATGTTTAAAATATATTAAACAAAAGACAATACTCTTCCGATTTATCGATATTAAAGGCCAAAAATTCGAGTCTATATTATTTTAATGTAGTAAGTATAGATAGATATCGATATAGATACTATGGAAGATAAGTCAATGAATGTTTCGATGAAATTGTGTTTATTCACCCTAGTTTCTACACGATGCGGTTACTTAAACTGTGAAATAGATTTTTTTAAAACCCAGTATGTGTCTAACCCAAGCTCACAGTCACAAAAAACAAAAGTATTAACAGAGTATTAATTGATGTTACAAAATATCCACACAGTTTGTCCAATTTGAGGGACAGTTTCTGCCAAGGGTCTGTTTCGTCGACTGCACAAGAAAGTCGTTCCCTGTCGTTTGCAGGTCGATTTGCTAATATCTCGTTGTCATTTTTATCATTGTCCACAAGATGCCTGAACATCCATTCGTAAACCCTATCCATTTTCATGTCCTTTGGCTTGTAGTATATATTGGTGACAAGAACTTCTACTATAATGGTTAAACCACTCATCAACAGGTGCATGGACATGAATATACCGAACTTGAACACGTGTTCAGACGATCTGGGGATGTTTGAACTGATCATACTCATGAATACCGCAAAGGTAAGGAATATCGCCATCGTCATTCCTATTTTCTCCCCGGACTCAACAGGGACAACGAAACACACCATATTTAATACTGACAGTAACAAAATAGGAAGGACAATGCTGTAGAGATAAAACAAGGGCCTTCTATCAATAACCATGGAAAACTTGAGATCTGTATAGTTCAGTTCATCCTCTACCGGAATTTCTGTTACATTCGAGAAAACAATGTCCCATTCTTCATTAGGGGAATAATTATTTAAATCTAATTTATCGGACTTTCGTTCGAGTTTAATTTTCTCGTCCACTGAATACCAGGTTCCAATCTTAATCGCGCAGTTTTGTGTATCAAAAGGATATTGGCTTATATCCACATCACATCCGGTTTTTACCTCCTTGTTCCACCATATTGTAACCTTTCCAGTGTGCTCCAATAACGCCTTTCCGTCGTCCGACCTGACAAGGCATTTGTTATTGGTCACTTCGTTGGTAACACAGATATCTGGATTCCAGATCTTTTCAGCGGGAACTATAATGGATTGGATGTTATTGTATTCGCTCCGGTTCCAGGTCAAGTGTACGTCTGTCCACTCCAGGTCGATCCAGATGGTGGCAGAAAGGGTCTGAGACCTCTCCTCTAACGAATGCAGGGCTATTAGATTGACTGATACATTCACAAGTAAAGTGTGTTGATATTCTAGTGTTGGTCGTACATCGGGGTTGTAATCGTTGAATAATTCGTCGAAAAGCTGATACTCTGGATGATCGTGAATTTTGCAAAGAGTGATAGTCAAAAGACGTGAACATAGACAAAGATACACAAACGCTCGCCCCATAATCTTCAGGTTCTGACTGCAGAGATAGAGTATCACTTTTAGGTCTGCCCTATCGGTGCTTTTCCTCGTGAAAGCAGACAACAAATAGAATGCAGTTTAAACTTATGCAACGTATAATTCATCCTTCTTGCACACGTAGCTTTTTCTTGGAAATACCTAATGCAAATGAAGATAAGATATTTTTCTAAGAATTTTGTTATAAAAAACAGATCTTTGAATATCAAGGCCTACCAAATTCCAATACAGATATCAGTTACACACAATTATATTTAAACAAAATGAATGGAATACAATATAAAATAGATAAAAAATGATTCATACCTGGTCAAAGTCTACGATGTTAAATTTGTTTTCTTACTTCATGAATTCCTTATAATTGTTAAAAAAAAACCGCATCCATCTGAAATGCTGACTCCTCGACACTGGGATACACTGGGGTTGACAACTGACAGTGATTGGTACTGTAATACAAAGCACGGAATATCCATCGCTCAGTGAGTGATAGAAAAGAGCGTAACGGCGAAGCAGATGAACAGAATGGACGTGCTCGTTATTTTGTGCGTAATAATGCACTTTTCTACTGTTTTGACTGTCCAAGTGGGTTCTCGTGAGGCACTAATACACAGGGAATTGTTTAAGGAATACAAAACCTTCGTTAGACCAGTAAAAAATTCCTCCATGCCAATTACTGTTGAAATCAGTTTGATTTTAAAGAGGGTTTACGATTTAGAAGAAAAGCAAAATACGTTGCATTCTTCGACTGAAATTGAAATGACCTGGATGGATGATTTTCTATCATGGAATGCCACAGAAATGGGAGGTATACAAACAATTCTCGTACCGACGAAAAAGATTTGGACACCAAACATTTGTGTAAAAAATGACGTATCGAATAAAAACTGTTTAAGTTCACACTCAACAGTGCAAATAGAGTCAAACGGGAAAGTGATCTGGTGGTTTATTCGAGAACTCAAGACGGAATGTAACGTAGACATCAGCAGGTACCCGTTTGATTATCAAAAGTGTGCGATAAAAATCGGATCTTTGTATTTTTCTGATCAAGAAGTTTTACTGAAAATCGTCGATACTAGACATAATTCTTCAAGTGCAAATGCATTTGTTAGTAATGATGAATGGGAGCTGCTTGGAAAATTTAACGACGAAATTAGAATGTCATATGATGGAATAAAGTTTACCGTACTGAATTTTGAATTCGACTTGAAACGGCGAGTGTCGTTTTATGTGAACAATATCATAATACCTCTCTTTCTTCTGACTTGCCTAAATCTCTCTTGCTATTTCATTCCTTATAATTCGGGGAAGTTGTCAACTTCGATGGAAGTATTTTTGGCCTTTGCATTATTCTTGTACACCATATTTGATACTGTGCCAGTTTCTTCGAGACACGACTTCATTTTAGGGATGTTTGTGACGTTACAATTAATATTCAGTGCGTTCACGGTAATATTGAATGCAATACTGTCCTATCTGTTTCAATTGAACTCGGAAATTCCGATGTCCTCGCCATTCCGCAGATTGTATGGAATCTTAAACGGTGCGAGAATTCCAAAGCAACGGACCCATGAGATAAGTGTCATGGAAAACGAAGAACTGAATCCTGAAGAGAAAAAGGGGTCCTCCATTCGTTCTCGTTCGTGCAGAGGAAGTGGACAATGCCCCAAAAGAGCTTCAGCTAGAACAATATCAATTCATTCAAAACACAGACATCCCCCTGACTGTCCCGGACCCCAATCTGTTGACTGGATTAATTTTGCGCATAGCATCGAGAGAATGGCATTTGCATTTATGATTGTTTTAAACGTCTTGTGTTACCTAATTTCAGCATGCTTTCTTTTTAGTTAAAACAGCTATAGGTTTTAGGTAAAGATATAGTAAATGAATTGTGCCAACTTGATGTGAATTTTTTATGACGCGCTTAATAACAACAGCTTGGTCAAAAAAGTTGTATCATAATGTTTTTGTAAACAATAAAATTGTTACAATTTGCAGAGGATTTTTTTTATACCTGACATGACATTATTCAGATCGTCTTCAGTCTCTCAAAAACCGTTCATTCAGATATTGAATATAAGTATCCGAATTAATTTTCACATGATTTCAAACGAAATGATAAAATTCCATACAATTCACCAGTTATATTAAAGAGAAAATTTTCTAAATCAATCATAACGTCTTAATGGATTTAGCACCCCATTAACTTAGTCTAAACTCATTTACTATATCTTAGTTTTATGAATTTTACCACGAATATCCTTTTCACATTTGTTTTTGCCAAGTTTTGTTTGCAATAAATAATCTTTGAACAGTTAAAGATGCTTTCAAAACTTTTACCGTTATTTGTAACTAATTTACCAAAAAAGAGGCTTCAAACCGTGTAAACCAGTTCAAATTCGACTTACTCCACAAGTAGCTAAAAATACCCTGACCTTTTGTCTTACAGGTTAATGCAGAGTTTAAATACCCTATTTTAATGTAGAATAACTTTCCTTAATTTTACAGCCCATATTGCTTTAATTTTTTGCATGCAATTTGAGCATGATGATTAGCTGACATGATCTTCATCTATTTGAATTGGATTTCGAACTTCCATAATATTAAATTATTTAGCATACAGATTGACTGATGAGATACCCCCGCATTACCCAAACCATTAATATTACATCCATGAAGATCGCCACAATCAGCATTGGAGTAATATATTGCATCTGTAGGCTTGCTGAGATATTTATATTACGAACTTAGGAAAATGACAATTTCTATGAATATATGCTTCAGTGCGTTAAGACTCCAAGATTGATAGTAAAACACTAAAAAGACTTAATGATGTGATGCCAAGAAAGTGAAGGATTAAAAATAAATTTATTTAAAAAGGAATTACATATGTATCTTAATGACCATATTGTATCAGATCAGGCGGTTGTAAAAAATATTGATAATGCTTTGACATTTCACGACTAATTTTAATTAGTTCAACTCTTCATATTTTAAAATCGTTTAGAATATATCAGAGAAAACAAATGAAAAATCGTGTTATATAATACTTAGAAAGTCAATATAAAGGCATCCGTGGCGATCGACTTGTCAGGTAATCAACATTGAAGATAGTAACTGTTGGATATTGGAATAGAGACCATGGAAACAAACCTTTATGACAATTTAACGAGCCGCCCTTCAGTTCAATACTGAACAAGTAATGCCCTAAGATATAACAATGAATAAAACAAAGGTCAATCTGCGTTGTTAGTTCCCATTTATCATTTAACCAACATGTTTTGTTTATATATACTGAATCACATCTTGATTATTACTTCATTTCCTGTTTTGTTTTGTTTGCTGCCTTTGGCACCTAAGTAAAATCAATCATTGAGATCCAACTCGCGCAACTTCATAAAGTTTCACTCTCGGGGGAAGGGGTTGTAGGGGATTGACAATAAACGACATTTCTGATTAAATCAGGACAAAAATTTGATATGCCGGGAGGATGAAAAAAATACCAGTTGAGCATCATCAATGATTAAATGCGTTCACAATTCACAGTTCAAAAATCCATTCCTTTTAGATTATTATTTTCTCTTTAGCGAGCGACGATTGGACCCCTGTATTGCGACTCGGACTTTTTTCAATCTCGATTTAATGCATCGAATCTTTACCTTTATACTATGTATGTCCTGTTCAATGTACGTCTGTTATAAGCAAGAAAGGGTGAGGTTTAAAATGTTCGCCTACCATGGCATTTGTAATGCACCAACTATCGAAATCGTGAAAGCTCATTCGACACTTGAGATGTTTTAAAAATAGCAAAACTCGGAATGCGAAATTATATTCTAATTTCGAACCTCGAATGTTAAATAAGCCTTCTGGCTTTCGTACCAAAATATTTGATATCGCGCTTTTTGAGCATTTGAATAAATGTTAACTGTTGGTGTCCGGTTTGTCAATCAAATTGTGTCTGGAGAATCGGTAGCATTTAAGTATGTCATATTTCAAAAGTTTTCTGTTGTAAAAGGATACTCACGAGACCAGTGGTAAATTTAAATATGCTGGGCAGCATTGCACACGGCTCACACATCCCCAATGTGGATTTAAACAACAAATTTCATCAATTATTCATAATGAAAGACTAAACTAACTTAATTTGTCTGGCATATGCTTTTCATAAAGTGTTTATTAAAGCTTTGCTTACACATCAACACCCCCATCATACGGCTCTTCCGAACGCGGAGGACTCTGTAGAACGCGGAGCAGTACTGTGTTTAGTTGACAGGGAAAAGCTAAGGTCTTTAAATTTCCTTCAAACTCGCTTATAAAATGTTTATTGAAATTTCTTTTAGGTCTTAATCATAAAGGGATGATTAAGCTTTCAAATGGTACAAAATTCTAACAAATCGAGAAAGAACTTTTTCCGCTGTTGGTGTTTAAACATCAAAATCGTCGATAATTTTTGTAAACATAAACTTTAAGTAACAAGTGTGACCGTTCAACGCCATTTCAACGCAATTTTAAAGAATACAAATCTGTCAAAATCATAAATCTACATTCTATCTAAATTTCAAATCATTATCTTAACTTTGTAATGAACTATGAGCGTTGAAAGGGAACAGGGTCGATAAAAATTGGATCGTACGAACTCTGCTGAACTTGAGGACTATGTTGTAATGGAACTGACTGAACGCGGAGGAAAATTTTTGTTAATAATATACAAATGTAAGCGTTTTGCCTTTCATTTCCTATCAAACAGTGTACAAAATGCGACTTTTTTATATTGAGATGGACCAAATCTGCATATGATCGGCATGTTTAATCATTTGTAGTGCCCATATATCAGTAAACAAATATATCTCTAAACGTGTAACGTGTAATTCTTTTGTATCACATATAATAGATGTAGCGGGTTTTATGCAATTACTGCCTATAAAAAAGACAATTTAAAAGATATAATTGATCATTGCATCAAAAACCATGGAAACGAACTTTTGAAATATAGAGAACTTCGGTTGAACGAAAACAACAGAAAATTTATTTACCAAACAAAAATTTACAATTTAGGATTTATTCTTTCAAATGTTGTACAAGTGCATCGTAGTTAATGATTTATAGTGTACATTATATTAGGGATGTGAAAAGCGCAGACTTGATTATAATGCCAAAGAAAGATGAACTAATTAGATGTTTAAAAGTGCATTTAAAACTTTTGAAAATGACATGTGGTGATAACGAACAGTGTTCAAATTTAAAAGTCCAAAGGAAAATTACAAAACAGGAGCAGAGCGAACACGGACCACTTAAAAAAATAGAGGTAGGATCTGGTGCCATGGAGGAGTGAGCATCCTCTGCTGACCGGTCACACCCGCCGTGTGCTCTTTGTCGTAATCGGGAAAAACGGAAAAGTCCGTGCACAATTAGGTGATTAATTATGGTCTAACAATTAGTATAAAAAACGTCAGTCAGCATACGACCCAGTGAAAGATTGTTTTTGCTGACAAGGTCGTTGTATCGACCATAGAACTTACTAAAAGATTACTTCAAACAAGACTATTGATATTCCTGTTTTATTAACTGTTCATACGAAGAGCATGCCCTTGCTAATCGAATTAACTGAGAGACAAAAACACCATATGCAGGTGATGCTACATAGTATGGAAAGTTGACTGTAGAAAAATTGAAGTCATCACGTTTATCATAAAGTTTTGTTGTTAGTTTACCATCAATATCAATTTCCAGTAAAATATCCAAATATGAAACAGATGACGCAGACTCTGCGATATCTTTTATTTCTAGTTCACTGGGATATATCGTGTCGACATAAGTATGGAAGTAACAAATGTTAATTGATAATACGTCGTCGATATTATATAAATAGTGCAATTTCAACTGTTACCCTCCCAAACAGGCACTATTTATTTTATTGTACTGAATGTCTTAGATTTTGAGAAAATTTTACTGCTTTACTGCATAATTTACGCGCATGTAACAATTCGTTGTGTTCCCCGTTGCCAAGTGTGTTGCTAACGCTGAGGGTAATAGAACGGATTATCAACTACGTCTAAACCAATCAGATTTCAGTATTTAACATTAAAGTATAATAAACCTAAATGTTGAGTTGAAAGCCACAGTGAGTGATTTATTTTTTTCACGTTTAAGTTTTTGAATAATTTCTGCTTCATATGAATACTAAAGTAGGTTTGTTTAATGTTTAATCACAATTAAAACAAAATTTATCAATAAAGGAATGTGTGGTTCTTTGAAATTTTTAAAATACATTTTAGATATGGAGTAAAACTACAAATGGACTATAAAACGGTAAAAGTCGAAATTGACATTATAAAAGCGTAGATATGTTCATGTACATGATAATAACTGTCACCAAGTTGCATGTACAAACAATGATTTGTTGGGTTTTTTTCCATATTTGGTTTTCATGGTTTCAAACTTAAAGTATTGATTGCTTTTGTGCCATTTCTTTGATATTTTCATTGGTATATGTCTGTTTAATAATATGATTATTGTGTGTAAAGACTCCGCGTTCTACAGGTCCATGCTCCGTGTTCTGCAGAGCAAATACAATTTTAGCTCCGCGTTCGTAAGATCCAATTTTTATCGACCCTGTTCCCTTTAAACGCTCATAGTTCATTACAAGGTTAAGATAATGACTTGAAATTTGGATAGAATGTAGATTTATAATTTTGACAGATTTGTATTCTTTAAAATTGCGTTGAAATGGCGTTGAACGGTCACACTTGTTACTTAAAGTTTATGTTTACAAAAATTATCGACGATTTTGATGTTTAAACACCAACAGCGGAAAAAGTTCTTTCTCGATTTGTTAGAATTTTGTACCATTTGAAAGCTTAATCATCCCTTTATGATTTAGACCTAAAAGAAATTTTAATAAACATTTTATAAGCGAGTTTGAAGGAAACTTAAAGACTTTAGCTTTTCCCTGTCAGCTAAACACTGCTCCGCGTTCTACAGAGTCCTCCGCGTTCGGAAGAGCCGTATGATGGGGGTGATCAATTGTATTTTGAACCAGCATCATTGCCTGATTATCTCAAACAACCTAATACCAAAAGTGGAACTCTTATTCGGAGATTTAGGATTTAACATTGCAGAAAAATTGCTTAAAAATGAAATTATAGCATGTTTTTTTTTTTTGCTTAAAAGTTAACGACTTAGTAAAATATTGAAACCAACAGTACATGTATAAGAGGGAGCAATACAAGGGGAGGGTTGTGTATAAACCCTTTCTTTTACAAAATAAAAGTGAAAATAAATCTCGACTAGTCTATTTTTTTTAATATTGCGTGATATAGTAAATAGTTTCTCTGATGATGTTGTCTCTATGTCTCTATTGATGTTGTCTCTATGTCTCTGATGATGTTGTCTCTATGTCTTTATCACCGACGTGGTATGGTTGTCAAATTTAAAACATAGATTTTGTTTGGTGAATTCCAGTGTGTCTATGCAATTGTATACTAGTACTACAAATACAAGTTTATAAAACCTCCGTTCTGTCTTTAAAATGGTTTTTTTTTTCAGTCTCCACAGACACAAAGCTCAGAGTTTCAACTTGTTTAGCATATCTTTATACAGTGTAAAGCTGTGAATCAGACATTGTTGTAGATGACCTAAAAATAAAAAAAATAAAAACTTATCAACGAGACAACTTAATGTAGGAAGCGTTAGTTTCTCATAACAAAACGTGATACTACGTTCTTTTAAACATTCAGATCTTCAAACTGATATCTCAGTTAAACAAGAAATTATCAAGTATATCTTTCCATGTGTTCCAACACACCGCGCGGCAAGTGTATGTTTGGATTTCTCAATCCCGATAGAGATGAGAAACTATTTGCAAGTTCAACACTAAACAGCTAAAGCTAACGAGCTGTTTGTTGCAAAGCTAAATTATATTTGTAAATGCAAACTCACTGTTCTCATGTAGCTGTCAAACTCTCCAAAATCAAGCACTCCATCTGTTAAATTCGAAGAAATGTTAATTGTGTCTAATCCAAGTTATTTTGATTGAGTGGTTTCGATTCACATGTTTATTACAAGAAGTCACCATAATTCGACAGAGATTATGTGTACGTATGATAACCCTGAATTTTCATCTTTTTTTGAGTGGAAAATAATCCATTCATACGCCCTGTTCTGTCTCCAGCGTTGATAATATTTTGTAAGAACAGACGAATCCTTCCTTACTGATAGATATCGAACTGATAGTTTCAGACGGAATATAATGTTGTAGGATTTGGCATATGAGTGCTGTAATTCTGATTAAATAACTTAAACTAAAAAGAAGCATTTTTTTCTGGCATTTCCGAGAATTTTCAATATCAATTAGGAGAAAATACCCGATAAAAACAATGTATTACATAACACAGTCGAGCGACCGCAGACTCGTGCAGCTATAATTGTGTGAAAAGGGGAAACGCCTGAACAAACATGAGGAGATGGAAATGTTTTGTTAGTGTATTTAGGTACACTAATAACAGCACGACATTGGCATGCAATTGTCTTACTTATAAAACTTCTGACCCACGCGAATAGTCCTTGCTTACCATGTGTTAACACTGACTCGTACCTTTTATTTGTCAAAGCCAGTGCTAACTATTTAATGATAATTTTCCCTTTGTATCTAACAAAAACCCCAGTTGTTCTTGGGCAGAATTTCCTGCAATGCATCAAGCTCATAACGCAATAAATGTAGTCGTTTGATCGCTTCTTCTAAGAGGAGCCAATTATCTTATTGTCCACTCATTTCCCAATTCCCTCCTCTAAAATTTCTCGACACGTCCTAAGAATAAAACAACTGAAACACTAAAATCTGAAGGATGCACAAAAACTCCTGAATAAGCAAGTTTAAGTGTCTCAAATACATAAGGAATGTTATCATTATATATATACTTGCATGCATATGATAAAATATGTATGTTACTGTATGGAATTTATGCTAAAGCTGTTGTTGATGACAGTGGACGAAAACAAATGGCGATAACACACTGAGGTTGCTCCAAGACACTTTTTAAACTTTGATGAATCTTCAAGAGACATAGTGACGCAAAAACTCGTGATTGTCCAAAAATCAAAAAAAAAAAAGTTACAAGATTTCCACATATTTTTATTTAAAAGAAATATCTCATATGAAAAGATAAACTTTTGGAAAATTACGGCATTGAAAAGTTAAAAAAAAAACGGTTTAAAAAAGAAAATATAGATTTATTCATTGACCCAACACATTAATATTGAGTTTTCCTTTCGCTTCATAGTCACGCAAGGAATGTGGAAGAAACGAATGTTTCAGAAAGAAAATAATCCGCATCATGAAAATGAGAGATTAACTGACCAATCGGAGCGGGATACGGCGAATCAATTTTCAGCTTATATCTAGTGCGTATATTGTAAAAATCCCATTTAATTGAATTACTTTAAAAAAAATCTTATTGCTCATTCTCCGTAAATTATAATAAATTGGCATTTAAAAAAATAACAACAATAGTTATCAGGAATCATTAAAAATACTAGTAAAGTAATAGAAAAAAGGGGGGTCTGGGGCGGCACCCCATCCCACTAGTTTATTCGAAAAAGACATTTTGTAGAATAAAAAAAACCATATATATAGTTAAATATAATTTAACACATACTAGTATTAGGACAATGAAGATTGGCGATGCAGCTTTTTTATTCCTTTTTGGGGGGTAAGATTTCGGGGGATGTGGACTGGCGTTTTACCCAGTCTTTTATATAAAATGTCTTACTTTACAACATTGGCATGTGTAACTTTTTTTTTTTGATAAATAGCATCGCTTTATTCAAAGTCGCGTGTTCTTCATCTATATATCATATCAAAGATGGATGGCTTTATTGGAATACATGTATCTTGTTAAGATAACATTGTTCTTCTAATAGTCTTTGCATTTCCATTATCTCATGATAGGTTTTTGCTATTTGGAAAGACTTCAGTGTGTTTTAAAATTGATGGATAAGCGTGTCTGACTTACTTGCGTTTTTATCAGCAGTGGCAAAAACCGTAATAAGATCAATCTCAGTAAGCGCGCCATTTTTGTTTGAATCCATCTGCCGGAAGTTGTGCTCCTTCTGCGCATCGCTGTCGCCATAATCCCAGCTTTGCTTGAATTCATTGATGTCTATACTGACTGCTTTAGAGCCTGGCAAATATTACAAACTAAAAGTATATGTAGTTTAACTTCAGTTTATGAATTCAATTCTATCTAGAATGCGAATTACTAGTAAGTAATCTATAAACATATTAAATAGCTCATTAAGGAGCCTGGATGGTCAACAAAATGACAATTAGATATGTCTTAAATATGATATGTTTAGCCATAGAATATCATTTAATGAAAAAATCCAAATTTTTGGGCCATAAAATTTATGATATAGCCTAACAATGACCATGACCATCCAGCTTCCCTGAAATTCACGGATACCGTCAAGATTATCCAAGTCATAGACAGCAAAAAAGAAGGATATCTCTGTCGTGGAAATAAAGAAGTCTTTGTCTGTATCCATGTCATGGAAGATCTGCCCTATCTTCACTTCCAAATTCAGCGGAATGGGATGAGCATGGTGATTGATACTGATATAGAAGGAAATTACCGGAAACGCATTAAAAAATATCCTCCAAAAAAATAATAGCAATGCCATACACCGATTAAAATAGTTTGTGATTTATGTGTTTTAAGGTGGTATGGGACATCTGTCGATATTGATGTGGATTAAAGTACATTATAATTGAAATACTTTTATCGGTTAAACATTTTCTAATTTAACAATATTTAACCACAAAATAGCTTTTAAAAATATTTGGAGAGGTAAAAATTGTAAAAACCCCCAGCGGGATTCGAACTCATGACTAAAAGACTCGTAGTAAACCCTCTAACCCACTGCGCTACTCTGTAAGGTGACAATGTTGGGAAAGAAACTACTTACATGTATATAATTACACTTGGTTTTATTGTTTATTTCGATAAACAATACATCGCAGCATGGAAGTGTCCCATACTACCTTAACTATAATTTAAAAAATAAATTCAACCCTATAGCAACCTTTATATCTTTCTTCCATGTGTTGAATGGAACGATTAATCAACAAGAGGCCCAGGGGCCACATCGGTCATCGCCATAACTCTTATTAAATCAGTTTTATGATATTAAATAAAAGAATTTTCACAATTTAGAAGAATTTAGATATTGTTAAAAATTATTTTCAATTTATTTTCTCCACAAACCGGTATTCTTATGTTCCACATCGAGCCCGTTTTGTTTGTTTAGTTTCTGAGAAAAGATTTTTCTTTATTCTATAAAAAAAATTCTACCTTCCATTGTTGCTCAACTCTCCTCCTGGGAAGCATATGCATTATTTCAACATACTTGAATCTGATACTTCCTTTTCTGGCCTAATGATTTTTGAGATTTTTAAGTATGTTTATTTATTTCATATAAAATCCCTACAGGAGAAAAACCTCGATTTTTAATTTGGTTACTAATAATGTTTTTTAAAATGCTAGTTAATTGTGTACATGTATTTGGACTAGTATTTCAACATTGTTTTTTTTTTCTTCATTTTTAAAAAAAATAAATTGAGCAACAACACTGAACCAAATCTATAATTTTCGTTCCAGCGTCTGTATGCAAATATAAAGAAAAAAACCCTCAATAATACACAGTTTCTAAATCTGGAAGCAAGATCATGACAAAGTAGCACGTAGATTAAACTTGCCTTGCAGCACCAACCAGAGAAATCAGAGTGAATACGGCAAACATTTTCTAGAGAAGAGAAGAAAAAGAGAAAAATAATCAAACGGAGACTGTAACGTACAAGATCGCGGTCTAATGGATTTATTACCGACATATACACTTACATATTTACAAACAACAGTGTAACACAGACAACAATATCTACCTTCCAATATGTTTCTTATCGTCGTTTAATGGGAAACTAATATGCTAGAACGTCTGGCTGGGTTGATTATCTTAACATATCGAATGAGTTCGTGTATCTATCATAATGTACACATTATGCCTCGATGACAAGCAGTCCGGTTTACGAAATCTAAACATAGGTATTCAAAGAATGAGACGAGCCAACACATATACATGTATGAGGAAAATGAAAGAAAAAGTTAGCAAACTCACATATCCCACGCTCCTATATTTACTGTAAAATGTTACACATAATGAAAGGCAGGGTATGCATTAAATGAATAGATGAACGGGCAGAAGTCCCCCCCCCCCCCACCACCAAAAATTATGACAACAAAACTTCCTGCAAATATGCCCGTATGTAGTTTTTGTCTTTAAGGTGGTATTGGAAACCTGTCGATATCAATGTGGATAAATGTACATTATAATCCAAATACTTTCACCGTTTTAGAAATTTTCAAAATTTACAATATTTAACCAAAAATGCTTTTTAGAGGGTGTTGCAAAAAAGCGGGAATATTACCTAACGTGGAAAGGACCTTTAAATATCCGCATTGCTTGAAGAGCCATATCTAAATAAAGACACATTACGTAGACGACTATATTTATATGGTGGGTACAAGAAGGCAAAATACACAAACATTTTGCGCGCATTTATATCGAACACGACAACCACCATTTGATTTTCATCAATACAGTTAGGAAGGTGACCATATATTATGTATTTTAATGTTTTAATGTTAATATATATCAATTTGATTTCTACTGCCCAACGTGCTTAAAATGAATAATTCTGATTCTGGCTCTTCAAAACCGTCAGAGCTGTTATTATTAAACATCGCATATGTCTACAGTACGTACATATTTTCATTCACTTCTTGCTTCATCACTTATTAATACTTTTTTCAATGAATTTTTCGCTTTTAACAACCTGTACAGTTATCTTTAAAAACGGCATACCCGGTTATTTTATAAAAGAAAGGGGCAACCTTCTACATTAATGCATACATTGTTTTGAAATCACTTGCTCAGAAGGAAATGTTTATAAATCAAGTTTATGACGGGGACTTCACACGGTAAGTAATGTTGAAGAAAGAAAAAATAAGCACGCATGCAAATTATTATATTGATAAGCGTTTAAACTTTATTCTGACATTCTTTAATTACCTATATACGTTAACTTTTTATGCTTTTTATATAAATATGTATAAAAATTACAACTGTTCCGGGATTCGAACTCAATAAAAAAAAGTCGAACTTGGTCACAATCTGTTCTCAATTGGAACATCGCTCGGCCTTTTCCGTCAAGTTGTGGCTTGACGGAAACGGCCGATCGATGTTCCGATTGACTCTGTTCTAACAGCATAACCACTCAACTATTCTAAACATAATTTATAGTTAGATTTTTTAAAATATGCCTCTTTGAAACAAAATTCGGAACAGGCAGTTTTCAAGGAATTGTCCGACTCTAAACGTTAAGATTAAATTAATTTTGTTTCAAGGAGGCAGTTTTTCACAACAATGATGATTCTCCTTTTATAAAGCGTAAAATCAGCCACATTTGTCTGTGAAACCATTTTAAAATTTATTTCATGGTCTTTTAAAAGTTAGTACAAACTTTCAAGATAAATTTTTACACTGCTTTATGTACAACGTTGCATGCAAAAAAAAAAAAAAAAGATTTACAGCGAATTCTGTAACTTTAATTTTTCCATTTTATCTGCAACTCTTTTAGGGATATAGCATAGGAACTGCAACACCCTCTTTTTGGAAATGTAAAAATTATAAAAAGTCCCAGCGAGATTCGAACTTATGACTTACAGATTCGTAAAACTCTAACCCACTGAGCTAAGCTGTAAGGTAACCATTTTTTTTTGGGGGGGGGGGTTAAAATTCTACCTAATTTTATTGTTTACTTCGAAAGGAAGTACATGACAATATGGAGGTGCCACCTAACAACTACAGACTTTCATAAAAATTATCGAGGGATTAGGAAGTTGTGCTGACTAACTATTAATTACTGCATTCAATAAATGGCTAAAAAGCCAACTTTAAAGTTGGAATTCAAAATTTTAATCTTGTAATTTTAAATTTTTGTTTTTATTAACTGATTTCTTGTACACAATTATGGTGGCATAGATCTGCCACCACTTGTCAGATAATTATGTCGACTTATCAGATAATTATGTCGACTTGTCAGATATTTATTTCAACTTGTCAGATCTTTATGTTGACCTGTCAGAAAATAATCTTAGTGACTAGGAACTCAATATTTTGTTGTCAAAGCGTGTTAGTGCCACTAACTGCCATTTGCATTTCATCATAATATCTGACAAGTCGACATAAAGATCTAACAAGTTAACATAATTATCTGACAAGTCGACATCAAGATCTGACAAGTCGACATAATTATCTGATAAGTCGACATTAAGCTCTGACAAGTTAACATAATTATCTGAAAGAAAAAACAAAATGGCCACCAGTTTGAAGAAAATTATCATTCATGTTATAAGTCGACTTGTCAGATCATGATGTTGACTTTTCAGATGTTATGTTGTCTTATCAAATAAGTATGTCGACTTGTCAGATAATTCTGTCAACTTGTCAGATAATGATGTCGACATAAAAGACGATCATGTCGACTTGTCAGATCCTTATGTCGACTTGTCAGAAAATATTATGTAAACTAATTGGCACAAATTGGGCGTCGAAACGTTTTAGTGTAAAGTTTTATAACACGTGAAAAAGTGATAAGTCGACATAAATATCTGACAAGTCAACATAATTATCTGACAAATCGACATCAAGATCTGACAAGTCGACATAATTATCTGACAAGTGGGGGCAGAACTATGCCACCATACACAATTATATCACAGGCAAGCTGTGCATTAAACTTATCGCTGTGTCTGTCTGGACTACAAGTTTTCATATTAATTACATTGAAACATTTACATGTATACAGTATCAGATATCGATATGTTGAATCAAATCAACCTTATCTTAGGAGGCTTAACCATCAAATCTGCATGAAATTTTAAGATATTATTTGTTTAGTAAAAAAAAAAATCATACATTTTACCTTTAAAATTGGCTATCATCCTACATGTATATCTTTATATAGAGCTCTTCTTTTAAAGGAGATCAATTCAGTCTAAAAATGGCCACGACCATCGAGCCCTCTTAATATGTAAAACAAGAGGACGCCGTTGATTGAATATAGTACATTTAATATTTATTAGAAAAAAATATCACGAAGAGATAACTAAAATCAGAACAAAGCTGTGTACTTTGTTTATTCCGATCATGCCTTATCTACATGGCGTTCACAAAAAAGACTTATTTATATAGTTATAAAGTTGTCTATAAAGTTGGAAATTGGAAATTCCAACTTTAAAGTTGGAAAAGCGTGTGGTATAATAAAATTAATCTGTAAAAACTAGCGCAAGTTTTTGTGTACAGTAAACTGCGTTTTTTTTGTATAATAAAAATGTCAAGCGTCTTTGTGTTCTATGGTTTGTATTTTTTCTGCAATGCCCGTTATCTTCATACCCCATTTGTTTCTGTAGATCATATACTAGTATTGACCAATATATAGGTACATTGTATGTACCTTTCTCAAAAAGTCTTAAAGCATATTATGCTTTAAGTAATACCCTGAGTACCTCTTACATCTCAAATGCTTTGACATGAATCAATACACCTATACACAAAACGTTTTGGACATGTTTTATTTAAAAGCATTTAAAAGAACAAGACCCTAAGAGGGATGGAACACATGAAAATTAAATAAATATTCAAAATCATAGTTTACATTTTGTAATGGTTGTCCAATGCAATATTCGAATAGCAATTTCCCTTATCAATACAGAGATTAATTCAGAGGTATGTAATCTGAGACCGATTATAAGTTATGCTGCCATTCATATGTACATGTAATAATACCAATTCAAAGTGCAATTGTGCATGCATGAATTCCATACAGACAATGTAATGGAGCTCTAAAGCATGATATTTTGAGTGACCGAACATTTAAATATTCACTAAATGTGAAAAAGATGGTAGATAAATAATAGCCCACACTAGCTGATTTCTTAAAAAGAAAATATAGTACATGTAAATATGACATTATTAACACATACATAACTTGGTGACTAGATAGTCTAAACATATTTCTAAACATAATTTTTTTCCCACATAAAGAACATACAATAATTTGTCTCGCCATTGAATGGCTCTAGCATGATTATACAAAACATATAAATTATACAATGGTGTCATGCCGAGGTAACAGCTGTTTAAAATGTAAGACATGACGCATTAAAACTACATTGACTAAATAAATATATACATGGATTGCATTATATACAACATGTATGAACAAACAAACAAAATATCCAATCCTGGTTGTGAATGGCATACTGATTGATTAAATGATTTGATAACTATCACTCAAGACAAAGAATTACACCACAATTTTAGCAAGATTATTTTACAATATACATGTAAATTCACACTTTGTTGTCTAAGATATAATCATACTCATCATGTATAAATATGACACAAATACCAATCTTTACAACACCTAAGAAAACTTAAAAACAGATATTTGCACATAAAGGGAAAAGTAATCATTATTTAGTGTACTAAAATTGTTTTTTTCTCTCAATATTCTGTACAATGAACTTTTCCATCATAATGCACAGTTATTTTGTACACACATAATGGGTTCACTAAAACAATGATAGACAATTAAATTCTAATGCATTAGTCCAATACTATAACATCATCATCATCTTTCTCTTCAAGTCTAACCACGCTGACTGCAGTTTTTGCTGGGAGGCACTTCTTGTCTCTTGACTTGGAAATCGGACTTGAATACTTGTTAAATGAATGTGGATTTTCCTGAGAAGAGCTGCTTGTGGTTTGTGCTGAGCTTATTAAACTTGAATGAGGGATAGATGTTAATCGACCCAGTCTCTTATCTGATCCCCCAGTATACTTTGCAGTTTTGGAGAGTAAGTAAGTTCCAGCTTTCTTATTGACACCATCTTGCTGCATCTGAGCTGATCCAAACATTTCTTTTGCACTGGGTAAAGCCCCTTGCTTATTAGTACTGGGATAAGCATTATCCCCTAATAACTTCGCTCCTATTGCATTCAGTGGTATCAATCTAATGTCCTTCTGCTCAGCTTTGTTGGATTGACTTATTATTTTTCTTGGTAACTTTGACTCTCTTATAGCAGTACTCATAACTCTGTCATCCTTAACACCAACTTTTCCACCTTTGGTTTGTGAAGATGTGGCAATTTGACGGTTGGATGCTCTGGAGTTCCCTGAGAGTGTCTTAGTATGTGGAGCTTTAGATCTTGGTTTTAAACTCTGACTCCCTTCTCCAGTGAAATCAACAACAAATTTTCCAATTCTTTGTGGTTTACCTTTCTTTGCAGTGGACATCTTTTTCACTGGAGGGTTATATTTCTTAGAGATAGATTGTAATTCTGAAAAAATTTCTGACTGAAGTTTGAGAAAAAAATCTTTCATTTCTTCTGGTTTTTGTTGGGTTTCTTTGACACCATGATCTGGAAAAAAGAAACGGTCTCTATAAGTATTCCTTACAAATTATCATTCATCTTTGTGATTAAAATACTTTATTAAGACTTCACAAGAACTTTATCATATAATGTGCCAAGCCTCCCAAATCCCCTCCCCCATTTTATATTTCATATCCAAATCCAAATTATTGCTAACATGTGACAAATGAACCCACCTCAAAGACTGAACTCCTGACCTAGAAGCAGTGCATTTTACAATTTAAGTAGAGCTTGGCTTCATGGATAACATGAACCATACAAAAAATTTCCCAAGTACCGGTAACTACTCAGCATTTCAGGCCAAAATAAAATAATTGTTTGTTTGCCTCCTTGAATACAACCCCCCCCCCCCTGTAAAATTTTTTTAGTTAAACATAGAAGACTTCAAGTTTGACCAAAAAAAAATTCCCTCACTCCCTCCTGGGTCTATAAACCTCCAGATGACAATTCCAAACAAACATTCTTTTAAGGATGGTCTAATGCACATCTTTTGGCATTTCAATTTGACTGTGCAGTGTAGTGCAAACATTTAGACATCGCGCACGGTGTTGGTGTTAATTTCAGTAACGTAAATAAAAGTCAAAAACGTCATTTTCACTCATAACGTAATGATACATTTCAATAAGCACAACATACATATAAATTAAAAATTAAGACATTTAAATTGATTTTTTCCACATGTAAGAGATTTTTTTATTTTAAAACTGTTATATAAAGATATATTTTTAAACAATATCAATGTTTAAAAGCAAGCGATTCGCTCACAGCTTGCAATATTTATAAAAGAACTTCCTCTGAAACTCGTAATGTGTCATATATTGTCAAGAATAGCACCTGATTAAAAAAAGATATACAACACTCCTCTATTTCCGAGTCTGTTCTACCCTTCTATGTCTCCGTTTTTCTTTCTTAATGATAAATCGTAGTGTAGCAGTCAAAAAAAGAAAAGAAAAAAAAAACTGCACACATAACGTTTTAGTCCCTGCGTCATTTTATGTAACCGTGACATATAATGTTGACATCACTTTATTTCTAGAAATCAATTATCTTGATTTGCAATGCTTGATATTTGGCATCAAAATGTTTGGGAGAAAAAGCACATTTCTAACTAGGATTTATTTTAGTGAATTTTTTGCGCCATTTTTTAAAAGAAGTGTCTAAGTTACTTTCTCTTTTCATTGCTAATGTAGTTTAATGTGTTTTTATGAAAGTGTGACATTTCATGTTGACATTTTAAAATGTCTCTATTAAGAAAATTTGCAGACACATGTGCTTCTTTTTAATGGCTATACAACCTATAAAAATGCACATTCTATAATGATTTCTATTATTATGAAATATAGCCAAGAATTTTTTTTAATGGGCATGATACCTGTGATCTCCATGCTATGTATAACATTCGACTGTGAAATATCTCTCTTGTAACACGTGTCTTGAATAAACCCCAGCATAACGATTTTTTTTTATGAGAGAAAATTAAATTATTATTAAATATCTATTCAGAAATTTTACACAGTATCCATTTCTCTCTATTTAAATCTATAAAAAAAAAAATCATTTAAAACAAGAGGCCCAGGGGCCACATTGCTCACCTGAGCAACAATAGCCTTAACTCCGATCAAATTAGCATTACAGTATCAAAATCAAAATATCTTGACAACTAAGTACAGTAGATCTTGCTCAAAAAATTTAAAATATCTGCCGATTTTTATCCACATATTTTTATGGTAAATACCAAGCCCCTTTTGTTGTTGTACCTGTAAGAAGATTTTTCTCTATTCCTATATAACCCCCCCCCCCCAACTTTTCTCTAGGGAATCATGGTTTGATTAAACTTTGATCTGCACAACCCATGCTTTCACGCAAGTTACTGCTTTTTGGACTGAAAACTTTCCCAGAATATTTTTAAAAATTTTCTCTATATATTGTAAGCCTTTCCTTGGAATGATCAGCAAGTCCAATTGTTTGTTACCAAGTTGTTTATTAATCAGTGTGATCGTATAGTCAATTGAAAGCAGCCCAAATCAAAGATCTTTATAAGCTTATTTAAAATCCATAATAAAAGTCTAAAGTCAAAAAATATAAAATCTGCTTAACATCATTTTACATGGGTATATATAACATTTTACTTATGATGGACAGTTCTGACTAGTTCGGCCCATCTACGATGATCATGAGTGAACAATTAGTGTTCAAATTCCAGAGTAATATTTTATTTCTAAATAAAGTAACAAAACTGTCAAAACTGTCTATCAAAGAATATAGATGCAGGATTTGAGTCTCCAGTCCTGAGTCTCGGCGTCCCCCATCTGGGTATGAGGCATCACTTACTCATAATACATTCATTCATACATGGCTAAAAGGTTACAAAGGTTATATAGAATAAGCAATACATGACTCAATATAGAGTACCAGAGCTATCGATGCAGACACAGAATCGCCGAATATTACACTTATTTATAAACTCTCAATTTGGATATTATTATGCCCGTATTATGCACCTGGTTTCATAACATCATTTAGGAATACTACGCAGTGCTACAAGAGTCACAGAGTTCATTCTGTTTGTTATCATTACTACAATTCATTGGGCAGTATCTAGGTATACATAAGTATCATAGTGACCAATATGAAATACTAACAATTCAAGGTCATAGCATGGCTATCTGTTTACAATATTCCAATGTAAAAATTCATCCCCCCACTGTGGCCCCGCCCTACCCCCGGGGACCATGATTTAAACAAACTTGAATCTTCACTATCTGAGGATGCCTCCACACAAGTTTGAGCTTTTCTGGCCTAATAGTTTTTGAGAAGAAGACTTTTAAAGATTTTCTCTATATATTCCTATGTAAAAATTCATCCCCCATTGTGGCCCCGCCCTACCCCCGGGGACCATGATTTAAACAAACTTGAATCTACACTGAGGATGCCTCCACACAAGTTTGAGCTTTTCTGGCCTAATAGTTTTTGAGAAGAAGACTTTTAAAAATTTTTTTCTATACATTCCTATGTAAAAATTCATATCCCCATTGTGGCCCCACCCTACCCCTGGGGATCATGATTTAAACAAACTTGAATCTACACTATCTGAGGATGCTTCCACTCCAATTTGAGCTTTTCTGGCCTAATAGTTATTGAGAAGAAGATTTTTAAAGATTTTCTCTATACATTCCTTTGTAAAAATTCATCCCCCATTGTAGCACCACCATACCCCCGGGGACCATGATTTGAACAAACTTGAATCTACACTACCTGAGGATGCTTCAATACAAGTTACAGCTTTTCTGGCCTAACAGTTTTTGAGAAGAAGATTTTTGAAAAATACCTACAAATTTTCAATAATTCTAAATTATCTCCCCTTTAAAGAGGGTGTGGCCCTTCATTTGAACAAACTTGAATCCCCTTCACCCAGTGATGTTTTGTGCCAAGCTTGGTTGAAATCTGCCCAGTGGTTCTGGAGAAGAAGATGAAAATGTGAAAAGTTTACAACAACGACAACGCCAATGACGACGGACAACGGACAAATTTTGATCAGAAAAGCTCACTTGAGCTTTCAGCTCAGGTGAGCTAAAAACTTCAATAGATCATTGCAAGCTCCTTAATCACAATATATATTTTGATAATTAAGTAATCCTGACGTGGCCATTTTTGAGTTTTTATTACATGTTTTGTTGAAGTCCACACACATTCGAACAGATTGGTATATAAAACTACATGTGTCCAAATTTTTGTTTTCAAAAAATAGTCTAATACTGTGCACGCACTCTGAAATGACATTTTAAAACCAACACCATGCGCAACGTCTTAACATTTTGGTTTAATCTTGTTGAATGTGCAAGCAGCAAGCATGAAGTGTATACGTCTTACTAGTGGAACAATTAAGGTCTCTATATCTCTATATGTGTGCAGCCAATGACCCAGGGAATGATTGAAATATTAAATGAAATTAAGGAAGTTTGCATTCATTCACTGAATCTTAAACTATTTTCATTTTTTCCATCAGGGCAATCCTCAAATATTATGATATAATTTAGTTTTGATTGTAATGTAGTTATATACTATTTGTGAAGTTGCAAAATAAAGTAAAACAAGGGCACCGCTAAGCGGAGCATCCCCTCGCGACATGACTTATTGTATGGGGGAATACGTTTTTTAGGAAAATACATGTAAATTTATCAGATCAAAATAAAGTATTTCTTTAAACCACTTTGAATACATACATGTAATATCTATTTAATCCCAATCCCCAAGCTTTGTGGTGTATAAATTGGGGGAGGGGGTTTACATAACAGTTTTCCTATTCCTAGCAGAAACTCAACACATATACTTTAAAGTTTAATAATTTAGATTCATTTAGTGACATTCATTTTTATATAAGCATACATAAACGATCCGTATACATTATGAAACGTCTCTGAAAATCAAGCGCTCTGGAGTCTGCTCTGATGGAAATTCTAGTTGCTAGTTGTCGTATTAAAATTAACCCATAGTATAGTAGATATATATGCAGTTATTATTAATATAAAACAATTTTTGCGTGATAAATGTGCAATATATGTCAAAGTCTCTACTGAATTTTGGACTAGTTCTATTGTAAGTAATACGGGAAAATTTGTCCGAAAGTCGACTGCTTGTTTCGATGTAAATCGGCAGACTTAAATCTCTTGCCCGCTTCAACTTTTAACTATGGGCACTAGTCTAACACTCAAATGCTACAAAACGTTTTTTTTTACCTTTACTAGATTTAAATCCCAAAAAATGTCAAGTTGTTGATTTGAACTGTATACGGTAGCGATTAACTTCAAGTCGTACATAAAATTACCGGAAATGTCGATTGTCAAGTCGTACATAAAATTCATGTTTTTAACTTCATTTTTTACGATAATTAAAAAAAATACTTAATCAATTGATTTTGAAATCAACAGGGTTTGTCCTTTTACCATGCCAAAGAAGTGTACAAAGTTTGATGGATATTCATGAGAGGGTTTTCTTGGAATTTAGAAAATTGAAATGGAGTACACACACACACACACATACATACATACATACATACATACATACATACATACATACATACATACACACATACGAACACACACACGCACAGTAGCGATGCTATATCCCCTTCGCAACAAGTTGCGCGAGGGGATAATTAAGCATATGTCATAATTAAACAATAAATGATTTCTTAAGTGATTCATGCAGGATATGAAGCTAGTGACATTGCAGAAAAAATATATGACCCACATTTTTTTTCTGCAATGTACATCCTCATTTTAACAAGTTAATGAATTAATTGTCAAGAGTAAGTAAAAGTAACTTGTGATGTAATTGGTTTATTACTGTGATTTTACTATGTCTATTTATTTAATGAAAAAATCTATATGAACAAGGGTCGCAAAACATGTATATTTATACCTAAGATGTGGAAAAGGGGGACATAACTATTTAATGAACAAAGATGAATATCATTTGGTTTAATAGTGTCCAGTATATACCCCTTTCCTTCACTTTAAACATTCATTTGGATTAATTAAGACTAATGAGAGAAAATGAGGAGAGAGGGAGTGAACTTAGAGAAGGGAGGGAGAGTAAGAAAGGAGAGAATTAACAAACACCTGGTTCTTTTTTCACATTTTCAGTGTTTCCTTTCATTGACTTAGGTAAAAAGCCTTCTTCTTGGACAATCATCACATCATCATCTTCATCATCAATCTGTACAATATCCTCATAGACTGAAATGATGCTGCAGGCTTCCAACTTTCTTTTGGGCCCATTGTCCTTACTATTTGACTTGCAAACCTCCTCAGTTTTTGGTTCACAAACCTCCACAGTTTTTGATTCGCAAACCTCCACAGTTTTTGGTTCACAAACCTCCATAGTTTTTAATTCACAAACCTCAACAGTTTTTGATTCACAGACTTCCTCAGTGTTCATGTCACAAACCTCTGTAACATAAAGTTAGAGCAGATTTGTTAATAGTTTCCTACCAGTGAAACCCTGATAACTCTGTTTTACTGTATCTCCATCTATTTATACATATGTTTATCTGTCAGTCATTCAGGCCTTACTTGGTTTTCTGCACTATTTTTGCCAAAAAATTGAGAAATAAATTTGGAACTTGCAAAGTGGCTTCATAATAAAATCTTTGGTACCCATGTGTTTTTGTTTTTGTGTGTGTGTTCATACTAAATGAGTTTCACTGCATAAAACAAAAAGAGTAGAAATAATACAAGTGTACCTTTGATTTTCACTTCAAATGCCTGCTTTATAGTGGGACTTCCTGCTGTATATTCTACTTCCATTTTGTCAGAACCTGAAAAAATTGAATAGAAAACTTAAAAAGCGATCATGTTTTTTCTAATATGTACCTATCCTACTGGTATATCTTACAAGAGAATGGTCTTGTAAAAGTAAAAATGCATAAAAGGATGTCCAAAAAAGTATAAATTTGGAACATGTAAATCTTGAATAGGATGACTAAATACAAGTAAACAGCAAAAACAAGAGATGTTTGTGAAACACTTATGCCCCCTTCCCTTGGAGACCTTTTGTGAAGAAAATGAACAGAAACTGCAAATAATTGGAATTTTTCAAAGTCCAAAGGGGCATAACTCTGTCAAAAATTAGTGGATTGTACCCAAAATTGAACTTGACCTAAATATTCATATGACAAATTTCATTTCAGTAAGTGCAACCTCTGCAAAGAAAATGAACAGAAACTGATGATGGACCGACAGCAGCAAAGCAATATGCCCTCTCTTTTTCGAAGGTGGGCATGATTATACATGTAGCATGTAAATCTACAAAAAGATAACACTATACAATAAACCACTGATAACAAACAAGAACTTACTGTTGGTAGAACTCGTTTCATTTTCCTCCTTCTGTTGGTCATTATCAGCTGTGTCTGTTTCAGTCTGTGATTCCTCATTAATAACTGAAAAAAAATAAATGGCTATACCAGTATTTAAATGTATTGGGGAATAAAATGCTACGGTGTGATATACAAGTCTATGTGATATATGTTTTAAAACAACAGGGTGTGCTATTCATGACTATCAACATGGTGTAGAATATAACTGTAAGTTTGAAATAAATGCAAGGAATTAATAAATGCATAAAATCTAGAGAATACATGTATTTGCTTACTAAAGAAAATTTTCATTCATATACATATATGTACTTGAACATATCACAGAAATAATATCTTCTTTAGGCTGATATAAAAGAAATGTGTGGGTGTGGGTATCTCATGTCGAAAGTTACACTGTTTAAGCATACTAAGTAAACTAAGTAATATACAGTAATTAACTCTACTGACAACACTGTAATTGTTAAAATACCAGTAAGTTATCTATATTAAATGATGCCACTGTACAGTTGTTTGACCAGTTCCGAATTTTGACCACTTCCAAATAAATCAGAAATTAAATTGCAAATAATCGATGAAATAAAAGATGGAGAAAACAATTAATACCTTTAATATAAACAAGTATAAATGATTGTTTGAATTCTGCAGTAGTTTCATTTTTTGTGGTCATATATGTATTTGATATCTGTCTTAGATTAGTCGACCTAGATTTCTTTTATTAAACGTAGGTTAAGTATGTATTCTAACATACTGTACCCAAAAAGCATACAGGATATAGAATTTAAAAAAATGCAATTAGAATTTAGATGCAGAATTTTATCGAGCCGTCATTTTACGAGTTCTGAATACCCAATTTGTTTTCCTCCATTTTAGGATTGAATGAAGGGATGGATTAAAAAAATACTTCTGGAATTCATTAAATGTTTTAATCGGTCTTAAATAAATCCTATTGTACAATGATAAGTGGAGGCGCTGCGACTGTATTCCGACAGGATGTTAGAAACCGGTCTAAATTATTGTTACGGTGATTTTGTCTGTTATTTCCATGCAAATCAAACTGTATAGGTTAAAAAAATTACCAATTACTGGGTGAAATGCATCAAACCTGTTATTCAACAGGTTCAATAGATGGTGTTTAGGGCCGAAACTTTTTTATCTACATTTGATTTGTATGGAAACAGCTATGCTATTTGGAAATCATTAGCTTATTTGCAACTGGTAAAATGGCTTCCCACGTCAATTGTTAGTATAAAATTTTATTTTAAAAAGATTAAATACACCATTATTGCATTAATATCGGCAGGGATATAGTGTACATCGGCGAAAAAATTAGATCTCAAAATAACACCTGGGAACAATTACAGCACTGCCAAATCTGTACCCTATTCGGAACTGGTCAAACGACTGTAAGTAATCTTCATTTGATAATGTAGCTCTACTTAACCGAGTGAAAAATAAGAACCGAAAAGTCTTGTGTATAATATGCACTATTTTTTCAGCCAAAATTTGATCAAAAGTGGGTTGTGTGTATTACTGTAGATTCCAAATTAAACACGAGGAATTTTTATCCAAGTAAAATCCGTCATTATTTTTTAGGAGTTGAGAACTATAAGATTAAAGGAAAAAGTTCTGCGTTCAGGATTTTATATTCTTATGATTTGATACAAAACAGTGGGATCACAGAGTACTTGTGTAATATAAGGAATTTACAGAAAACATACATGTAGGCACAAAATTTTAACACCTTTTTTTCAGAGTGCTTTTCTGAATGCAGTGGGAGTTTGACTGCCGATATCGCGTGTTATGCGAGTTGTATGAGTGTACAATGTACACTAAACATCAAAAGTACCTTATTATTAATTTTATTTCCATGTACGTATTAGAATATTAATCCTAAGACCACTGTTCCTTGCATCAAAAAAGTTCTCGCAGTATTTTTGCCATTCGTAACCAGCCACTTGTTGATTTGTCGCGTGTCAATGTTTATTTATGTCAGAAGAAAGCACCTGTCTCGTGTCGGACTTCACAGTTTATACGAGTGCAGGAAGATTAGCAATAATTATGATTTGATTCAAAACTTATTTAGTTTGTGTCCAATTATGCAGTTAAACATTATTATTTTACATAGACACTGTCAAAACTACATGTAGATCGATCATTTGTATGACTTGATAATGACGATATACGACATATACGACATACATGTACATGTGTGTTATACATGAGACTTTACGGTAATCTTCAGTAAATAACTCTACTGCACTGAGTGTAAAATAAATAACTCTACTATACTTTGATCCATCTCAGGGACTTCCACATCCTCATTTTCTTCCTCCATGGCATCCTCTTCCTCATTTTGTTCCTCCTCTTCATCATCATCTTCATCATCATCCACACCCCTTTTGTCCTGTTTCTCCACAAATTTCTCAATCACTGCATTTAGGCGGATTCTTGAAACTTTCTTATTTTCCTCCAGCTTGAGTTGCAGACTTTTGTCCTCATAAGCTGGGTCATCTTCGTTTCTAAAATATCAAGGACTCAAACATTGAAATAGTAAATACAGCTTGGCATCACTGAAATTTTGTGAAGAGTACATCATCAACTATTTTATATACCAGTACATACATGGTGGGGGTATGATACTCAACTCTGTTCTTAAACTCATACCTGACAATTTTAGTTTCTCGTGGCAGATGGCCCAGGAATGTGTATTTGAAGTCCTCCTCCCTTCTCTTCTGAAGTTGATCCCCCACATCTGAGAATGCCTCTCTGGCTAAACGGTCAATAGCTGACCCTCTTTTACAAAAAAGTCAACTTATTACTTGACACATTTTGAATCTTGGTCAATTAATTTACCAAAATTAATTATCACATTAAAATAATAAAAAAAAATCACATAAAATCTTTTATTTCATTGTAAAAAGTTGAATTCTTACTTGAGGTGAAGTGCTCTGCTATTGTTGACACTCACAATGATATCTCTAATATCATTATAGTCAGGGAAACATTTCTTCTTGTTTACAAATTTCTCAATTTTCTTGTTGATTTCTGGATAGCGTGTACCTTCAAAAAATTTTACAGTGATGTTGATGGAAGAAAAAATGATATATAAAAATTCTTTAGAAAATCTTTTTTTGTATATCATGTATATAATTCTAAATTGAACATATTATTAAAGATGAAACCTTTCAAAATCATGGTTTATAAAACTTAAACATATATTATATATAAATATAAATAATAAATCCCATGCAAAGTGGCTTTGAGTTCATGTATGTAAACATTAAAAAATTAAAACTCCCGTGCTGTCTTCCTTTTTTACAGTACAGTTTACTGAGCTTTGTGTGTGATGTGATGCCTACCCGAGTATCTGAATTTCCTCTGCGAGGGTCGTCCAGTATCTGCACTACTTTCTTTTATCTCACACAACTTGTTCCAAACTTTGACAAACTTTTTCTGATATTTCTCTTCCATTATGTAAGCTGAGTCTTCATCATCCAAGTCAACTTCAGCTTCTTTTAACTGCTCTATTTTGTCTCGAATATCCTAAACATTAAAAATTGGGGAATTTTCAATCATCTTTTACATATAAACCATTGATTCCTCTTATTATAAATGCAAATCATGTTCAAAATATTAAGTGAAGATGCTAATTTTCCTAAGAAGAAGATATGAGGCATTATCTCAAAAATTTTCTTATTCAATCATTCATATACATAAACAAGATATCTGTGAGCCAATGCTTACTAGTGATACCCCTGCTCTGATGTGATGTAAACAAAGAGTGTGTTAAAATTTCAAGCATGTGTGATGAATGGTTGCTGAGATATCTTTGACAAAAATTTGTTTGAAAATTTAGGCTAAAAATAAACAAAAGCTATAATTTAACACGAAGTTGATGTCCGATGTCCGATTGGTACAAAAATGGATCCCATCATATGACATGCCTAAACAAAGAGTGTCTTAAAATTTCATGCATCTGCAATGAATAGTTGCTGAGAAAAATGGGACAGAAATTTTTGTTAGAGAGAGACAGACACACAAGGGTAGAACAGTATACCCCCTCTCCTCTGGAGAGGGGGAATAAATATATAATATAAAATTGAACCAATTTCAAATAAAAGCTAACATCTCTAGTTTTGATTGACACAATCATCTAAGCAAATGTTATAGTGTAAGTGACAAAATTGCAATGAATATTTTAGAAATTAAAAAAATAGTTGATCATGCCTTTCCATCAAAATTTTGAACATTACCTCCAATAACTTTTCTAGTCTTTCAACTTGCTTCTTTGAGCCCTTTTTCTTCTTCTTGGTCTCATCCTGAGCACTCGTTGATGGCTCTACATCCAGACTCTTTGTGTCAGTTTCCTTGTCCTTACTTTGAGTATTCTCTGGTTTGGTCTTGCACTGGTCGCCAGTTGAAAATTCTTCATCACAAATCTTTGGTTCTTTTGATGATTTATCTTTTTCAACGTCCCTTGTTTTGTCTTTCTTGTCAGTATCTTTTGATGGCTCTCTATTCAAGCTCTTCATTTCTGTTTCTTTGTTATCTTTTTCAATATCATTGCTTCTGCCAACAGTAGCTGAAGGTTCTGTGCCTGAGCCAGTTTGTACTGTTTCTGAAATATCTACATGTATTTCAATATCTTGATTATTGTTGGAATTGTCTGATGGTTCTGTATTTGAAGTCTTTAGTTCTTTTCTCGTTCCATCCATCTTGCTATATTTTACCGTCAAACTTTCAGCACTTGAAGACTTCGTGTCTGATGTGTTCATACTTGTATCAATCTTTTCTACCTGGTCATCTTTGTTTACGCTTAAATTATCAAATCCTTTCTTCACAACTTTTCCATCACTGACTTTGCTTTGGTTATCTTTTTTAATTTCAATATTTAACCCCGACTCCTCAAAGTTAGCCTCAGAGGTAACTCTTACAATTTTTAAGGGGCTATCACTGGCATTATAAAATCCCTCACCTTCCAGTCGGCACAAACTATCTGACATCTCATTTTTACTGTAGTCTGGACTATTAATTACTATGCAATCGTGGACTTCTTGATCACATCGGTTTCTAATGATCTTCAGTAAACTACTCCCTTTATAGTTCTTTGATGAACTTGCTACCGCAGTTTCCTTTCCTTTTTCATTAGTTTTGCTCTCACTGCTTTCTACCCCATTTTCATTTAAGTCCTCTCCTTCATCTGTTTGCTCAATACATTGAATTTCTTCAGCAGCTGTTTCTTCCACATTGGTAGCTGTGCTAGCTGTTTCTTCCACATTGCTTACATCCACATCCATCTTTGAGCTGCTATCCGGAAGGACCTCTCCAGTTGATAGAGGTGAAAGGGGAAGGTTCTCTTTTACCAAATTCTTCAACTTCTTAAACATGTCTTTAAAATTACTTGCAGAAAAAGATCCTTCTTTATGCTGTTTTTCTTGAGGTTCTGTAGTAGAGTCTGGTGATTTGTCAATAATAGATTCGCAAGAGCTGACTTTTTCCATTTTTTTATGTGATTTGGTATTTTGCATACATCCTTCAGAGGAAAAATGACTAGAATTTGATGACTTGTTTACAACTGCACCTTGTTTGATATCATTTTCCAACGTCTGCTCATTGTTTTCTTCATTATGTTTGACTTCAGTGTTTGATACAAGAGTTAGATCATCCTTCACTGTAGAGTCACAAGTATCTTTCAGATCTTTCCCAATCCCTGAGATATTGTAATCAACCAAAACACTACCAGTGCTGTCATTAGAATAATCGTCATTCAGAACCACCTCAAAATCTTCATCTTCTACTTTCAACACAGTTTTTCGTTTAAGACACTCATCCTCAGAGGAGCTTTCAAGTGATTCAATTTGAATATCATCCACAGGTTCACAATTTTTCTCTGATATCATGGATTCCTCTGTGCATAATTTTTTAGAGACCAGTCCAGTAGTTGAACTGTTAGATGTGGTGCTCTGCATTTGTGATTCGTTTGCTGTGCTTCCTTCTTTCTTCTTAGCTTTTTTGGTTGGGTGTTCATCATCAGATGAGGGAGATTTGTCTCTTTTTCTTTTTTTTCTCTCATATTCCTCATCTTTATTCAACTTAAGTTCTTGCAAAAAATTTCTTATGTATAAGAAGACTTCATTGGGATTAGTTTCAATTTTGGCACGAGCAATATGAAGACTGTTATGAAAAGCTGCTGAATCAATATACTCTTCTCGGCTTTCCTGGTGTCTTTTCTTTATGAGTTTAATAATGGCAGGTTGTTTCTTCAAATGCTTCTTGCATAACTTAAGAAACTGTAAAGGCACAGTTAAAAAAATTGTATGTCTAATGTCTTAAAATAGCATTCTTCACAATAGCCAAAAAAAAAGGAAGGTACTTTAGTAGTGATGTATAGCTTACCTCTGTAAATTCTTCCATCACTGCAACATTTGACTAATGAAAGAAATTGTAAAAATTCAATTCAAAAATTGGATATTTTACATGTAGATGTGAAATTATCATAAAATAATACATTTTCAAGCTCTGCATAATTTAGTGGTTTTTTTAAACAGATAATTCAATGACATTTCAATAACGAAAACCCCACCAAAAAACAACAATATATATGTATTTACATGCTTTACAAAAGTTGAACATTCCTTCTTATAGATATAATTTTTTGAATAGTTTCAATAGTACATCTGTTAGTAACGAAAAGCAGAGTATCACTTTCACACTTATATACATGTATCCGCAAAAACAGCACAGTTTCCTATGTGTAACAAATACACATTTTTTTCAATGGGTGGCACTGTAGCCCTGTGGTCGTCTATTCAATTTCAGACCAGGAAGTTACTGAGCTACAGATCTGAAGCCAACACTTGTAGCATGAGTTTCTATCAGACATAGATGGTTTTTTATTTCACTTATTGACAAAAGTTAACAATTACTTCTGACAGGATAACAAATAAAAGTAATTTATGATAATTTTGAATTGGTATTTACCCCAGTTGAAATAATACCTGTCTAAATATTATCATGATTATTGTTTACCTTATATCATAGGATGGATTTTTAATACACAAAACTATTTCTTAATAATATTGTGGAATGATTTCTGGTATAACATCTATGAAATCCCAGTCATTAAATTAAAATGAAATTCAGTCTAACTTTTTGAACACACTTTCCACATGCTAGACTTTTATTAGTAGCTTGTAGAAACACTCCGACTTTCCAAATCACTTTATTAAGTTATAGGGTAGACAAAAAACGTTTGAGGGAGAATTTAGTCTCCAGCGCATGAGGTTGATTGACTGAGGTAGTATTAACAGGTATGTTGGATAAATATTATGCAGTTTTCCCCCCAAAAAATAATCAAAATTAAAATTGACTCCCATCTGGTATGTTATGTTGCTTTGTTGAGTATTCCATGGCTTACCTATACAGTAGAAATTCATCCAAATGCCTACTTTTCCTCTGGATATCATTAAATGGTATTGAAATAGGGTACAAAACTATAGCCTAAAGAAATATAAAGGGTATAGATCATATAGTATATACTTAGTAAACATAACAAGTTAAGAGCACAAGCCAAGGGGTCAGTTGTTGGATAGTAGCAGTTCTTTTAAATTTGTTCTTTAAGACAAGAAATGCCCTTAATTCTTGACAAACTTACTGAAAGCAACCAAAACTGATGCAAACTATCAAGTGCTATCTCGGTGATTATACGGAAAATTCACTCAAATGTAAACCTTTCTTGCTTTCAACGAGTTTGGCAACTATCGAGTACATTTTGACATAATGTGTTTATTATGCGTCAGGCAGAAAAAAGTTAGACAAAAGGGATAAGTCATTTGATCATTTTCCAACCTAGATCTTGTCAAATGTGGCTAGACAAATTGGAGAACTTGTTAAAAACATAGCCTGAACAGAGGATCCCCTAAATAGAATGTTCTACAGTTAAAATGACAGATGTCCTATGGACATTGATCAAAGATAGAATTCATCCCCTATACTGGCAAATGAAAAATATTGTGTTGTATCTTGCTTAAATTTTTTTATGATTAGACCACCAGGGCTTGTGTTAAAAAAAAAAAACATTGTTAAAAGGGTGGGTACCTCGGAGGAAAAATAACAAGGGAGGACACCATCTTGGATACCGCCTCTCTTCATCAGCTAATTTCTCATTTAAAGCATTATACTAGAAACTTGCACCAATTCGTATCCCTTTATAAATGATTCTTCTTTAAGATATCACCTTGAGTTTAATTCTTTTCAAGTCTACATCAACAAATTTTATCTTTTTCTCGTCTCAACATCCGAAATCGACAACTCCTTGGCTTTTCCCATAAGCATTCGTATGACAGAGATCTCACGTGCCGTACAAACACTTTTTGCAGAATCCAAGGAATTCGATTTTGAATGTTTACCTGAGAAATCAACAAGTTTGTTAATGTTGGCGTAAAAAAAGAACTAAATTGGAGGTGATAGCTCAAAGAAGAATAATTTATAAAGGAATACAAATCGGCGCATATGTCTAGTTTAACAATTTAAATGAGAAATTAGCTAATGAAGTGAGTCATATCCAAGACGGCGTACTCCCTTGTTATTTTTACTCCGAGGAACCCACTTTTTTTTTTTCTACACAAGCCCCTGTGATTGGACTCAAATACTTACAGTTACATTGTTGTTTTTTCATAGCCCCATTAAGCCATTTTGCCACATTAATTGTATTGGAAACGGAAACACTACCATATTTGACATAATGTTTGAAATTTTTAAAATTATTTTTGTCCAAGGGCAAATATTACTTGTAAAGGAACTGCATGAACTATCTGACAACCGAGCCCTTGTCATGCTTGTGGTTAAGATTTAGAAAGCGGTTGTTGAGAAACGAAAAAACACAATCAATAAATACAAAAAAGTTATACATACCGAGTGATAAACTATTCATTGATTTATGAAGATCTACTTCAATACATGTAGCATCACACTTGCTTACATTTTGGAGCCATAAAATAAAGGGAAATAACCAAATACCAAAAGAAGACTTCCGGTTTTTATGATTGTCAAGTCGTTCTTGTAATATTCGCTTGAATTGAAATTCACCCGCGGAATTGTCAAGTAACATTACATGTTTGTCTGGCAATTTGGAGGGTTTTAAATGATGAAGTAAAAAACTAATATGTTTTACGCTGACCGTTGAGGTGAGCGCAGTTCTAAAGACCTATACACATAGTTTCGCACCATTGTCAACTACAAATCACAAGATTTTGAATACACATCACGTACAAGATATGAACATACATCACAAGATTATAGAAGATACACCACAAGATTTTGAATAATTTTTAATTTGTTTTAACGCAAGAAATAGATAGCCACGTCCTAATGAAAGTACAAGGTCTTATTAAAATGGTTCTATTTGTAAAAATACAGAAATAGAATATCTCAAACTAAAATACAATATTCTCGCTATGTTTTCTATTCCAACATTCGTGACTCTTTGCTATTTCTTGAAATCATAGTTTATCTCTAAAACTAGAGACAATCGTTTTAATTTCTTTGTAAAATATATTAAAGTTTGTTTGATGAGTGCTTTATGTGACTATTTGTTAATCTTTAGATTTTATCCATAGATTTAAAAGATATAGAAGAATAGAATAGCAATTTTAATTTTAAGATATATTTTTTTAATTCATAAAATTAAAAAATTGACCAGGCCATCTTTGGTATGTATCTATTCATAATTTTAGTACACATCAATTGAGACCAAATTTTAAGCTCTAAAACACCTCAAAAACAAAGTTTACCCTTTCACAGAAAAAATACCACACAAAATTAATTCATACAAAATAATTGAAAGCCGAAATTGGTCTCTGTTTTGTAAAATCATACAAGTTGCACAAGTTAGATATCTTAATAAATTCATGGTCAAGACAACATTTCAATGCTGAACGTATAGAGTAATGTCTATGAAAACATTTCCTTTACGGGAAAAGGTGGCTAAGAAAATAACATGTATGCTATCTATTATGTACATAGATACCCGATATTGATATTGATGTACAAAAAGGAGGAGTGTCAAGGATCTCATACAAACATACTGTTACAAGTGTTCTCACATAGTTATTTTATGATGATAAGAGAGCTGGCATTTATATGACTGAATCTAGCCTATGCAAAGGTTTAATATGCATCAAAAGCTTGTCAATAAAAGTTACACTACATGTTGTTATACTATATACGATACGGACTATTTGTAAGAGTAACTTTGGCAAGCCGCAATTAAAGTTTACAATTGTGGGCGATATAACAGTTAGATGAAAGGCCATCATGGAGGCATTTGACGTTGAAGGAGACTGAGGACATCGTCAGGCTGTGCATTTAAAGAATAAAATTGAAGTCTAAAAGCTTTGTGTGGAAGAAAAGTGACTGGAGAGAAGTTTAAAATGGGAGTGAAGAGATTGTCTCATCATTCTCAGAAAAACCGGGCAATTGCTTGGGAAAATTCTTCGATGACTCAATTGGTGACACGCAGAATGTGAGCGATAGCAGCAAGCAATTGGATAACTGGATGAACTATGGTGTCCGGATAGGGCCATTTGCGTTAGCGCGACATTGCGTTCAGATAAACGAGACATCGCGCTAACACACAACACGCCGTCGCGCTAACGCAACTTTGCACAACACGCCGTCGCGCTAACACACAACACGCCGTCGCGCTAACGCAACTTTGCACAACACGCCGTCGCGCTAACACACAACACGCCGTCGCGCTAACACAACTTTGCACAACATGCCATCGCGCTAACACACAACACACTATCGCGCTAACACAAAACACGCCGTCGCGCTAACACAACTTTGCACAACACGCCGTCGCGCTAACACAACATTGCACAACACACCGTCGCGCTAACGCTACTTTGCAAGTTTCACAGTCTAGTAGGAAGTCGTGTCCGGAAATATAAGACTGCGCGTGCTGAAATTTGTAAGCCTGCATGCAAGCATGGATGAAAAATAAATAAAATGTACTTTGAAATACATATATTATTTTCATTTATTATCAATACATATGAATAAAAATATAGTTACTAGTATATGTCACTGTATAATGAACACCTTCGACAAAGTGCTCTGTCGGGGAAAATTTAGGACGAATATACCAGCAGGGCTTTTTTTCCCGACTTACAATGTACACATACCGTTGGCATCAACGCGATGATCAGTTGAGATAAACTGTGGTTCTCAGGAGCTTAGAAACATTTCTTTGTATAGTACGGAAGTAAAACTGCAATTAGAACCATTTTAACAAGACCTTGGACTTTCATTAGGACGTAGCTATCTATTTCTTGCGTCAAAACAAGTTAAAAATTACGCGGTTTGAAGCGAAATATGCACCGATTGCGTAGTCTTAGCTCAAAAGCCAGACAAATCTTGTTGATTTCAAAGAGCCATGGCTGAGTGGCTAGCAACGAAATAGACATGCCTACGTCACATTGCTGTTTGATACAACTACCCAAAGTCCAAGCTCTTGTTAAAATGGTTCTACGTCTACCGAGTATGATCCCCTCTATTTCTTACGGAAACTTATAGTTAATTCATAGCTCTATAGAAACAGCCAGACTGAAATCTACACGCCCCGTTTATCGATTGGTCGAAACCAACAGCGACCTGAGAAAAATCACGCGATCATTGCAGAAAAAAATTACATAACCCGCGAACGCAGGTTATGTATTTTTTCTGCAATGTCGCCACCTTCATATCCCGCATAAATCATCAAAGAAAGCATTTTATTGTTTAAAATAATTGTCAATAAATTGACAGCAATCGGCAATGAATTCAAGGTCCCTTAGTTAGATTATAGTTTCTGATGCCGAGTCATCAAAGAGTCCAAGGTACGATGAGAGACAAGACCGGCAAAAATGGTCAGCCAAGAAGATAGTGCAAGAAAAGTATCACACATTTAGGGCTTGTGACAACGTGGGAAGTGTAGCAATAGGAAAACAAGGATAAGATGTAATATAAATATCTATACAATGGGATACGGCATCTGACGAGGAAAATTTGCATTTAGTACAGAGGGTTTGCTCAATAAAGGAACATGCAGAATGGTGAATGAGTTGAAATGAAGAGGCGCGGAAGCTGACTCGTATGAGAATGATCTCGACAGAATAAGTCATACTTGAATAATATCTGAATAAGAGACAAACCCGCTTAAGGAGGCCAGGCGGTCAACAAATTAGCCTTCAGATTGACCTTAAATTTTAGGCATGATATTTTAAGCTATAAACTATTGTTTAGTAAAGAATATATTGTAGCCTTTGAAAAATGAATATCTTCCTGTATCTTTGTACAGAGCTCTTTCTTTTTATTTTAAAGAGATCAATATACATGTAGTCTAAAACTGACCACGAACATCCATCACTATTAAGTCTATTTGCAATGTGTTGCCCACCAGAACCAATTTTGCATGAATCATGTGCATGAGGATCGACCCAAACTGTGAAAGTTGTGACAGAACAGTCAACCTGATGAAACATATTCTGCCTTCATCTTCATTAGGTCTGACAGATGAACGAAACACATGAAGATATGACAATATATTTCCGTTCTTGCAATTGTCCTAAAAAAGGTGAGGTATGGGCGGCGGAAAGGGTAAAAAAAAACGTTAATGCAAAACGTTCAACAACTAATTTAAAAAAAACATGCTAAAATACGAAACAGTGATCAGCTTAAAACAAAACCAACAGCCTCTTTTGCAAAATCAACAGACACCGATGCAAAACAAACGATCGCCTATGCAAAACCAACAGTCATGCACTGAATAAACGCTAGATGGCGTGCAAAGAGGTATCAGGAGTAAGCGCGCATAGTGAGGAAAAGACATAAAAACAACAAAGGAAACCTGAAATTTAATTTGTCAACTTCGAAAAGGGTTTGTGAGTATAATCGTGTTGGGTGAATGTTCGACTTTTGAGTACCCCAAGTGATAAGCAGTTGCAAACAGATGATGTTCCTTCAGGAAATAAATAGCAGCATCTTCGCTAATCCACGGGTCTCTCCAGTGGACTCAAAACCGTGATTTACGTTGATGATATAGCAGCTACCAACCAGACACCCGGTATTGTTTTAAGGTCCGAGTGGTGTCGACTGGTTTATATGATAGTGCCGTGAGTGGACAACAGAGGACAAGCCCATCATGGCACAAGTGTGAGGTTTAGCAAGTATCAAGATTTGGTTTCACACAATCAGCAGAGATAATGGTGTCCTCCAGTCGAAGTTATATGACTTTAATTTCAATTTTGTTGTGCAATCCGTGTAGAGGGCCTTGCGGATTGTCATTAAATATTTGTATAGAGAAGCTGAATTTGCTTCCATTTAGGTATGGAGGAAGCGTTAAAAACAATGGAAAGCGCAACACTAAGGTTCTTTCTTTCAGTCAAAATGAAAGGCAGAGAGCTGAGTGGTCCCGGGCTTGGACTTACTAGTATAATGAGAATAAACTAACGTGGACATCTTCGCGCTGTTTTTTTAGTCCGTTTTGACCGAAGCGTTTTATTGGAAACAGCTAGTACAAGTAAAATTTAAAGTGTTTCGACAATATCAATTAGAACAAATATGTTGTGCACATTGTGCACTAAAGTATGATTTAATCATCAAATTATGTTCCAGTGGAATAGAAATAATTGTAGTGATGTCGCACGTATGGTTACTCTACCCATTTTGGCGAAGTGCACTGACATAACCCTCTCATGGATTTTGCCAGGAGATAAGCGCCTACTCAAGCTTAACGTAAATAAAGTGCAAATTGAGGAAGTGAAACGGAAATATTTCAAAAGGAAAGCTAATGTTTAAAAATTTAATGTGTCTAAATATATAATTACAGGAAGATGTGCTGACTATAGAATGGATAATTGATATCATATTATATGGGATGTTAATTAAATATATGTCATACATGAATGCGGTTTACAAATACGAAACTATTTTCTTGTTTTACACTTATTTAAACGTTGTATTTTTAAAATAGAAATGGCTAACCAAGAATTCGATCTGTTTATTGCATACAGTTCTGCAAATACCTGGGCAGCCAAAACGATAATGGAAGACCTGGAAGAAAGGTTTAAGATCAAATGCTGCTTTGCCGATAGGGACTTTCTTCCAGGAACTGAAATCGCAGTTAATATTTCTTTTGCGATTGAGAAATCAGACAAAGTGTTAATGTTGATCAGTCCCGACTTCGTTGAAAGTGGTTGGTGTTGGTTTGAACAACAAGAAGCGTTCCGGAAATACGCCCTAGACAAGAGACATTGCATTATTCCGGTTATGTTGGAAGCTGTCGACGAAATGCCAAAACTGTTACGAAACATAACTTATGTGGATTTTATAAAGGAGGATGACCCGGTAGAAAGGATATACAAAGCATGTATTCACCACAACGTTCAGGAAGAGGCGTGCCAAGATGAAAACAAAGAAAATTCAGGTTTATTCGATAGTTACTGGGGTGTTTCTCGTCATTTCTACGACTACGATGATGATTTTTTGGAGGCAGAGGAGCGCATTGAGTTCTTGAAAGAAGAAACTGATTTAAAGACATTACAAAAATACTTTGATGACGCAGCTGAAAAAAGTGATCATGATCTTTTCCAAAGCATTTTGGAGAACAAGCACATGAAACTAAACCCCACAAATGTTTTCAAAGTTTGTGTGCATGTGGCTGGGGATAGATTAACTCGTGAGCTTATTGAGACAATATTTCAAAATATAGACAAGGAGTTTTCTTACAGTCACTTCAAGAATGCATATCTTGTTGCCTGCTTAAAGGGTCCTCCTTATTTGGTTTCTAAATTTGATGAGCTGGGGTGTAAGAACCTAATAGATGCCTCATTTGTTGAAAACTTGATCACTGGAAGTCCCCTCTGTGCCACTGAGAAAAATAAAGTAGTTGACAGTATTCTTAATGAAACAGGCTGGAGTAACCAGGATTTACTGTCTTTCTTACAAACAGCCATCCAGGCAAGAAAACCAGCAATCATCAAAGATTTGCTCAAACTCATATCCAAGATTCCATTCCAAATATTTTCCCAGTTGATTTTTGTTTCAGATGAGCAGACTTGTATAGAGGTTCTTCAGAGAGAAAACTATCGAGAACAGGCAGATTTGCAAGTTGCCTTAATGCGATCTTGTACGATGAAGATGACAGACTTAACAAGAAAAATAATAAAGCAAGGAATTACAATAGAACCAAATATTTTCGGAAAGATGGATTTCAGTGTGGAAGAAGTCGGAATTTTTATTCAAGAATACCCATGGAGCTTAGATGATTTGATGGAAATTAACAAATTATTAACTAAATCTCAGTGCAAGAGATTAGTCAAATCTGAAATTCAAAAGAAAACTTCATCCAGCAGACATACAACGTTACTGTACCAACGTTGAAAATACGATGATTATGGTTGACGACGTTGAGCAACACATCCTCCCCCCCCCCCCCCCCCCCCAAAAAAAGAACGTTATAAGACGTTTGAAAAGTCAATAGGACGTCTTGTATTCTGAGAAATATATTGAACAGAAACATGATTTATAAAATCGAAATCCAACTTCTTAATTATTTGTTTTGTTTTTGTAATAAATAATGATTATGAGTGCACATGCAATGACCTCTGTACTGCTAAAATGCAAACTTTTAAACAAATTGTAAGCGAGAGTGCGTTAGACATTAGCCTAACAGCACTGTTTGACGGGCTGCCCAATTTGTATCAAATTACTGGTGCGAACTTAAAAAAGGAAAAAGAGTTCAGCTAATGAGATGGAGAGCACATTTTGAATTTAAACCTGTGAAGCAGCACATCGAACATTGATGTACGTCAGAGCTTAGATGTTTAGAAGAATGAACCAATTGAATTTGCAACAACCTTTCATCAAATAATTTTTAATTTCTGAATACATACAATAATTTTTTTTACTCAGTGTAATCACATCATGCATATTGACCTTCAATAATTTTCTTTCTAAAAATAGATAATTTCCCCATTATATTATAGGCCTAGTACAAGAAGTTATCTATTATTTTTATAAAAAAAAAAATTCTTAAGATCAAGTGCTTGTGAGTGTAATAATTGGAATTGAAAATCCACACACAATTGAGAAATATTAACTAGGTTTCTTACTTTGCAGTGGTACAAAATATAGTAAATGGAGTAAGTTTGATCTACATATGATCCTTGAACAGTATAAATAACTAAATTGAGTCCTTTGTCGTTAGAAAACCTAATTGAAATAATAAGATTAATGAAAGTCTAAAACGCCCCCAAAAATTGTTCAATGTTCTAGCTTATACATGACTATTGTGAATGGGATGCATTTATGGCATAGTCTGTCCATCTGTTCATGCCGTGAACATATACATGCATGCAACAGGTTTGATGTTTTTAGGTCACTATGTTCTCTTCCTCAAATTTAGATTTTTGATTGTACCTTTTATGCCTTTGATACAAGATACATGTACATGACATAATTTTATATGATATATAAAGATAAATCTTAAACCATTATCCAGTAACAATGTATTTTATTTTTTTTTCAAAACAGATTTTTTTTAGGTAGTTCATATAGGGTGGCATATATTTGTACTATAAAAACATAACAAGATCAAAAGCAAGCAGTGCTCTATAGTTATCATTGAACACAATAACAACAAATTAAAAGTTACTCATTTGATAGGTCATTATGTATCTTTTCGGTAAAACTGCAATACTAAAACTTGGAAAAGGAGTATGCACAATGACACTTTACAATATCATTTTCTGTACAATAGAATTTGTGATAATAATTCTTCATACATGTAGTTATTTCAAACAACATTTGAAAGTTGCATCTCATCTCAGTTCACCCAAAGCTCTAAATATGAACTCATGAAAGACGGTTAATTTGAACATATCTATCAATGGCAAAACATGTACAATAAGAAACTGCACACAGTATCATACTGCATGTCATCCTAGTGTAGTACATACATGTACATATATTTTGTTTAATGTACTATTTGTTACTGTAAACCCCCAATCCATTTTTTTTTAAGTATACCACCATGGCCCACCTATATAAAAAACAATTTAAAAAAATCCTAACCCTATATAAAAAATACATGCTTATTTTTTGCTTTTAAAGCAATTGAACCAAAAAATAGTTGTCTTAATTCGCATAGTACCCGCTAAAACACCCAATGAGATAATTCAAGTGAAAACGATTCTTATAAATGTGCATTTAATGATAAGAAATAATAAATTGTACATTGTTAACGCCATTGTACATTGTTAACACCATTGCAGATTGTGCATGTACATGTGTCTTAAGTCGAATGACATATACGTACATGTAAATAATTACCAGGTATATGACATGAACCAGCATTATATGTATTTCATTTTTTTAAAATTAGTAATTTACGTGGTAGCATTTGAAAAAGTATCTTAACACAGCACCTCTTGAAAAAAGAGAAATATATTCTACAGTTATTTCTACTGAATGGATAGACTATTTTAAGCCTGAGCAAAGTCAATATTGCTATAATAACAAAACCATCAACTCACGAAAACACCAAGAGGCAGTTTCAAACATAATTCACACAATTCAACTTGTTCTTAAAACTCTAAACCGTTTTAGAAAGCTGACTTAAATTGCACAAAAAAACTAGCTGAAGGGCTATCAACAAATTCAAAATAGGTTGAAACATCTGTTTAAAGCACATTTAATATTTTGACAGGAAATGTTCATTGGAAACCCCATAACTTTTAGAAATTGAAAAACTGCAAGCTGCATTTATTAGGAAAAAATTGAAATGCAAAGGATACAAAAATAGCTAAATCTTTATATGTTCTTATTCAATTGCATAGTTTTGTAAAACTAAAGACACCCCCTCCTCTAAAATTCCACAAATAAAATGTATGTTATAAGAATACAGTAAACATTTGAAGCAAAACATATTCTACAACATACCGGTATATGTTCTAAATTCAAGTGGCATGCACACTCTTAGGAAAATAAAGAATTATATAATTGTAAATGAATTGCCAAGGTAAGCATCCACATAAACTTTTATTTGTGTTATTCAGAAATTAGCATCAAAATATCTCAGTAATAAATAAATAACTACAGTGTATTTACAGAGTTTTGTCCATGGTAAATGAGAGTTGAGCATTTCTGGTCATTATGTCAAATACACATGCTTCCAGAGAAGACTAAAATGAAAACCTCTTTTGATTTTGTTGAGATCTTATTATCACCACAGTCTGGTGTGATTGTAATGCCTAGAGCCAATAGTCTGATAGTTATTAGGAGCCCCATACACAGTCCAGTTAGAGTTACTGGGGAAGTTTCCCTTCCAAGGGGTTGGGATTCCGGCCAGGATGTTGCTTGCTGGATTCTCACTGTACTGTGTTTTACTCTGGTGATTATTAATGGATGGTAAACTGTCAAAAAGAAAATAAAAAATTAACGGTACAATCCAACTATGACTGATTGCATGTCCTTTTATAAAGTAAGATTTTTGTTCAAGGTTTCAACAAAAATTTCTTAAATTGTGAATAGGGTAAAAATAAAAGTGTTGGTAGATGAACTTTTTTCAGCAATTCATGATCAATTAAGCTGCATAAATAAACTTTTGGTTCCTTACCTGGATGGAATTCCCTTTGTAACTTTAAGATGTCCATTTCTGCCCATGTAATCCTGATGAAGATTCATTTTCTCCTGATAATTGATGGGAGGTTCCCTTTGAAGCAGAGGAGGGGATCTGTCTCCGTTGGTCCCTGCATTCTGGTTCCTGTTCTGTGAATGGCGGCTTCCTCTTCCCCCACTACCCCTGGTTTGCAAGTGGAGTACAGAGGTTGTATTAGGCCGTGAGTCTGTTTCGGGAGGGGTATTGGAGTGACGAGCATAATGAGAAGCACTTGCACCATATGTGCGATGTTTAGTGGAAGGAGAGGTGCCCCTTAATTGTTTGATTTTGCTGTGATAAGGAAAGAATGTTAAATGAGTGTGGTTATGAGGAAGAATAAAAGGTTTTGCAACACCAAAAGCTGACACTCAGAACACAAAATTTATAATGATTTCGGATGCAGAACTCTTTATTTTTTTTATATTTTTTTTTACAGTTTTAAGCTGTATGTGCATGCAAGATTCAAACCAACAACTTAGATATGTAAGAAAGTGGCCTCTTATAAATATTACTATTAAGCAATACAGGTTTAAGATGTATCAAGCAACTTCACAACTAACGTACTCCAATCAAATAGAAAATAATTTTTTTCAACTTTTAATATATCTTTGTAGTTTGTACAGAGGCTGCATGCTCTTAAATTGACACCTGTTTTACCTCACAAGATGAAGAACAATGAATGCAACAACACTTACTCTCTTTCACTAAGGAGTCTCTCCAACACTTCAGTGTGAGATGGGGCTCTTGGAGGAGTGGGGATTATTTCAGGAGTCTGAAAATCATAGTTCAAATATTTAAAATTTTATTGACCTTGGAAAAAGTTTCATCATAGAGACTAACATATGGACATGTATAAGAACAATTATTTGATAAATTGCATTGGGACTAACGAATAAGCATTAGAATATTTACCAGTATTTGATAAATTGCAAACTAACCATGTTTTCTCCTCGCCTTGGAGATGATCGATTTGACGGTTCATAGGTGTCTGCAGACTCTAGCTGACTAGACGGAGAGTTCCTGTATCTATAGTGACTGGAACCTTGCCGTCTCCCAGCCTTCACCTCAGAGTTATTATCTACAAAAATGGTAAGATCCTTTTCACTTATCTAATAATACTATTGCATCTATTTGTAAAGCAGAGCGAAAGATATGTAGCAATTAATTGTTATCAATTCAGAGATGCTCAAAATTAATCAATTTTGAAATAATGGATGTTATGTCAGATGCAGATTTGGCAAACATATAAAAATATTTTGGTGTATGCATATAAAATCCCATAGAATTGATAGCTTTATATCATTCATAATATTCAGTCTGGCATGTACTATCTAAAAACTGTCAGATTTTTTCTTTTCTGTAAATATGAAATTTAATGATGCCTAACTTTTATATTGATATGTAATAATAATTCATCTGTTCTGCATATTTTGTTCTTTGCAAATTATAATAATTACATGAATTTGTGCCAATAAAGTATTTGTATTTGTATAAATAGATTTATTGCATTGCATGATAAATTCAAAGTTTTCTTTGAATATTGATGTTATTTACATATTTCAGTGTCTTTGCCTGTGATAACACTACGTATCAATTTTGTACTATAATTACAGTCCAAGAAATTGAATGATGTATATTTGGGGTACAAGTGGGGTTAAATTTGCATATTTTAAAATATTCAAATATTTAATCGCACAACTGCTAAAAATAAAATAAATATAAGTAATAAGGATTCATTCTTTGAATATTATGAGGTGATAATTTTGGTTGAGGCATGATCAAATCTATCGTAAAGCCCTCCCGGCTTTATTGAATTTCATCACGCATCGACTAAAATTATCACCTCATGATACTCAAAGAATAATTCCTTATTTCTAAAATAATTTTATTAAACTTAATCTAACAAAATTTAGAATTGAAAATTGAAATTGCCCAAGAAACCAAACCTTACAATTTGTGTTTGGATGTAGTGGAGGTCTGGAGTATCCTCTTCTTCCTCTTGAATTGTCTTCAAATGTCCGGCTACTAAAGAACCCCTCATACACAACAAAGTTATTCACTTGTGGAAGTTCTGCTTTTAGATTGTAGTGCTTCTTTAAGAACTGGCTAAATTTAAATGATGGCTTGTCTATTGCTAAATGACGTGGATCTATATCCTGGTCCTGAAAAAGAGTTATGACTAGCTGGCATTAATGTAGCCCTCTCAAGATATATTTTTTTTTGTGGGGGGGGGGGGGGAGCGGAAAACGTCAGAAAACAAAATCGGAGAGGGCTACAATATTGCAGCTAAGTTATGACCACACTGTTATAAATCTATTTATGCACTATACAGGGCAGTAATTAGCATTACATATTTAGATTCTAGTGAAAATATCTGAGCATGGTAAACAGGTTTTAAGGCCAAAATAAAGAATATATAAATACATGTATAAAAAAGCACTGTTGTCTTTTAAAACTTCAATATCTTTAGTTACATATTAGATTCATTATCTAGTGCTACAATTTTATACCTATATAGAGAATTATCTATTAATCATCTATTTACCTTTAAAAAATACTCGAATAACAGTTTACCACATCCCATTCTTTGTCGAGATTCATGAACATAAAAATCAAGAACACACATTGGCTCCATTTCATGAACACGGCCTTTGGTGTCATAGACAAATAACTTCTTATTTCCAATTTTCAATATTCCAATTACAGCACCTTTGTTGCTGAAAATCACAAGAATAGTATGAACATAAAATATGACATCTTAAAAACTGGTTCATTTGCAAATACCGAGCTGATGTACTTGAATGTTAAAGTATTGTCTTAAGAACAAAATATTACTTTTAACTACAAGTTCTATCTGAATGGTAAAATAAATACACTCTAGTACTTGTAGCATACCAAGCTGAGAACTTAACATTTTAATTCTCTAGATTCTGTAGGCATAACTGTCAGTAGGGAACTGGTTAAAAAATCTACTTACTCATTTAATTGATCATCTCGCATCACATAAAGAGTATGATCTGACAATTCTAGTTTTCTTCCTGTTGTAATTATGGTTCGCAGACCCTGAGCCTAAAACAATGCATTTTATCTGAATACATGTATCATTCTAATTATTTAAGATAAAGACGTCAACTCACTGTTCAGCAAAATATAAAAATCAATATTAATTAACACATCAGACAGAGTTTACGTTTTATAAAAATGTTACCAGTATATCCATATTCTAGTCTACTCTTAATACTGATACATTTTAAAAGTTCCAAATGATTTAAACATGAATTTTGAAATATTGATAAACAGTCAAGCTTCAGTGTCTCAAACACTGATACCTTAATTTATGGATAATTAAGAAAGTTGGTAGCATAACCACTGTTTTTTCACATATTGTATATTTTAATTCTCAAATTCATGAATTTTTTAGACCCAAAGTTTGAGATATTTGATTGCAAAACTGACTGGTTTGTTTATATATTTAAAATATAATAAATGTTACAGTAGATCTATAAACCAATCTTTCAGCCTATATTTGAACAATAAAATGCTTTCTTTGGTGATTCCTGCGGGATATGAAGGTGGCGATATTGCAGAAAAACACATAACCCGCGTTATATTTACATCTTTCTTTAAACAAATTAAAAAATTGATTAATTGTAAAAAGTAAGTAAAATTCACTAAATTACTGTAATGTACATCAGTATGTTTATAGCTAAAATGAAACAGCCAAACCGTCTTCTGTGGGAATTTGGGTTTGACATCATCAGGATTATTTTGTGCAGATGTTATTTTTCTTAGGTTGCTGTAGGTTTCAACCAATCGATAAATGGGATGGGTAAATTTCAGCCCTGTCAGTTTCAGTCGCTGTAGGTTTCGACCAATCAACAAACGGGGCATATAGATTTCAGTCTGGCTGTTTCTATAGAGCTATGCATTAAGTATAAGTTTCCGTAAGAAATAGAGGGAATCGTACACGGTATATGCAAATATATATATATACCCTTGCAGATGCTTCTCCCATTCGGTCGATGACTTCCATAAGCTGTCTGCGTAACTGTCTTGCATCATATCTGAAAAATATAAAGTTGAACTATATGAAAGGAAAATTTGACATGCTACAAATGAATTTGAGAATGTGCATGTATGGGTTAGCATGGGTAACGGGACGTTTCGCTCCTATAGACGTTTCGCGCTAAGACGTTTCGCTCCTAAAGACCTTTCGCGCTGAGACGTTTCGCACCTATATTATTTATTATATATTATTATTATATACATTGCGATGTTTTAAAAATAATAATATTTAGATAAATATTTATAAATAAATATTTATGCGTGTAATTAATATTGACTTTATTGAAAACATATGATCATGTTTATTGTAGCACATTCACTGATAACTTTAATATTGTATAAAACGATTATCCACCTGAAGATATATAATTATGTTTATTTAGCAATCATTATTAAGTTCTGAATCGGTCTCCTAATAAAGGTGGGAAAATTAATTTGGAGGTGCTCCATGACAAGCTAAAGAGAAGAAATTAATTATGAGACGGGTGTTAATTATGAGAACTAGCGGTTACATATACATATGCGACATGATGAAATACATCGTAATTCATCATATAAAAATTTATAACAATATAGATAATATGCAACTTGAAAACAATGAAAATTTAAAAAATATATTGTTAATTTTGCTTACTTTTAGTGTCGTTTTATCCGGTTTTGTATATAAATCATTGGAAAACAATTTTTTTTTCATTTATACACAATGTTTTAATTTAAGTATAAATATAATGAGTAAATATTAATATGAAATACATCGCAATTCATCATATAAAAATTTTAGAACGATATATATAATGCGATGTTTTAAGATAAATATTTATACAAAATATTAAAATTGTCTGCATTAAAAAACCTTCTTTTTTAAAAATGTCTTTGAAAAAAATCTGAATTTATATAATGTACCAAATCATTATCTGCGTGCATATATAATTATGATTATTAAGCAATCATAATTAAATGGCTAATCAGCTTTCCCTTTTTTATAACTAATTTGGAGGCCCTCCATGTCCAGCTAGAAGTTAATGGTGTTAATTACTACATAATTAATAGGCGCGAAACATCTCGGTGCGAAACGTCTTGGTGCGAAAGGTCTTTCGGGGCGAACCGTCCCGCACTCGTTAGCATGCATGGTTTATGAGCTCAGTAATTGTAAATCATTTCTGAACTGTTGGAATACACTTTTGAAAGTTTCAATTGTATCTAATTGCTAATATCCATTTCTTAATAAGTACATGCAACTTAATCATAGTTATGTTCGCATTGATTTCACTAAGAAAATATAAACAATCACAGTTTTCATTTTGCTTACCCATCAGCGTTTTTTCTGAAAGGGGTCACAGTATTATCCAATTTACTTATTGTGGAACCGAGTAAATTATTAACAGAAAACGGAAATTCCATCGTGTTGCCTTATATACTGTTATTTCATATTCATAGTTGTTTTGTCTTGTTAAATGTCCACGAGTCAACAGTTAACAACACCCAACACCAAGGCAAACAGAGCAGTAACGCAGTAAATAATTAAAATATTCAGAGTATAAATAATCTAAATATTATTCGTAATATATATCCTATGAAATGAATTAATGGTAAATTTTATCATCTATATATTTACAAGAACGTTTAAAGATGGATAATCAATATGAAACTTCATATTTACCTCGGCACCAAAGTAACTTAACTTCCGGAATAGATCACAAACCCCTTGCATAAGTTGATGCCCTATTCTCTGTAAGTTTTACATATTTTGTTGTTGATGCCTCGTAAGAAGCCTTTCAGCTCTAAGCAAAAAAAGTTACAGTTACAAGAAAAGCGCAGAAGAAAGAGGAACGGTAATTTATTGCTTTTTATAGATCAATACAGAGGAAATTCGAATTCAGTAACAATTTTCTAAGTATATAATTGCGCATTTGAAAACTGATTTATCAGATAGTGATGACAGCGGTCCTTGTTAAACAGACAACTACTACAAGATGGCAAGCTGTCAGCTAAACAAGAATAATGGTGTTTGATTGTAACAGAGACATATATAACAGTATATACGTCCCTGATTGTAAATTTGTTGAAATTGACACAATATTTACTAGGCCTAATATAAAGCATAGTTGTTTAGGATTATAAAAATAGGACCTGAGGTTAGTGAACAGTAGCTGCAGAACTGTAGCTCTCAGAAAAAAAACCATATTGACAGAACGGTCTATCAATATTTTTTCCCCAGAGAGCTATATGCAGCCAAGTGAATAAATGACCCTCTTTGGGTTTTAAACAGGTTGGGACCAGTAGCCCAAATGGGATATAATAGCCAGTTCAGGATATAATAGCCTGAATGGGATATAAATTTAAAGTGCAAAAAATAAAAAAAAATAAATTTCAAAATCAAAAATTTTCATTTTTTGTACTTTAAATTTGGGCTATTATACATGTATCCCAAACGGGCTATTGTATCCCATTTGGGCGATTGGTCCCAACCTCCAACCTGTTAAAAAACCTGGTCTTAGCAAATTACTCATGACATACCTTCAAGCCTTCTGTAAAGTATGCACTTATTTATAACCAATATTTTATCAAAAGAGGGTGGTGTATTCATAGGAACAAAAATTTATCTCCTTTTTTCTAAATGTATATCTGATTATATGTAAGTATTATTGTTGATATTGCATCCACTTTGGCTTGTATTGGTTTTCTCATAGTCCATTCTATTCAAATATTTCTTATTATCATGGTTATTGAACATTTTTGCATGGTACTTTACATCAAAACATTCTTAATGGTTTACTCCATTTTAAATTATCAGCCACCGGTTGACTAGTTTCTATACTCATCCAGAGGTTTGTTAATGGTTATTTGACAATCTATGGTAAAGCCTGCACTTGTCTTATGTCCGACATGCATAACAGTTTTATAGCAATATTTAAGTTAAAAATAAAAGACGTGTAAAACAAAAATTAAGTTAGGTAATTCTAGGAAACATATTAAGATAGGCATTTTATTATCGATAACATATGGTCCAATGCCTGTGCATCCAATGGATTGGGTTGTATACATGTATCATCAATATTTACAAATGTACATATATATCACTACTTTTAATGTATAAATTAATCTTTAGACTACCAAGGCTACCATAATTTGTAAAGAATTAGCTGAATCTATTGGAATTTAACACATATTCTGACATATAATTATAATGACAACTATTCAATAATAGAACATTATTAGAAAATCTGTCTTCATTTTGCTGCTTTATTAAGATGGATATTTTATCGACTGGTATTAATAAGAGCCAATGGTGTATTGAAAATTTATTACAAGCATGTAGTATAAATGAACCATTCTATTCCCAAAAGGAAAAAAGGGTCAATGAAATCTGTAATTTGTTGGTAAACCTGCATCTATCTTTTTTTTTGGTATCTGAATTGTAGATGATGATAGCAGTGATGACAGTGAAGGAGAGCAAGCCACCAGTAGTGATAGGTTAGAGGTCAACAAGCAGCCTAAAGATTTTGCCAGCAAGAAAGATGACCCAAACAGGTAAAGTAGCATTATAATCAATAAGTCATACATGTACATTGTATGTATCATTTGTTTAATGAATCATATTCGACATAAAAATGTTAACTACCGTACTGGTAGATGGGGAGTCAGAATTTGAAAAGGAGGCCATCCATATGGACAATCCCTTTGATTTTAAAAAAGATTCCGGATAATGCAATAAGTTTAGAATAGGATAACATTGTTTAAATCGAATGTTGTTCCAATGGAATTTTCCTAAAATGTATTTCTTAAAATGTTTTCTAGTGGACCTTACACTTACTGGTTGATCTATTAACCTATAAAATGCTTTTCTTTTTTGTTTTATACTCATATTGTACATGTATATGATTTGCTTGTTGTTTCATACTCATAACATTAAATAACTTGTGTCACCATCATGCTCATGCCCCCATCAGCAAAGAAAAAACCACAAATAATTTTCATTTTATTTTCATGTTTAAAACTTCTGTTCTTAATGAACAGAATTCACATTTAATTTATTATTAGGCAATGTGACATGTTATCACCCCCCCCCCTAACCCCACCCTGCCAACTAATTTATATTTTATTGATTTATCAATAAATTGAATAGTGCTAAGATATTGTTTACATATACAATCCAATAATTGAAGTTTTCCAATATGAAAACATGTAGATATTGGGAATTCACTATCCTAATTAAGTCATAAGATATATTCTTGATTCCCAATAACAAATTTTAGTTAAAGGAAAGTAAATCTACAATTCCACAAGGCTTCACTATAACCATTGAAAATATAATACTGAATTTCAGAAAGGAAGCGCATAACTATCACAGTCAAATATTTGTAAAACAATTTTAAAGACAATTCACAATTCCACTTTTCATTGATATTTCAGGTATCGCCTTCATTTTTTCAAAGAAAGTAAAAAGGAAGTGGAGGAGAGAACATTAAGGGCAAAGACTGAGCCTGTTATTTCTAAGAAACTGGTAGGTCTATATATGTATATGGTATGTTGTACTCTGGGATACCATACTTGTAACCATAAAGGACAATTAAGCTATAATAATCTATATATCCAGATATTATTCTTAATATATGTTCAAAATGTTTTGATAAATTATATTAACCTCTGGCTCAATTATATATTTTTTATTCACCAATTAAGGGCCCTTGGGGGCATATACATTAGAAAAAATAATATCATGATTATAACTATGAATGAAATACGTAATACCGGTACTTTATATGTTCTACTTTGAAATTTTATATCGATATATACATTACAAAGCTCAATTTTATTGATTTTTGCCTTAAATTTTAAAGGTGTGTTATAAGTAACAATGCAGGTAACAATACACACTATTTAAATGATGCTGCTAGTACCTGTCAATTATAAACTCTGTCATGATATAATTAAGTGCAATAAATTTGCCACACCAAATCATGCTGTTATATAATCTATTACATGTATTGTCCCTTTCTGTATTTTAGACAGATTTAGAGATTGATTTTGAGACTGTCTACAGGCCAGGCTCTGTTTTAGACATTCCAAAGCGACCATCATGGGACTACTCTATGTCCAAACAACAACTGGAAGCCAGAGAAGAAAAGTACTTCCAGGTGATTGATTAAACTCTATCACAAGAATTCAACAGTTCCTGTATAACATCTGTAACCTAGAAAAAAAAGGCATCATTTCATATTTATTACATGTAGTAATTTTGCGATATCAATATAAAGAAAAGCATATTAAAAGCAAAAAAAAAATGTACATGTACTTCGGGATAATTAGAATATTTACCGGTATTTGCTATTTTTGGGAGGTATTATAACTGCTGAATTACATTTGGCATAGAAATATGTCGCTGGTATCATGGAGGAACACACTGCCAAGGAGCTGAGTTACTTTGAGATGAACTTGGAGACCTGGCGACAGTTATGGAGGGTGATCGAGATCTCGGATGTGCTGCTTCTGATTGTAGATGTTAGAACACCGGTACGTACTTTCTAGGAAAGTAATGTGTACTGAAATTTCAATGTACCACAATTCTTAAATGTTCAAATGGATGCACTGATCTAGACCTCTGAATTTCAGTTTCAGTTCAAAATTGATATCATAGATAATCCATTTAATTGGTTAGGATTATTTGATAATATTAACAATCTCTCCCATTTATTTTGTCTTAAGGTTTTGCACTTTTCACCAGCTTTGTACAGCTACGTGACAAAAAGTCTGCACAAGTCCATGATAGTGGTCATAAACAAAATAGACATGGCTCCAAGGGCCTTAACTGTGGCCTGGAAACACTATCTGCTGACTAAATTTCCTGAGCTCAAAATTGTCCTCTTTAGCTCAAATCCTTCAGAAGCTGCTTATGCTAAAGGTGGTGAGCTCGAGCAACAGAGAAGAGGTACTTAAGCTGATCTGTATTACCCGGTAATATTCTTGGTATATGTATTTTACATGATGATTGAACTACAAGTTTAAATGGTATGTGGTATACCATACTTTTAGTGCAACTACCGGTTTACAAATGTATTTAACATTGACCAGTTTAACATCTGCAGGTCATAGAATAGCAAGGTCATTTTGCTCTTTTTTCTGCAAAAATGTTATGATAATATATGAAATATCCTCTTGAAAACTTCTTTGCTATACATTGACACAAAATATATCTGATACACTTAATTTGATCAATGATGATTCATCAAATATTATATAAACATGGTTTACATGAATTTTCAAATAAGTTTTCTAAGTGCTCCCTTAATTTTTCAGCCTTTAAAAGAGGAAAAATTAACCGATACAGCCAGTCAGTGGGCCCATTGCAGTTACTGCGAGTTTGTCAGGAAATTGTTGGGAATAAAGGTATGATGTGGATATAGTTTGATCAGACAATGGTATTCATTGAATTTTCCAAAAAACTGACTGATGGTTTTTTTTGTCAGTTGATTTGTCTAGCTGGGAGGAGAGAATTCATGCAGACCCAGATGATGAAGTAAATGATATTGATGAATCTCTCCCTTCTGAAGATAAAGAAGGACATGAGATGTATAAGGGTGGAGTTCTTACCATAGGATGTGTGGGTAAATATTTGATATTTATGTTTTCTGTCAGACATTATCACAGATACATCACCAGTTTCTCTTAATGTACCTTTTTATTCAACTTTATTTCTTGAAGGAAAAGTTCAGAAAGGACTGATTCATTATTTAATTTCTTTTATATGAAGGTTATCCTAATGTTGGAAAATCCTCTCTATTGAATGGACTGGTGGGAAAGAAGGTGTGTATTCCATACAAAAATATTTATCTGTGTTATCAATTTACTTGTACAGTATTTTGTAAGCCAAATGAAGTTTCATTTTTAAAGATGTTCATTGTTCTATGATAGGTAGTAAGTGTGTCAAAAACACCAGGACACACCAAGCATTTTCAGACGATATTCCTGACACCCACTGTCAAGCTCTGTGATTGTCCAGGTCTAGTCTTCCCGTCTATAGTAGATAAATCATTGCAGGTATGTATAACTTTTAAGAGGGCTGGATGGCCATTTATAGACTGTATTGATCTCTTTTAAAAGAAGAGCTCCATATTGAATAATCGGAAAATTCCCAAATTAAAAAAAATAAAGTACATGTATATGGATTTTTTCCCAGTAAATTATAGCTTATAGCATAATGATTCAATTCTTAAAATTGTAGGAAGATCTGATGGTTAATTTGTTGACCATTCAGCCCATTTAATGACTAATTGAAATATAGAGAAAATAAATGTATTCATAATATTTACATGATGCTTGCATATCATGGTAATATGGCAGGGAGACTGACTGGAATTTCCTTGATAGATTATTTCTGGCATCTATCCAATTGCTCAAGTAAGGGAGCCATATTCTGTGATTGGGTACTTGGGGGAGAGGATCAATTTACCAAAGCTTTTAAAACTGAAGCATTTAGATATTGATGAGGGTGACCAATGGACAGCCTTTGACATCTGTGAAGGTACATTTGTTTAATGACATCAGAGTGGACAACCACCCCAGGAAGTTTTCTAATTCTTCAACAGCATGAATTAAACTTGGTACTTTCAAACAATAGCTTACTTTTTATTATCAAACATGTTTTTTTTTTCCAGCTTGGGCTTTGAAGAAAGGATTTTTAACTGCCAAAGCTGCTCGACCTGATGCCTACAGGGCCGCCAATCAACTCCTGAGAATGGCTCTGGTAGGCAGGATCTGCTTATGTTTGAGATCACCAGGTTATACTGCTGATGAAGGTAAAGGTTTGGTTTATCTGAAACTGATCATAAATTTATGCACCACAAAATTCCCAAAACTGATCAAATAGTCTTATGGTGTAAAAGGATATGTCTTGGTAAGCAAAATAACTAACACTGGAATAAATCAATGTTTTTTTATCTACATAACCACAATAATGGTTTATGTAAATTGTTTATTGATATTGTATTCATTTCAATAGAAGTTTTTTTTTAAATTTTCATTGGCAAAATAATCACATACTACCAGTACCTGGTAAAAACACATGAACAAAACCTGTAGATTGTATTCTCTGGGATTTTCAGAACTATGGCTCCATCACCAGGAGACGAAGCAGCTGTCTGAGGAACTCCATAAATTTGAGGCCAAGGACGTGGAAAATGAAAGTGGAGAGGAATCTACAGATGACGAATTTCATCAAGAGAAGGGAGACAACTCTCCCTCAGTAAGTGAAGAGAATTCCTCATCACAGGAAGATGAGGGGGAGAGTGGTATCGTGGGAGGAAAGAATCCATTTGCTGCCCTGGCTGGGGATAACTAGTCAGCTCATTCTATAAAGCTTTGTTATTTGCATATCAATATAGCAATTCATGGTGATCGTTTACAAGTTACGGTTTAAATAATGATGATATTCCAGTATTATATACAGTTGTAGCAGTTGGTGCAATGAGGTTTTTTTTTTACACTCGAAGTAATCTTGTAGCTATGAAATGTTGCTGTTTTGATTATATGAATAAATATGTTATCAAATTTTTATAACAACAGTTTGTGATTTATTTTCATTGACAACCTTTTCATATTAGATATATTAACTTGTATTATTCTTTATTACCTTTAATAAATAAAGATGTACTCATGTAATTTGTTTAATTGTACATCCCCAACCTTTAGAATAACAACAGCACATGAATTACTGCCTTGATTATGCAATGGATTATGCATTTTTTTTATTTGTGAGGGTGGGCTTAGCAGAAAATCAAGAACAGTTACTAAAAAAATTAAACAATTTTATGATTTGAAATAAAATATTTTATAATGAAGAAATTTTAAACTTCCCAAAACTGCAAGGTAATAAAAGGCTTTGGAAATTATTTCAAAATGGGAAGTGTAACATTGCTGTTTTGAGTAATACCAGACACTGCATTTACTTCACAGTTAAGGAAGATGCTCGCATACAAAGGTATAAAATAACTATACTCTTTACACTTTTTTTTTTATATCCAAACGGTCAATCAATAAATAGATTCATATACAGTTTTATGTAGATATATACACCTGCACTTTGTAAACAAACAAATAATTTATACACCGTAAAGACGAAAGGAAAACATTTTTAAGAACGGATATATACCATAAAATACTATTCATTTTAGACCCATTTTCACTCATGCTCTGGAAAAGGAAGCTACTCGGACCTTCCTACTGAGACCTTTAGTTTGGCACTTTGATGACTTCGGTGAGGAATCAGTAATGATGGATCTGACATAAAGGCAAATAATAACATGTCACCGGCATTGTGCTCGGACGGTTTTATGTGCAGTCCAACACCAACAAAGCGTATAGCGGGGTCCCCAGCTCCTCTCTGGCGGCGACGAGCGCACTGGATTGGATGTCACCTGTAACTAGAGGTCTCCACTATGCAGTCCTGTGACCAATTTGTGCTTTGGAATTAATCTTTTTAATTGAATCATTGATATTCTTTATTGGGAATTTATTTTGGTGTTTTGTTCATAATTAACGATTTATCAGATCTTTCCGAGAGATGGAACAGATGGGTTCCTTGTGGGTTTATTCCGCTTTACTCTTTGGTAAGTGCGGCTTATATTACGGTACGACTTATGTGTCTCAAAATTATAAAACCGAGTAGAAGTAAACGCTTCATAATATATGCAAAGGACAAGATGAATATGGTCAAAATTATGAAATATTAATATTCTACATATAGTTATCGACAACTATTAACTGTTTATAACATTTGTATGCCAGCGGCCAGTTATGTGTACCAAGATTACCTAAGGGTTGGTGTCTTAATCTGGTTTACAAAAATATTAATTTTATTCTGATTAATAAATAGAAATGACACTTGTTCAAATCAACATGCATGAAAGTTTTATTTTCCATTTTTTTGGTGTAATTTACTCTAAACAATGCTTCCAATAAAATATATTTTAAATTTTTTTGTTTGTAGCAATTTTCACTGTTAACTACTCTTCTGCTCAAAAGCAAGACTACAAACGTGTGTGCTACTATACAAATTGGTCCCAGTACAGGACACGGCTTGGCAAATTTACGCCCCAAAACGTGGACCCGTTTGTCTGTACTCACATTGTGTACGCCTTTGCAAAGACTTCTGGGAACAGGATAGAAGCCGCAGAATGGAATGACGAGTCTACGGAATGGAGCAAGGGGATGTAAGTTAGCAACGGAGGGTCATAGTGGATTAAGACGCCATGTGGGGTGGGTGGGGTAGGGGCTGAAGGAAGACGGGGCAGGTTCTACGTGTATGCTTTATTTTTTGTTTAAAACTTGTCTCCCGGTCCGTATTGTGAATAAGTTTATAGTTGATTGTTATCCTGGTAGAAACTGCGTGATACTTTCTTAAGATATTTGAGTTTTAGAGGTTTTTAAATGCAGTTAACTATAAACTCTTGCAGACATCAGTTGTCCAAGAACAAAAAAAGCGAGCATTATGGTTGAAGCCTGGTAGACCACTGTATATATCATTCATTTCATAACTCACATCGCATGTCAGGTGAAAAAGGAGAGGGTTATATGAGGTCGGGACTTAGCAGTTCACATTATATAGACCTACGATGATACAAACACATGTTTAAGAGAAATGTAAGTTCTATACGAAAGGGAAAGAGGCCATTAGCCAAACTAAAAAAGGAAAGGGATTAAGAGGGAACAATCGGTAATAAATCAAGTACAATGAAAAATAAAACATGATCGAGTAGTTTTAATATAAAAGCCTTTTTAGCTATATAGTTTGTTCAATGTCCATACACAAATAAATAAGAAATTCTTGAAGAGAAATATAACATTAATAAATTTAGACAGCTAGTTTAAAAGAGGTTTTTATTTCTATTTTGTGCTTCGGGTGGGAGGGTTGGGGAGGTATGTAATGGAGGTGGAGATAAAATTCAGTACATCACCAATGCGTTCGTTGCTAGCATATGCACTGCGTGCTCCTGTAGCTATGCTAATGTCGGAATTGGACCGGTTGGTTTTTTGCGGTGAGCAATGGAACCCGCAAGCTTCTGTGTGATGTGTACTAACTTTATGCAAATGAAACCCAAAGCAAAGCATGTCATCTTGAACCAATTGGCATTAATGTGTAACTTGACCGAGTGCCATGCATGTCACAATGTACTTGTGGGACATGAAAAGCCAACCAATATCTCCCGCCTAAATTACATAATCTTGCACATACAATAAACTCAAAGAGTAATCAACCATATAAAATAAAAAAATAACCCGAACTTTTTAATAATTTCCGGAGATCAAAAGGATCTGATATTTAAAACAACCAACCAGCGCTTAGAATACAAAGAGAATGGTTTCTTTGCGATCATTGGTCATACACATGTAGATGGTCCACTCTGAAACAGCTCAACCGCATTGCCCTGTCGAGGTAATGCGCAGTTCATCGACATTTTATGAGGAGAGCACTCAGAGCAGTCTGTTTCATTGGTCAAGTATTTCCCCTTGACGTGGTTTCAATTATTACAGTCGTAAACCAACATGTTTTATGATGACCACAAAAATAGAATTGTTTTCACCTTTTCTTGATTTCCGCATTTTCGAAAGAATATGACCTACTTTGATACCAAGATAAACAAGAACGAGGAAACAAGTAAAACAGTAGGAAATCAACATAGTGGATAGAAGTTCTGGACTATACAGACACACAACGTCATGAACAAATATACTACACCTACATTTTATATTAATATGGATTGTTAAAGTATCATTTCTGAAACATTATTTCGTTGATTAAAGGATATATTATTTTTTATACGATTTTTGGGGTGTATTTTTTTTATAAAAAAGTGTAAAATCTGCATAGTGAATGCATGATATAAATATCTCATGAATCATGTCCAGTAATGTCTATAAGACGTTTTACTTTTTTTTGAATAAAAATTATTTATAAAAATAAAAAAAACCCAACATGTATTGTTCATATTTTCCAAATCTATGAAGAAATTCTTTTAAAGAGATGTGTTTTATACAGAGGAAAAAAGACACACTTTTCGACAATAATTATTTTGGCTGTACACCTAAAGTTGGCCAAATTGCGTTAACAACCAGCATGCATTTGACCTCTTGTACACGAATGACGTCAACAGGGTATACAGTCAAGCCTCTGAAATGTTGAAGCCCCAGTATGAGCTAATTTTATAAAACTTGGCCTAACCAGTTAGACAGTTCATACACTATTGTGATTAGCAATCGGATCTTAGAAATAAGAAATATACAAAATTCTAAGTAAATTAAATTTATGTAAATCTATTGGTATTAAAGTTTTAAAACGTGTCCGATTAAAGTATAACTAAGTTCATTGCTCATTGTAATTTATGTTTTACCCTTTTCACTCAAAGTTATATATAATATTTATAATGCAAGTCAAGAAAATATCTGGTTTAATTGTGTTTGAAACTGTCAAAATCAGACCATTTCTACTGTGTACCAACTGATAAACAATATGTATGTGTAAAGATAAATTATAAATTTGATTTAGTTTTAATTAATAGCATTAATATAACGTTAGATTTAGGAAATAAAGATTGTAATATGTCAGCCACCCATATAACCGTGGTTTTGCTGTTCTATCATAAAGGTATGCCAAAATAAATGACCTTAAGAAGAAAAATCCAAAGCTAAAAACCCTATTGGCCATAGGAGGCTGGACGGAGGGGAATGCACCAATCAGCACCATGGCGTCCACCAATGAGAGCCGAGACGAGTTCGTCAGCACCACCATCCAGTATCTGCGAACACGTGGTTTTGATGGCCTCGATTTGGATTGGGAGTATCCGGGGTCAAGGGGCGGACCTCCAGAAGACAAGGAAAATCTTATACATTTATTGAAGGCAAGAGAATTATGATGCTTCTTTGCCCTATAATTTCTAATTTAAACAATGATTTAGTGAAGAATGCATAAAGGAATTTTAGATAACATTGACTTTATCTCTTGAAAATAATTAAGTAAGACTGCAACTGAACTGGAACAGATCTCCAATATATATTCATGTCACATCAATTGTTTTGATTTGTATTTTTTAACTTCAGTTACAAAAATATATACCATTTTTGATTTTCATTGTCATATATAATTTTTTCTTAACAAAACTATAAAGTTTATTTGACTGTCTTGGACATGTATTTATAGATAATTGTATTGTGTATCGATTGATATAAAATTTTTAGCTCTAAAATATCCTGTTCGCAGTCAAAACGATGTTTCCTGTTTTCTACTAAAAGTACAAAAAAATCATATAAAATAATGGAAAGCCGATATCGGTCTCATATTTGTAAAATCAATTTTCAAAAATGTCGGTTCTTTGTCGATCTCTAAAATAATGCACTGGTGTGTCAAGCCACCTTAAAAAAAAAAAGGAATTGGTATCACCGAAATGTAAACGAAGAAAAATAAACCATGACTATTACCGTCATAAGATCATATCGTGATGTATCTAGATACAATGACCTAATATATAACATCAGAACATGCTCATAAACCATGCATGACATTTACATAACGTATTTGCATTTTAGCATTATAGTGCAATAGTTTGCGATGGTATTGTGTTATAGTAAGGACAACAAAATTCGTTACCATTTAAGAATCAAATAACGATATCCTGGTTATTATTGTGCAGTGAATATTTTGATTTCAGTCTAGTTTTAACATATCTACAGTGAAGCATGGTCTTCGCAAAATAACTTATCATGGATTCACTTTTAAAGCAAATTGATTTTTACCCACTTCAGTTTTAAAAATCTGAATAATTCGACACAATGGATCAAAATTATACGTCCCTGCCACCTCGGTATAAGCATGTTTAAATGCTGTACCTTCACAGTGTTGAAAAAGCTAGTTAAACTGAAGGAAATATAATATTTTTAATTGCACAGAGGAAACGTTTGTTGTTGTACACTATCTGTTTCTAAGTCATTTATCAGGCAGTTATTGTCACAAAAATTAATTTCTACTCGCTGTAAAGCAAGAATGCGAAATCATAATCAACAATACGGTGACTACGGTTTTTTCTCATGGAGTCAAGACATTTATTTCAATATAGAAATCTTGATATTTACCAGAAACTAGGCCTTTAAGCAATAGCAGAATATTGTTAAAATGAATTTTAAGATGATCGATACAAATACACGAAAACGATATCAAATTCATGAAAACAGGTGCAATTTATACATGTTCATGCGTTAAGACATTGTTATTGTGTTTAAAGCATATATTGATGTTTAAAAGTGAAGAATGAATTTATCTGCTGAGCTTGTTGTTCAAAGTGTCTGGTGTTTAAAAATGTGAATTTTTAAAATGTTTTTCCAGAAATTGAGAACCGAATTCAACCGAGAAGCCAGGGAGACTGGAAGAGAGGCGCTGTTACTGGCGATCGCTGTGCCCGTGGGTGAAGAGAGAATCAGTTCCGGATATAAGATCCCAGAGGTGGACAGGTTAGTAGTGGAACGATTAACTCGTTAATTTGTTGATCTTTATTATAAATTTTGGCTATCGGTTGAGTTGAAGCTGTCGCGTACAAGAGTCCATACTTGCATTTATAACCGACCTTACATTTTTTTAACATGAATATCACTTTGTAAAAAAAATAGAATAAAAGCTAAAACAATTTTTGTCAATGAATTGATCATCCTTTATCTAGTTGAGAAACATCACTTAGATTTTTATTCGATCATGTACAAAATTGGTCCCATGTTTCCGTTTCAGGTCACTTTTTAAACACTTATCTTCTGTATCAGGAGATAGAGGACTAGGGAAAAACACCCATTTAAAGCAATATGAGCTGTATTTTTAAGAATTTTATTTTGCTGCAAAAACCTGCTAGTATATATGATAAGTCTGCATGTAACTTTAACTTTTATGATAAATAAGATTTGAAAAAATCATTAATTTTTGTCAGAGGAAAGATTTCTCTTCTAAGGAATATATAGCAGATCAATTTTTGTACAGGACGATAATAATTCAATTTTGCTCCAATTAAGGCCTCTTATCGGCCTTTTCCACAAAAATATGGATAAATGAAAATTAAAACCCATGAAGTTTTTTGTCATTTTAGTAGAAAATAACGTTTTCGTAAAAAAAAAAAAAATCAACATGAAAATTGCAGCTCATATTGCTTTAAATATTGCCCCCTCTTTTTAAAATTAGAATAAATTTGAAAAATGTAGCAATAGAATAATGTGAAATTCGCCTTTCCGTTTAAAAAAAAATAGATACAAGTGTCAATGTCTCTGCTTAATTTTGCGTTTAATCAATCTTTGAAATGTTTCCTCTTGTAATACATTTTCATTCAAAATAAAGCAAACACATCAACGATATCTAACTTTATTTATAATGAAATTAGTTATTTTATTATTTGACCCAAATTCAAATTCCAATAAGGTTAATCCATTTTTATTCATTCAGAGATATTCTTAAATATCAATATATAGCAAAATGAAGAGACCACGTGAACTTGGGACAATCTTTTACGATATGCCCACAGGTAAAGCAAATCCAGGAAAATCTCCGATTATAACTTTACTGAATTGTCATAAAACTGTCGGTGGATTAATAGTGAGTGATGTGTGGCATCACTGATTATTATATCCTGACCACGTGCCTTTATCTTTTTTTCAGTGTGGGCGAAAGGCATTGCTCCTACACGTGCATTGCGAATGTTTTATTTTAAACTGCATGGTTAATTCATTTATACCTGATCTCATCACGATTTTTGATAGTTGAACATTTGTGGCCAGAATACACTTTGTTGCCATAATATTTGGTTAAGCAACTTTGAGTGTATCGTTAATAAATATTTACGACACACTCGGACGTCTTTTTTTTTCTATATCAGTGCCAATTCGTGAATATCGGTTTCTATATATGTGTTTTATAGTATAGAAATCGCAGTGCCAATTCACTGGTTAATGTTGTATAATGATACCAAATCATCTTTCTTATTCTACAGAACTTCACTGTCTTAACATTTCATCACAACCGTCTCCCTTACTTGGTTAATTGTATAAAAAATACGTAAAGAAAATCCTCAATAAGTCCCAATTTCATTAGAATTTCTAGTATAGTGCTTTTGAACCAGTAATACCAATGTTGATGTGTTCCTATGAGATGTGACTCTGTTGTAGATACGTGGACTTTATCAACCTGATGGCGTACGACTTTCACGGAGCGTGGGAGGCCCAGACCGGGCACCACAGCCCACTTCATAGGGGCAAGGCAGAGAGATGGTACGCAGCGCAACTGAATGTTGTAAGTCATAACTGTTAATGCCAATGTGAGACAAACTTGCAAGTTGCAATGTTACTAAAGATTACTGTAAATTCCTTATATTACGCGAGTAATTAATTCCGCGATCCCGCTGGTTTGTATCAAATCGCGAGAATATAAAATCCCGAACGTAGAACTTTTCTCCTTATTTCTTATAGTTCTCAAATCTCAGAAAATAATGGCGAGATTTTAAAATCCGCGAAGGGTGCTTCTCGCGATTTTACGCGGAAATTAATTCCTCGCGTTTAATTAGGAATCTACATCTATAACTATATGACGAATCTTAAAAACTCTCTTTAACCGTAGCAATGGGCTGCAGGATATTGGCGGCGGAATGGTGCGAGTAAAGATAAACTGTTGATTGGAATAGCCATGTATGGTCGAGGATTCAAGCTTCAGTATCCGTCCATCAATGGAATAGGAGCCCAGGCTCTTGTAGGCAGTAATGGCAACTCCATGGGACCATTTACTAAATCCAAAGGACTTCTCTCATTCTATGAGGTATCATTTAATAATAAACAGATTGTTGCATTTACCTATTGTATTTGATTATGAAAACAAAAGTTTTTATTATACTTTCATGTTAAATACTGAAATCTGATTGGTTTAGACACAGTTTATAATCCGTTCTATTACTCTCAACGTTAGCAACACACTTGGCAACGGGTAACACAACGAATTGTTGCATGCGCGTGAAAAATTCGCGTACGATTCGCCGTAAAATTTACTCCAACAGTAAAGTTTTTTTTAAAATTAAGACATTCGGTATAAAAAAATAAATAGTGCCTGTTTGGGAGGGTAACAGTAAAATTGACACCCCTCCAAAACCATTGTCAACCTTCGCTTCGCGTCCGTTGACAATGATTTTCTCAGGGGTGTCAATTTAAACTGTTACCCTTCCAAACAGGCACTATTTATATAAAGTTAAAGTTCTCCGATCATCAGCCTCAAATTATAAAAATGTTCTTTATCCTTCAAACTTTATAAATGAAATGAAATAAAAAGTAATTTACTGATTGTATCCATACATTTTACGTAGTTATTGCAATTTTGGTCGCGATGGATATAATGGAATAAATATACAAGTTGAGATCAAATTAGAAAAAAAACAACAGTTGTAGCGGTGGCTCTAACCCTTTCACCCTTATGTAGTAGGTCTCCGTGGACCCACTGAGCCAAGCAGTTCGTTGGACAGTTTTTGTATTATTAACATTACAAGACTAATCAAATTTGTCTATATAAAAGGCCAATCTAATTAAAATTAGTACTTCCATCCGCTCGATCCCGGTTTTCGATGACGCGACATATCGAAAACCGGGGAGCGGATGGAAGTTCTAATTTTAATTAGATTGTATAAAAGGCAGGATTTTGGTACGAGTAAAATAATTCCGGATAAGATAGAGTTGTCGGACATTGCAGAGGATCGGAGATCGTTAGGAGGAAACATAACCTAATTATCTGTGACCTCAAAACCACCTCAATATTTGACCCGAGTCAAAACAAAACGCTAGTTTTATAAAATGTGAACTAATATTAATAACTTTTTCCTCTGTAGATCTGTGACCGTCTCAATGGTAATGGTGTCGAGGTGTGGGATGAAGAGAGGCGTGTCCCCTACATGTATGACGGAAGTGACTGGGTGGGCTATGAGAACGTGCGCAGCGTTATCGAAAAGGTGACCACTTCTTTGTGACATATTGGATATTGTCCAAGATTTGATATATCAAAATGTATAATGAGGTATATTTTAAAAAATTCTATTTTTTTGGACACACTGACTTTTCTTGTAACCAGTAATCGTCTACTCGGTGATTGGGTTACTAGGTAAAGATATTACGGCAGTAGCTATGTATAGACTTAATGGCCTCACGTCTTACGTTCCGATCCCACTGAAGAGACTAGATACATTAGATACATCAAGCATGCAATATCATTAAGGTACTAAACGCAATGTGTAATGATTCATAATTCGCTATTTCTATTACTTTTATCGGAATTAATTCTTTTCAGACTAAATGGGTGATGGACCATGGCTATGCAGGGATTATGATTTGGGCTCTTGATCAGGATGATTTTACTGGGCACTTTTGTAAGGCAGGAAAATATCCCCTGCTGTCTGCTATCAACAAAACTCTGAACGAATATACACCCTCCACAGAGGGACCGGCAGGCCAGCGTGATATTCTTCAGGCAACCGAAGATTATGGAGGCATAACTAATCGGATTGTAGACTCAACTTCTCTTAGTCTTACTGGACTAACCTTAAGGCACTCACAAACTCCAAACGCTATCATCCATACAACCACAATTGCCACTACTTCTACAACAGCTGCTACCATCAAAACCACAGCCAACGTTGCAACGTCTACCATCGTTCCAAGCACAACGTCTACCACTGAACCTCCAACCACTACCACTGAACCATCAACCACCGCTACCTCTGAACCTTCAACCACTACCACTACCACCGAACCTGCAATCACTACCATTGAACCGTCAACTACTACTGGTTTACAAAAGGCAATCTCCTTCACTGAATTGACCACAACAACTGAAGACGAAGAAAACTCAACAGCTCCTACCATAGGTAATATTTCAACAACAGAGGCGATGGAATCCGAGGCTCAAAATGACAGTGTTACTACTGAGAAAACATCCCCAGCAATAGCAGCTTTGGATAGTGACAATATCACATCTGACTTGCACTTGACGCAGAATGTTTCCTCTGACATTGAAAATATTACAGTAGACTTTATAACGAAGGATGAATCAAATATAACAAATAATACCCCTATTTCAAATATTTCCTTAATTGAAAACAGCACAGAAAGTCCAATTAAAGAATCGACAACGGCAAGAATAATGCGGTCTAGATCACAGATAATGTCGATAGTGGCTCCTTCAGATATATATTCATCCACTGATATTGTCCACAGAGGAAGAACCTTGTTACAAGTCGATCTGAATAGAAATGAACAACAGAGTAATAACGGTGAGGGTCAGACATCGGGATTTACCAGCGTACTTAATTCCTTATTCAGTGTTCTGTCTGAGTTTGGTGGATTTGCGAGGGGTAGTCGATCATCTTCAAACAGAAGAGCAAGCAGTGCAGATACAGCAGGTCAAGGAACAGTTGAGTCACAAAGACCTAGAAATGCTGAGTCCCAGCGTTCACGTAACGTCGATCCAACACGCCAAAGAAATGTTGGTATGCAACGTCAACGAAACGGAGATACACAGCCGGCTAGAAACAGAGAAGTCCCAGTCAGGAGGAACGACGCCGATTTCCAGAGGGTTCGAAATGGATTACGTGCTAGTAATGGTGATATTTTGCGTCAAAATAACGTCGATCCACCCAGACAAAGAATGTTGCCTCGTACAAGGGGCGCAGATTCTGCCCGACCGGTACAAAGTAATGGGGATCCGACATTACGTCGTAACGGAGAAACATTCCGACAGAGAAATGCCGAGCCTTCTCGACAACGAAATGAAATTTTGAGAAGAAACAATGATTTGATGCGACAACGAAACGGTAATAATGATATATTAAGACAGCGAAGCGAAAACCCGGAAACGTTTCGTCAACGAAATGTTAATGGTGATATAATACGACAACGAAACGGTGACTTGTCACAACAACAACAACAACAACAAAGAAATACATTTCGTAATGGCGATCTCATTCAGCAGAGAAATGCTGCAAACTTAAATTCAAGAGATGCCGAACCGCGTCGTCAAAGAACAATGGAGACAACGCGGCGAATGCAACAAAGAACCCCGAGTCTAACACCCAATCGTCGCTCTCCACAACTTGGTGGAATGAACACCGTAAGTCCTCAGTTTGACCCTTTTCAAAATGTTGAGATGGCCACTATACCTCAAAACCTTGGTCCCCCATCTACGAGAAGAGGTGAATCAAATAGTATTCCAAGTGTAGATTTTTTGGAAACTCTTGTACAAGGGTCTAGTTCACGAAACATCGACCCTACCGTGATTAACAGAAGGGGAATAGAAACAAATAGAATTCTGACTCGCAACCCGAACCAAATATCCCAAGGTGTGCCGGATATTTCTACACTGACCGATATGTTTTTCGCACAAGATCCCCAGAATCAATTACTCCAGCAGGAAGCGGTACAGACATCAATATCTGAAGCAATGCTTTCCCCAAACTTCGTAAACAGAGCAAACGGATTCGGAAGATTGCAGCGGATGATTACGCCTGAACCAGTTCAATCAAACATCTTCGACAACAGAAATATATCAGCAAATATGCAAGCTTCGCAGATGCGAGAAACGCTTTTTAATGAAATAATAAACAGACAACCGTCTTTGAACACAAACTCTATTGATACAATAGATCTTGCATTTTTAGAATCTCAAGTCGAAGAAGGATTTGCAAGGGATCATGCCCAACAGATTGAACAATCAATGTTAAGACCGGGAATGCTGGTTAACGAACCACGACAAGGTATTTTGAATGGAGTTTTACCTGCAGCAGCAGGATTCCAGAGTCTTATAGGACAGGTTCCCTCACAACAAGCCTCAATAGGCAGGAACTCAATGATTCCAAGACCAAATCAGTTTCAACAAACGTCAATGCAACTTCCAGAGACAAATCGGAACACTTCTATGGCCGTCATTCCATTTAATAACCTTGATCGAACTTTACAAAGAATCGTAGCGAGTGGACCAGGGTTTCGATTGCGAAATCAAACTACATCTACACGATCAGTTCTTCAAAATCCCACAGAACAAGGTTTCTTTTCTCAAAATAACCAACGAACACCGAGGGCAGGAAATCTTCTGAATCCGACTTTAGTAAGGCCTGGTCCTTCACAGGAAAACAACAGAAATATCTTGACATCTCAACCAGGGCTGCCTGGACCCCTTCAATTAGCACGTCTACAAGATAGTTTACGCCTAAATAGAAATATGCTGGGTCCACTCGGGCCAATTCAAGGAAATAGGAACACGCAACCCATGAACAACTTTTTGACATCATCAATGAGGGGTACCCCAAGAATAGGAACACCTTTATCACAAACTGCTAATACAAATAACCAATTGACTCTTAATTCACTGTTTTCTCCTATGAACCAAATATCTCCACGTGTGTCGACTATCGGAGGTCCCGGTACACCCCATCGAACACCGCCGCCATTTTCATCTACTGCCATTCAAACACCAGATGAAGTGATACAAGGCAGAAATGTGATTGGATCAAAATCTGTCTTTTCCCAAAGAACAAACTCAACTGTTAATATTGATGGTTCAATGTTAAAGTCAGAGCCTGTGATTCCAAAATCAGAGATTTTGTGGAAATGGGATGTGTAAAGCTGTATAAAGCTTGTGGATGCGCGTATCGTATCATTTCTGGGGATTGTTGTTATAAAAAAGGAAAACTAATATTTTTTATTCTTATCTTTAACGTTATGTTGATTTGAGTTAGTGCTGATACATGCGCTAGTACATGAAGTAAAGGGCATTATATCGAGAATAATCCTTGTTTCCATACCGCACCCTGGATCAGAGACATCAATATCAGCCCGAGCGTGACTCGATGATCGTCTTTGGTTCACGAATTCGGTTTCCAAATGGAATCATTGTTGTTAACTAGAGGTACTGTGAGCAAGCTCACAAATGATACATCCCGCTCAGAAAAAATCCAAACTCAAGTATTTTTCTATTATACAAAATGATGGATGCTATCTATTGAACCGTCTATGTTTTATTAATAACAACTGCTCTATTTTGATATATGAGTACACAAACCAATTTCTACACTATTACAACTTAACTGTTAATGCATGAAGACATTTGTTTCCTTATGATAACAAACTTGACTGGAATCCAACGATAATCCACATGTACATGTCAAGCGGCATCGACGATGACGTACACATGTAACACATGAGATTCCTTACATCTAGTCGATGCCCTAAATCACGACGACGGACGTAAACAAATCGCTATCGATCCTGAGCAACTCAGGTGACCTAAAAACCGTATATCTCGGTTTAACATTTAATAAATAAAATTTTTAAGTACGTATCAATATTTTGGTAGTGTACCGCTAACTTGTATTTGTTTCAAATTTTAACTCGACGCATGTTTCCTTGATTCCCTGGCTTAGTTGTTTACCGTGACAGAATTATTTATTGGCATATCGTAAGCTTTTAAATCTAGACCCTAGTAGTTTTGTCGACCAGTATTATTATGATAACCCGTCTGTTCTCATATCAATTTTATTTTTGGATACTTTTATTCTTAATTAACCGAGACTGAACGAGCCACCAGTGTTTACCATTACACCTTAAATGTGGTGTAAGTTACATTTGATTGTAGAATGAAATTAAACGACTTTTAATTTTAACCCTGCGATTTGTACGTGAACAATTTAATTTTCTTTTTCAAAACTCGATATTCAGTTTTCCTACGTCCATTTATTTTGTTTTCTTCAATTTTTGAACATTTATTGCTTTTCTTGTAAGTATATTAAGTATAATGAGCATTAATTTTATAAGGGTCTTAAGGCGTATGTTGTTTTGTGAAACGCAGCTTTAAACGTTTACATAATCATGAATGTATAACAAACCGATGTAAGCTTTTTATTTTATTTTTAAATTTATCCTATTTTACGATACACATTCATATACATGTACTCATTTCATCTTTGAAGTTTGAAATTGGTAACTTTGAAATTCGTACATCATTTTGGAATATAACAATTTACATATAATTTTGAAAATCTACAAAACTTAACCACATTATGTTATAAAAATTTCTAATAAAGGTGTAAAATGTCTGGCTTTATTAAAATACATAAGTTGATTTACCAACCAAGTTATATTGTTTATAGATGAAAGATACTGAATACAAATTATGATTTATTTCAATTCGTACAACATTCCTTTCACCTAACATCATAATATAAATATGTGTGTGTTAAGTTGCATACATAGAACACCCCCCCCCATTTTCATAGATATGAGCGTGTTTTTATAATCGCCAGTTAATTTTATTTTTACTTTACATTCGTTCAACTTTTGTTCTTGGAAATGCAAACATTTTCAATATCCTAAATCTGGGACACAAAAAAACTTTGATACAATAATCTTCGACGGAAAGCCAAAAATGTATTCCATTCTCTGTAATATCGATAATTTGGAATTATTCTGACACCCTTGTTCTGAAATGAGGATCTCCTCAAGTGTCCTCAAGGGACATCCAAAAAGGCAGAGGTGATTGTTTATCTTGGATATGAAGACAAATGTTAAAACGATAGCTAGCAAATAGATCAAAATTCCTTAAGAACCAGATGGTTAATCTTTAATTAAAAAAAATGAGCACATGCAGTTTAATGAATTACCTTTACCATGATAACAGCTATGATAACTAAGTGAAAGATCGCAAAGATAGGCCTTCCATTTGTGGGCACCGCATTTTAATGCTTGTTTTATATATTAATTTTCCTAAATATTCTAATACCTCTTAATCATCTAAACACAATGAAGATTTGTATAGATTCTTTTTATATGTAATAATCTAAAACGTCTTAATTTGCGTGGTGATTACAACCAGTTAGGTCTTGCAGAATACATATTTATCAAAAGCTTTAAAGTCCAAAATGAAATAAACAATTCCAAAAGGAAAAACAAGGGCGCAAAGCTCGGCACAAATGCCCAGATCAATCATATCACTCCATAACTGGTCCTTGTTTGTTGAAAAATACGAACAATTGCATACTAGTTGTTGGCAGGTCTTAAGGTTCTCCGATCCTCAGTCTCAAAGTGGTTTTTTTTTATCATAAACATGTTATTTGTGATTCAAACTTTATAAATGAAATAAAATAAAATAAAAAAAAATTCTTTATGGTATCCATGCATTTTACGAAGTTATTGCAAATTTGGCCACGATAAATATAATAAAATACATTTCAATATAAAATGATATTAATTGAAAAAAACCCCTGGTTGTAACAGTGCATCGGTAGCTCGAATCCTTTGACCTCTAGGTAGTAGATCTCCGAGGAGCCACAAGCCAGCCAGTTCGTTGAATGGCTTTGCATAATATTAACACTTAAAGACTAATTAATCTATATAAAAGGCATATTTATGGTACATGTACAAATAAAAAATTCCGGATATTTTGGCGTTATTGAACATTGCTGAGGATCGGAGATGGTTGAGGTTATTGTCTAGAGTTCTTTTTAAACTTTGATCATATCAATTGTGCTGCATTAGTATTAAATAAGTATTTGAAGGGATTCACGAAGTTTCAATGTTCTACAATCGGTCTCAACACTCCAAATTCAATAACCCAAGTATTATAGATATCAATATTAATTGGATCATACTGTATATACATGTATATAAGTCAAATATGAATAATAGTTTAAGAAAATGTTTTTAAATTTGTTTTTGATTAAATAACCTCCATGTGCTGTCTAGAGGGGAGTGTATTCCATTCAAAAGTAACACCCCTGCGAAAATAACTCGATAATAATAATAATAATTTTTTTTTCGCAAATTGGTCTTCAGAAATCTTACAAGGAGTTAAATTAAAAAATTTAAAGCATGTTATTTATTAAAAAATACAAACCTTAAAGAAGACGTAAATTCATGACGCGGCGATGTCACGCATATATAATGCTATGAACATCAATATCTTGTTAAGTGTTCAACGAATTTTAATCAAAATTTTAATTCGAATTTGAATTTTGATAAGGAAAATTTTGAGGTATCATTTTATATAATACAGCGCCAGTGGGAGGCGCGGTGCATAGTGTGACATTACTTTTGGATCAACCCTTGTATTACAAGTTGAAGTGTCATTTAAATGTTGATTAAAAAGGTAAGCTTGTAAATTACTGGAATTATTTCTAAGTTGACAGGGAGCAATATTTTCTTTGCGATTTCCATAATTGTGAACTTGGACATTTTATGCTAATTCTACATATTGTATTTTAAGGTAAGGTTTGCGGCTTGCATTTTTTAGGAATTGTACCAAAGTTACATACCGTTTTGTTCACTACACTAAAGTCTTTTTACTCATGAAATTCAAATGATTTTGCCCGTCCCGTTTTATAACTACAAAAGGTCAAAGTTCATGATTTTCAATTTTCATGTTGATGAAATGTAAACAATTTAGTGAAACAATGTACAGTTTATATGTGACTATTTTGGGGGTTATTTATGCTTAAAATGTTCGAAAATAATGTCACTATTTATATCATGATTCATTTTTATTAATTTCCAATGAACTATCTAAAAATAGAATAAAATACAACAAAAGTCTTAATTTTGGACTTCTATTATGTAAACGAAAACATCTTATTTGAAATCTTTTCAGGTCCACCGATTTCAGGAAAAATGTATCTTAGAATATGTGTAATCTGATGTTCCTAAAACACTATTCAAAACCATATGATGCGGACTTCGTTATTGTGAAAATTGATAAAATACTTGTGTCCTGTTATTCTTTCATTGAAACTACAAAACCCCGCGAAATAAAAAAAACTTGAAATCAATTATGACGTCACATAAATTTTGACGTCATAGCTGAAATAAAGGGTAGTTGGTGTTACGTCACAATGAAAATGTGTGAGTTATCTCCCTGTAACCGCAAACCTTACCTTAAGTACATTTTTGAAAGATGAAAAGGGCTCAATACATTTTGTTTCAAATGGTAAATTTGTCCATAGCAGAATAGTTGATGGCAAGAAGCTGTTATAATATGAAACTGTCCTAGACTGTGGTATAACGAAGTTAAAGTTTCCAACATTACGAAGATTATATCCATGATGTGGTGGTTTAAAAGGTAGGATCAAATCTTGTTAATATACAGGAGCTATACCATGAACAATCTTGTAGAATAATAAAAGTTTTTGTCTTTCCCTTATCTTATATAATGGTTCATACCCCAACTCTGAATACAAAGCAGTCCTAGATGAGTTTTTCCGAAGACCTGTAATTATTCTACCTGCTTCTATCTGGACATTTTCTATGAGATTTGAATTTTATAGTGAGCAATTATCCCATATAATACTACCATACTCAAGAACTGGCCGAATAAAAGCGAAATAAATTTTAATTAATGCTCTCCTGTCTAGTAAATGTTTCAGTATTCTTAATAGATTTAACCTTGAACAAGCTTTTTCATATATATTATTTATATGACATGACCATCTAGCATCACTTTGAAGGATAAGACCAAGATGACAATGGGTTTTAGATTCATTAATAATACTACCATTGAAACCAAAATGAACAGGAGGATGATTATTTGACCCTCTTTAAAAATTTATATTACAAGTTTTGTAAGTTTTGTTGAAATCCACAGCCCATGTGGAAGCCGATGTATCAATGTAGCAGTTCTATTTTATTTGTATTCATCTATCCATCAGTAAGTTTTAAATTCGAATTTTCAAATGATACCATTTTTTATCGTTTATTTCTTTATTAACTATCAACAGATACCAAATATTACAAAGATCATATATGAATTAAGGTATTAACCAGAAAAAATATCAAAGCATTTGTAGTCGTTTGCATTCGTAATTATCCGAAATAGATGTACCGTCTTTACTTTGAACAAGATCACACATGCTACATCAACACTTGATTATTTGTATCATATTGGATAATATAATTTACAATAATCAACAGTAGCATTTAATTATCAGTTATAATAAATATCCCAAACAAGCAAACCAAAAAAAAAAAATCCAGCATTGTATGAATTCTTCAAGAATACAGTGCGTTTGTTAATACATGTACCAATTTTTACGTATCAGGAGACGAATAGTTTGACAAAAGAAAATGCAATTTCCTTCTTTTGTTGTTGTTTGATACTTACAGAAAATCAAAGAATATGAATTTACAAGATATTGTTATCAGCATTAAGTTGGTATCATCGAACAATATTTAAAACCTAGAAGGTACACGATTTTTAAAAAATGAGGCAAAATGCCAAAAAGAAAACTCTGGTTTTTTTTTAATCTGGTCTGCTTTGGATGGACCAATCATCTCTAACTTTGACCACATATAAGACGTTAAATTGACAGTGTAAAGAATCAACGACCAAGAGGTGCCATGTTTTAAATAAACCGATGTGATTATAAATTTTTTTTATCTTGCAGTGATCCCCTGGCTGTAAGGTATAGTCACGTCCTTCAGGAAAGAGTCTTCAGTATAAAGCGAGTTACTCCGTAATTTTGTTTATCTGTAATTTAAGTGAAATCCTGATAGCATTTATGAAAACAAATATCCTAAAAATTCACAGTGAAAAACTGTAATAATACTTTATTAACATTTGCTACTGTATTAATTCATTTTAAATTCGTTTTGAATTCTTCGGTGTTTGTATTTTAGGTATCCGAGGATGATGTAACATAATTGTAAGTATGTTTTCATTGATCAGGTGATTTGCAATGTTTTTTTAAAAAATATCAATAGGTGTTATGTTTCTGAACTTTAAAATATAAGCTTTACACTGTGACTGCTAACTTTTTTCATTAATTTATACAAACTCATTTTCACGAGCATGAGAAAACAATGATTTTCATGGTAGCTAGTTCTACATGACGATTAAATATTTGTAATCGAATATCAACTTGGCTCTTCATAAATTACTTTATTTACTAGCAAATTAAGTACATTAATTCTAATTAGTTGGTGCGCAAGTTCAATTGGCTGTATATATATGCATTACTAGTATTTGCTTCTATTTAATTTAAAAAAAAAAACATCTTGGTACCAACAGCATCACGTTTAAATATGTTTAATTATTGTGATGTTATAAACAATTTATTTATGTATTATTACATATTATCACCATATTTGATAGGCGAATAATTCAGAATTAATTTCAATTAATAAATGTAAAAATAAAATCCTGTATATCCAAGTAGTATGTAAAATTTATCACTGCAAAATTAAGATTATTTAGCACGGCTAAATTTTGTGATATGCAAAAAATAAACTATATAATGTCGAGAGTAATGGTTCTATAAATAAGTCTTTAAGCCATATAATACTGAAACCAATAAATTAAGCATTGTCGTGGTTTCTATGTTCTTGTACCAAATGATTACGGGATATACGGGAGAAACGAGTAGTGATAGCAGTATGGATTCAACGCGGAAAAAAGCACAGAAGCAAACTGTGAAAATACACGATTATATCAATAAAATACACATTTTGTTTAGATGTTATACATTTTGTTTAGGTGTAATACATTTTGTTTAGGTGTTATACATTTTGTTTAGGTATAAAACATTTTGTTTAGGTGTAATACATTTTGTTTAGGTATAATACATTTTGTTTAGGTGTTATACATTTTGTTTAGGTGTAATACATTTTGTTTAGGTATAATACACTTTGTTTAGATGTTATACATTTTGTTTACGTGTTATACATTTTGTTTAGGTGTTATACATTTTGTGGGTGGTGGAAACTGTGTTATGGACAGTTGTGAAGAAATAAGCCGTTTTAAAATGCAGGGTGTAAGGCACAATTGAATGCGTTAGATTGAAGTCATGTGTTAAATGTTACCTTTCTCCGTGGTAACAAAACATGTTGTTTTTAAAATCGGGTTAAAAAATACCTTTTTATTAAATGGAATGAAACTTCTCTTATCGATAAAAATAAATGTCGATGCATTATTAATGTGTTAGTTATGATTTTCATGAAAAATGAATGATATGATAGAAAACGACATTGTCTACGTATTTTTTTTAAAATACATACATGTAACCTTCATAACATTTGTTCTTAACTACGAAAGCCCATAAAATGTTCATTCGAGATAAGAAATACGAGATTCGATCTACGAGATTCAATATCTAACGTTAAATTAACTAATCAAATCAAGGATCTGAAAACTGAACCATCAAATTGTTCTAAATAAATATCATCCGTAGTTGTATATGCTCTTACCTTCAAATAATTATATATAAATGTCATTTTATCCCAAGCTAAATGATTATTTTGTATGATTTATTTTTTTTACAGGGTAATTTGATAATAATACGATGTGTTTCCCAAAACTAAGTAATTTTGCTTATTATGCCTATGTGTATTCCCTCCTGATGTGTTTTAACCCGGGTATATTTCACCCTGAATGCGTTTAAACCATAGGGTTGTTGTGTAAAAATGCGGTTATTATAGAGAGATTCATGCTCAGGGTAATGGGGGATGTGTAAGCCTTCCTCCTGAATAATGACCAAGTCCAATTGTTAGTTACCAAGTAGTTTATTAATCAGCGTGAACGTATAGTCAATTGAAAGCAGCCCAAATCAAAGAATTATATCTCTAACATCATTTTACATGGGTATATATAACATTTTACTTATGATGGACAGTTCTGACCAATCCGGCCCATCTATGATGATCATGAGTGAACATTTAGTGTTAAAATTCCAGAGTTAAACTTTATTTCTAAATAAAGTAACAAAACTGTCAAAACTGTCAGAAAGAATATTGTGATGCGGGTTTTGAGTCTCAGAATCCGAGTCTCTGAGTCCCCCACCTGGGTATGATGCATCACTTACTCATAATACATCCATTCATACATGGCTTTAAGGTTACAAAGGTTAAATAGATGAACAAGCATTACAAGACTAACTTGCAATATTAAGGCCTTCATTACAGACACAGGATCGCCAAATATGACAATTTGTTGATAACTTGTTTATATATTTTTAGTTTGTATTTTACTGTGCCAAAATTAATTTACCTCATTTATGACAAAGAGTATTGGGATGCAGTCTTTGGGTATCCCGCCTTAATATGAAGCATCGCTTGCGTACAATATTAACATATCCTATATAAAGTATCCATGAGTTTATGGTTTAAAAGGTAGCAAAGGTTATATAGAATATGCAATACATAACTCAGTATAGAGTACCAGAGCTATCGATGCAGACACAGAATCACCAAATATGACACTTATTTATAAACTCTCAATTTGAATATTATTATGCGCGTATAATGCACCTGGTTTCATAACATCATTTAGGAATACTACGCAGTGCTACAATAGTCACAGAGTTCGTTCTGTTAGTTATCATTACCACAATTAATTGCGCAGTATCTAGGTATACTTAAGTATCACATAGTGACCAATATGTAATACTAGCAATTCAAGGTCATAGCATGGCTATCTGTTTACAGATGATTTTATTTTCAGGGGAGGGTAGGGGTGGCTCGAGGCCCATTTTAAGAAATTTTAAAATGTGAATTTGATGAATTTTCCCTGGGGGAAGGAGAGATCCGCGTATAGAGATTCTTATTTAGACTAAGTTTTAATCTTAAATGTAATTAAAATTTTTTAACAACGAATATAAGCATTATTTATTGTTTGTTTTGTATGCAATATGATTATAAACTAATCATTGAGATATTATTACATCATATGTTATCGATACGAAATTTTCAAAAATCTAAGATTTTTTTTCCTGAGCAAAAACCTTATTATAATTCAAACTTTTTGGCATTGTTTTACAATACAGAAGAACATGTATTCTATACGATTCGATACGATCAGATATAGGAGTAATAGGGTGCCGATTTGTTCACTGTGCCAAATTTTATGCGTTTCAGAAAACAATACAACATAAAGATTTGATCGCCTATATTCTTCAAAGTTTATTGTTTTAGTGTGTCACAATTCATTCTAACAACAACAAAAAATAGATTGTATTGACAGGCAAATGTATCACACCTTAGTTGAATCTTTTTGTTTCCAAGTCCCCCAAATCCCCGCCAAAATTGACAATTACATTTAGTTTAAACAATATTTTATTTCAAAATGAAATAGGATCGGACAGCAGGCATTGCCTATTTTTGTCCTCTCCCTACAAACAAGATCAAGATAAAATTGTGTAATTAAATTAACAATAAAAGTATTGTGCATGAAAATAAATAATGTTCAAACAGAAGATGCATAGACAGCAAAAGTTAAAGAACGAGAAAGGAAAAATAAAAAGTGGAAATAATAAAGAAAAAAAAAACAAAAAAGAAAGAAATACACGCACACACAACCCCCCCCCCCCAAAAAAAAAATTAAAGGCTTAAAGAAGTAATAAAATAAATTTGCAATACAACCCACTGACTTTAAGTTATGCTAATTAAATACAGTTTCATATCAATATTATATAATATTCTTATAATCTTTTGGAATTTTTTATTAAGATGTGCACAGCATCAAATATTTGTTTATTAATAAAAGAGTTACATTGGTTACTACCATGTAATAAAATTTCTACAGATATTGGCGTGATAAAATTGTGTTTAGTATGTAACATTATTTCCCTATGTATGGCATATTTTGGACATGAAAGAAAAAAGTGTTCATTATCTTCATATGAATTACCACAATACTGGCAAGATGGATCTTCACTTAAGAAATCTTCATATAAGTGTGCATTTATATTAAGTTACTTGCTTTGTTTCTCAGTTGACATTGTAAAATATTTTCTCTTCTGGTTCCATGTTCAAACAGTTTGTTTTTCTTTGGAAGATTTTTGTTGAGATTTGATTTAAATGAGGCAACTGAAGAACAATCCTTAGTGTCTTGTGGTAATTCATTCCAAGTTTTGATAATAGATGGTAGAAAACTATTATAGTATGATGTTGTTCTTAAAATAGGAATTCTATATGTCATATAACTTGCTCTTAAATTATAATTATTCAGAAAGTACATTCAAGGTTCAACCATATATCTAAGATACTGAGGTGCATATCCTAAAATGATTTTATAAAATAAGACTAATTTATGTTTTTTACGTCGTTCACTCAATAGCTCCCAACCCAGTTCTTTATAAAATTTTGATCTTGCAGAGTTACATCTCATACCTGTAATAATTCTTCAGGCTTCAATTTGGGCATCTTCTAATAATTTACAACTTTGATCAGAACAATTATCCCATACAATGTCTCCATATTCTAAGACTGGTCTTATGAATGCAAGGTAAACTTTAATCAAAGATTTCTTGTCAAATTTATACTTCAGCATTCATAAAATGTTAAGGCGCGTACAGGCTTTTTTTATAAACTTCTTGTAAATGCGTGGTCCATTTCCCATCTGACTGAAATAAAATCCCTAAATGTCTATGTGAATGTTCATTTCGAATAATAGGACCATTTATACCAAATGTTATATTAGGATAAATTATATTTTTCCTAGTAAAATCAACATTCACTGTTTTGCTTTGATCTCAATCCACAACCAACGTCTTTGACCATTGATTAACTTTATCTAAGTCAGTTACTAAAGAAGTGGTTGCTTGATCTACATTGTTATCAGCCACTACAAATAATGAAGTATCATCAGCAAATAATCTTATATCATTAGTAATTTAATTAGTAATATCATGAATGTATAGTAAGAATAAAAAAGGACCCAATACTGAGCCTTGTGGTACACCTGCATTCAAGCTTACTGTTATTGAAGTATAACCATCTAACACAACTGCCTGTTTTCTATTTGTAATATAATTTTCCAACCATCCCAGAATATTACCATCAAGACCAATATTTTTTAATTTGTATAATAAACTTATGTGTCAAACCCTATCAAATGCTTTTGATACATCACAAAACACAAATCTTATACGTTTGCCTTTATCTAGGTGTGATATGATATGATAATAGATTTCCACAAGCTGGTTTACTGTTGAGTCTCCTGGTTGAAAACCAGACTGTACTCGAGATATAATGTTATGCTCATAAATAACATTATATATATGTTTAAATAAGACTTTTTCCATAATTTTACATATTATTCAAGTTAATGAAATTGGCCTGCAATTACTAAGATCTTGTCTGTCACCTTTATTTTTAAAAACAGGGGTAACATTTGCTTGTGTCTAAATAGAAGGCAAGCTTTTAGTAGTTAGAGAGAGGTTAAAAAGTTTAGTGAGAGGGTTTTTTATAGAACAGGATATGTGTTGAAGAACTCTAGGAGATATTCCATCAGGTCCAGATGATTTATTAATATTAAGAATTTGTAGCTGATCCACCACCTCTTGCTCTGTAATAATAATATTGTTCAATTCAAATAGTGGGGGCCCAGTGCCTTGAGGTGGTAGATCAGGTTCATTGTCTAATGTGGATATTTTACTAAAGAAATCATTGATGACATTGGCTTCATCTCTGGGATGGAAATATATTCTTCCATGTGTTTTGATAGGTGGTGTGGGTTCATGCTTTTTTTTTTTTAGCTATTTTAGCTCTTGATTTAGCAATTCTCCACCATTTTCCAGGTGTAATGTCTTTATCTATCCGAGAACACATTTTTTGTTATAATCTTCAATGGATTTCCTAATAAGACTGATGACCTTGTTTCTAAGTTCCCTATACTTTTGCCAGTGTGAAGGATTTTGTGTTCTCTTGGCTTTGTAATGCATTCTGTTTCTTCGTCGCATGTGTAACCTTATTGTGTTGTTCATAAATGGTTTATCTTTAGGACGGATAGTTATAACTGTTTTAGGTATATGCTTGTCTAGTGTGTGGTTAAGAGTGTGTGTAAATTTAGTGTAAACTTCGTCTATGTTGTCGGCAGCAAATACACGTGTCCTAATTTATGCTTCGGAGTTCTGCATTTAATTCATCATAATTACACTGATTATATTGTCTTACTGTTCTTTTGTAAGCATACTCCTTGTGTGTGAAGTACTTAACCTCTATGCAGATTGGTGAATGTGAACTACAGACAGGGGTTAAAATGTTTTTTGTTTCCACAAGCTGTGTGTTGTTTGTGATAATGAGGTCAATACATGTACCAGGTTGTGTTGTGAAGTTAGTAGGACCATTGATTAAGTTAGTAAAATCTTGTCTCTAGATCTCTAGGAGATCCATAAAATTATTACTATTATCAGAAAAAACATTAACATTGAAGTCACCTAGTAAAAACACTGGTAACTGAGTATCAATAACCTTTTCAATACATGATGAAAATTGTTCCCAATATTGGGAGTTAGACTTTGGTGGTCTGTATATTACCCCTACTATGAACTTTTTATTTTCTGAATGTATTTCGGACCAAATTGTTTCTAAATTAGTATTACACAGATCTCTACGCTCAACAACATGCAACTTAGTAGACACATACAAGGCAACACCACCTCCAAATCTATTTCGGTCTTTTCTAATAGGTTCACGAAACCCTCTTATACTTAAGTCTACGTTATTAATAGTATCATCTAAGTGAGTTTCACTAATAGCTATAATATCGTAACCTGCAAATTCAAGATATAATATCTAACTTTGGCTTTACACTACAAACATTATTATGAACAATTTCTATAACATTATGCAATGGACCCGCATTGCTTTCAACACATCCACATAACAACATTATGTGTATTACAAACAGAGAAAAATGTATATTATCATCAGTATAAATATGCCCATCATATATACTTAATGGAATGCCTCTGCTTTTGTTCACTTAAAACTAAACTAATCATTGGTATCAAAGATCAAGAAAATAATTGTAGACGGTATATCAGCTGAGGCCATATATAATATGTAAAAAACAACGTAAGACACAAAAAGTGGTTTTTCTTGGCAAGAACAATGAGTTGGAATTGTATTGCATATGAAAAGAAAAGCATAATAGCGCAGAAACAATATATACAAAAGACATTAGCCTGACAAGGCTGATTGTTAAGTTCGAGAATATTCGAACGATTGTTCATGCTGCACCAGGTATCAATTCTGTCTGTATGCAGACAGTTATACGTATATAAAAACACACATGTTGCAAGTAATACCCGTGTGGTTAAACAAGACATGGTAAACTTACAAATTTGATCAGAAGCACTGTTGTGTTACACTTACAGTACCTGACTCACATATAAAACACGAATGACCGTACTATAAAGGCTTTGAAATTTCCCCAATCCCAGTTTGTAAACGAAAGGAAGCATGGTTGGATTTTACCGTTGGTGATTTTAGGCCTTAGCGGGAGTTGAAGTTCCTGGTGGAGTGAATTCCTCAGCCAGTGCGTTAAGAATGGGCGTTGTTGCCGCAGGTAGGAATGTGGCGGATCGAGGGTCCATGAATTCGTGCAGATCGGATATTTTATTGATTGTTCTTATTCTGCCCGATACCGTCTTGACAAGAACTCTCCCATCATACGTCCAAGACAATTGAAGTTTTTTGGACATGACACTGGACCTACCAGCAAATAGTAAGTCAGTTCTTCTTTTAGTCAGAGCTTCATTGACGAATATTCTGTATCCGTTGTCATATTGGTTGAATGTTTTTAGGTTGCGTTTGTTAGCGAACACACGTGCCCTATCTCTGTAACTCACAAAGCGGTGTCCCTGTGTTTCTTAGAATTCTGGTTTTTTCTCGGCGGGCGTCCAACCCGATGGGAGCGTCCTATCTGGTCCAGGGTAAAAATTTTCTTCTCATCGACGAGGATGAGTTTATTTACCGCGTTGAGGATTATTTGATCACAATTCTCATCCTTTGTTTCTAGTATTCCACAGAACTTGATACAGGTCCGTCTTGAGTATTGCTCCAGGTCGTCCATCCTCTCCTCCATCTCCTGCACTCTTCTCTCTAGCTCAGTTACTTTGCTCAACAAACTCTCAGATATTGCACTTTTAAAGTTGTCTTTATTGAGAATAATTTCAACTAGTACTGCCTTTCGAACACTCTCATCATCATGGGATAATCTGTCCAGAACAGTATTAAGGTTTTCTAGTTCGTCATTTGCGTTTATGTTCAAGTTCGATAAAGACTGAGACTGTGACATAGAGGAGCTAGAATCTATTCTTTGTCTTTTTCCCTTTGTTTTATTGAATCATTTCTTTGTTTATTGTCAAACTTGTATCTGTTATCGTTTTTATGTCCACCCATTTTAACAGTTCTACACTTAACAAATATGGCAGTGGTGAGCGAAACTCATCGAAACGCACTGTAATACATATAACCCAAATATTCCAAAGTTACGCGCAAATTTTGGCTTATTCTTTATACTTACACATAGAGCAATGTCAGTAGGGTTTCCTTGCAGACTCTGGGGTCATAAATTTTCACATATTTCGTATTTGTCGTATTTTTCTACGGAGCCACCGTCACCGGGTGTTAACATGACAAGGTGGCGCAATTTTTATGGAATTCGTGGGTACCTCTTATTAAGGAATTAACATCCTCCGCGAATTAATAAATTAGGGTTATAATGTCATGTTCCTTTTAGTAGGTATAAGAAAATACACGAAATCACATTCTCACGAACCTATAAAATTTCAGCAATCCACGAAAATTGCCCCTCCCCCCCACGAATATTAATGATTACACAGTATCATTTACAACCAAAGAAATTAATAATTACCTAAACTGTAAATTGAAATTTAGGCCCCATCCCCGAAATAAGTCTAATCGATAATCAATAATATTGCCCACTGCTGTTTATTAAAAAAATACACATATTATAAAACAGTAATAAATCCCGTTCGGGTACTATAGACACATGCGCGCCTAACCCCGATGGTTTATAAACAAATGGGAATAACTCTGTACAACAAGTAAAGACAATTAGGGGAAAATTTGAATGAAATATGGACTAATAGGTCGACTGGACTAGATAAATAAATAAATACACATAATTAAATACACACAAAACCATCAATATTCAAGCATTGAATCATTATTTTTTGAAAGATGTGGTCTTATAACTGCAACAGTGTATGCATACAAATTGAATAACGCGCGCTAGAGCTTTATTATGAGACCACATCTTTCAAAACATGATGATTCAATGCTTATATTAACGTCTTTTACCTTTATTCCCCTTCCGCAATTATGATTTATTTTTCAAAATATCTGTCTTTTGTACGAGTAATACGCAATTAACGGAGGAGCCATTGGAACAGCCGAATTATGCCGAATTATGCATACAAAAATAGTGCACAACGCTATAAATTCTAATAACAGATTACAGATTAATATAATCTTTTATATCAAAATGAATGAATGAATTGAATTCATTTATCGCAAATCGATAACATGGGTGTACACGCTACGGCCGATGTTGCATTGCGTTGAGTGATGACACTTTCTAATCGGTGTGTATTTCAATTGCGATTCGGAACAAAGATACTGATTGGCGCATTTATATAGACCCGCCCATTTATCAAATGCATGTACAGAACATGATGCTAATACGTGGAAACAAATGTCGGAGAAAGAAAACTTATCATAAAGTTGTACTTGCAATTAAAGTATTTGTCACATTACTCAGCGGTGGGTTAAACGATGTGCTACCGATGCGATTTTAGATGAAAATGGCGTGGATACCGGTCGGACACCCATAGTAATCCGACGGTGACTGGGGTTATCGGGTACATCGGTGGAAGTCATCGGAAGAAAATAAGTTGTTAAAAATCAGCGATGTCTCCACCGATGTCCTACATCGCTTCTCATCGGCAATACATCATTAAAATATCATTTAAGAATCGGCCGATGTATGGCCGATCATTATCCGGTGCCCTTTGAGTCTGAGGTGAGGGATGTTTTAACAAACATTTGCCGATTATCGACCTAACATTTGCGCATAGCCGGACGATGTACTGTCGATATACGAGCGGTGTTCACCAATATACGAACGATGTTAAATACATCGGCCGATTACCGCTCGAATATCTATATATGTTTAGCAATGCATCGCTGGGCCTTTATTGGCGCGTAAATTTTTAACACGTTAACATTGAATTCAGCGAAATAACAAGAGCACACAAGGACATCAAGGCACCTCCAGAGGAGAATGACAAAAGCATGGCAGGTGAAAAGGGCTTGACAAGATCAAGGGGGTCGGCAAGGGCAAGGCGGTTGGCAAGTGCAGTGAGCCAAAGAAGCCAACCTAAGCACTTGCCAGGAAGCGGAGGGTGAGGCCAACTTGAGACCAGGTTCCAAGGAATGTCTCTGCCTGAAAAAAAGAAAGGAAAATGTAAATAAAAAATTGCAGAATAAACTAGATTTGAAACATTTAATTGTGTTGGCAAAATAAGTAGTGAATTCGTCATAGTTTCACTTAAACTTACCTTGTCTTTTTGGCAATGCATGGCCCCACTCGTGCAAGAAGCTCATGGAACATATCCGGCTCCATGCGGAGGAAAGACTTAAAATCTGTAGAATTCTCCGCTTTAAGCTCTCTCATAAGAATATTGAACTGCCCAACAGTTTTGGACCCAGCACCTTCTTCTTCGTCGTGGGGCTCTTGGTTGCTCTTGTTCTGCTTCTTCTAACAACACCGTCAGGATAGCGTCCTTTTAACGCCGAACATGTACATGTACGAGTTGTTGCTGCAATATGGCTAATCTCAGATGTCTCGATGCCAAAACCATAATAATTTATTGACCATGCAAGGTAGGGGAATTACTTTATAATTCTTTGGTCGACCATCATCGGGCATCCTACAATGTGTGTAAGGAGGCCGGACAATAATCGTATGATGTTTGATTTACTGTCCGGCCACCGGTCGAGCATTGTAGGATGATCGATAAAGACTGTCCGATGTTTGTCCGATTTACTGCCGGTAATCGGTGTTACGCTGGGTAAAAATAACTTCCTATAGAGTCACTCGCCGAGATATCATCGGCGAGACTATGCACGACCTCTGTACGATTGCTGTGACAGATATGTTAACGTCTACTAGGCCGATGAGGACCGATGTTGGGGCATCGCTCACAACAACGATTACCACCGGTCTACGGCGACCGGCCGAGTAATGTGACTAAGGCATAATGTGACTGATACTTTAGAGTGTAATCATATTATTTCATGCAAGCAGCACATAAAAAGAAAAGGAACGGGCGGTAATACCTGCCTCCTTCTTTTAAGAGGACATATTCTTCATGTATTTATATTCTGAGAAATGGAACACTGGTACAACCCATCCACAAACAATTTTCAGAAAATTAATTATTTTCATAATTATCGCTAGCTGATATATGACATCACGAATGTTCTCAAACCCTACACGGATAGGGATATTACGTTGTTTTTTTTTTTTTGGCTCACCTTAGCTGAAAGCTCAAGTGAGCTTTTCTTATCACATTTTGTCCGGCGTCGGTCTGTCCGTCCGTCCGTCCGTCCGTCTGTCTGTCTGTAAAATTTTTACATTTTCGACTTCTTCTCCAGAACCACTGCGCCAATTTCAACCAAACTTGACACAGAGCATTATTGGGTAAAGTGGATTCAGGTTTCTTAAAATGAAGGGCCACACCCTCTTTAAAGGGACTTGGACACGATTTGAGCTCAAAATTTTAAATTTTATATTTCTGTTTTTAATGTTTAGAATGGTTAATATGGGTATTTTTAATGCCACCTCAAAATTTGAAAGTCAAATATTGAGTTACATGCAAGATACAGAGTTTGAAATTTTCTCTATTGTAAACAAAGCTCGAGTCTTGTTATTGTTTACATATGTGTTTTATTGGTATAAGTTTCAATTAAAATGTTGCTTTTTCTGTTGATAATATTATTTATGAATAGATTGAATCAGTTTATCTTGTTTACCACAAGTCATTTTTGTCAAAGAAATGGTAATTCCTTACTTTACATTATTTGTAAACAAATATAAGACTCGAGCTTTGTTTGCATAACAATGGATTCTTACCTCTGTATCTCTCTTATTACTTGACCTCTAACATTCAAACTTTGGTCAACTATTCAAAATGCACCTGTAAACCATTTTATATATAAAAAATAAAAACAAAAAATTTGATCTCAAATCGTGTCTAGGTCCCTTTAAAGGGGAAATAATTAAAAATTACAGAAAGATAAACATAGGATCCCTGGAGACAGGTTGGGGCCACAATGGGGGGATGGATTTTTACATAGAAATATATAGAATACAATCTCCACAAATCTTCTTCTTAAAAAACAGTTGCCTAGAAAAGCTATAACTTAAGTGAAAGCAACCTTAAATAGTGTAGATTCAAATTCGTCAAAATCTTCAGGAGTAGGGTGGAGCCCTAATTTTACAAAGGAAAACATTTTAAGTTATTAAAAAAAATCAGATGTTTAAACATATGGGTTTACCTTATATGCAAGTTTTTTGACAAATTGTTAATTCTTTTAAATTGTTTAGACTCTTGCCCCTGGACAATTCCTTGGCCTCACAAGGGGTTCAAATTTGACCTAAAGGTTTATGTCTTATATATAAACAGTTGCTCAAGATCTTCTTGAGAACTGCAATGCTCAATATGTGATATGACTAAAAAATAATCACTCTGTTACAAAAGAGGCTTAATGATGAACATAAAATAAAATATCCAGGGGGAAAAATTGAACTCTTTTAATACAGAATATGTTCAACTACATTGTTCAGATATTTTGTATATTGACTCCATAAAGCTGATTTTTTTTATGGCTATTGTTGCTCAGCGATATGGCCAATGGGCCTCTTGTTTTGCTTGGTCTTCCTTTTCCTTGTTACCCCCCCCCCCCAATAGAACTTGTTAATTAAATAATGGTGTCTAAACTTCATTATACTGGTAACCTCTATTTTAATAGGTTGAATATATCATTTGATTTCGTTTCGTTTCCACACTGATAATTTTCATTATTAAGATTTATAAAAATTATCTTTCTTCGCGGGCTTTTTTTTGTTTTACATAATTGGGGCGAATACACTCCGGGTTAAAATATATTTCGCGAAGTACACGATGTTATCATTAATTTGATTATTTATACTTTATGATATAATTCATCAAAGTTAATTTAACCGTTATATAACCATTGTATAAGAGATAATATGCATTTATTTGTAAGTAAGAACATGTATGGATGATTATACCCGCACTTTCTAAAGAAAGTTCGGGTATATTGTTGTTACCCTGTTCCGTCTGTTCGTCCGTCCGTCTGTCACGTTTTACTTTCTCAAACTGCTCTTATATCTTATAAACCAGCAAACTGAACTTTTGGAGTTTGATTTGGGGTATCATGTTGTTTTGTAAAAAGATTTCAAATATTCTCTGGTAGTCCTGGGGGTCAAATAATTGGTAAAAAATGACGTTTTTTCACAAAAAACCTTCCTCGAACTCCTCCTACATTTTCAACAATAGACAAATCATCTTTTGGAATATGTTTTTAGGTATACTATAGATGCGCAATAAGGTTTCGGAAATTTCAATTTTGTCCTGGGGGTCATTTTGTGGCTGGAAAATGACGGTTTTTTTCCCCAAAAAATCTGGTTTCAAAAACGTCACATTTTTTGCAGTAGCCAAATGATTTTCTAGAATATGATTAGGGGTGTCATTTTAAAGTCTGATCGGGTTTCAGAATATTTTTTTTAACAGGGATCGGTGGGCAACAAAAAATGACGTTTTTTTTTTGCAAAAAAAGTATGGTTCCCATAACTCCTCTTACAACTTTTAGAGTAGCTATGTCATATCTTGGGATATGATAGGGGCTGTCCTATAGATGTGCAGTAAGGTTTTAAAATTTTAAATTTCATCCAGGGAGTCAAATAATAGCGCAGAAAATTGATGTTTATCACTCCTAAACATAACCTATATCCCATAACTCCTCTTATGATTTAATGAATAGACACATCATATCTTGGGATATGATAGGGGCTGTCCTCTAGATGTGCAGTAAGGTTTTAAAAATTTAAATTTCATCCAGGGAGTCAAATAATAGCGCAGAAAATTGATGTTTATCACTCCTAAACATAACCTATATCCCAGAACTCCTCTTATGATTTAATGAATAGACACATCATATCTTGGGATATGATTAGGGGTTGTCCAATAGATGTGCAATAAGATTTTGAAAAATTTAATTTAATCCTGGTAGACAAATAATAGCATGAAATTAACATTTATCCCATGCGCACATCTAGGGGGGGGGGCAGGGGTCCAGATCCCCCCTTCAAAATTCGAATTTCTTTAAATTACATTTAATTTATAAAATTGCCAAAAATATGCCTCGGACACCCCCTCCCCTCCCCAAACTCAAATAACTGTTGCCCCTGGAAAAATTTTCTGGATCGATACATGTACGTATCCCTCCTTAGACTGTAAATAAAATGACGTTTTTTTTTCTTAAAATAAAAAAACCTTGCATTTTTTTTTTTTGCTTAAAATAAAAAAAAACCTTACATTTACACTCTTCTTAATTGTCGAATGATCTATTAAAATCAAAATATAATTTTGGATCTAAAAAGTTTTATAAACTGGTAAATAATGTTTTTGTTAAAAAAAAATCACATTTGACAAATGATCTATTGATATGTAATCAGAAGTCTTATTTTCTGCCTAATATTCAATTTAAAATTAATAACAATAAATGATAAAAGTTATTTTAATGAGTTGAAAAACAGATTCAACTTAAAAACAAATTTTGTTCAATATCTCGGACTAACAAAAGCATTACAAAATTATGTGAAAGTATTAAATAAACAGTTAACTAAGAATTGTAATATTGGTTACCCAAATACAGTAGAAATATTTTGTAGATCTAAGAAGGGTTGTAGTGACATGTACAACCTCTTAATATCAAAGAAAATAACTTATCCAAAATCTGAAACAAAATGGATGTCAGAAATCGAATTAACTAAAAAAGAATGGAGGAAAATTTATAGTCTGTCCTTTAAGGATTCAAAATTACTGTGGCTTCAATACCAACTATTACATAGGATCTTGCCAATCAATTATTATTTACATAGAGTGAGGATAGTAAATTCTTCATTGTGTTATTTTTGTCAACAGACCCCTGAGACAATAGAACATATTTTTGTTGACTGTTATTTAGTGAAAGAAATTTGGATTGAATTGGAGAAATGGATGACAGATATCTTGTTTACAAACAAGTGTTGATAAATATTCAATCCTTTTTGGAAAATATGATAATAGAGATATTCATAGGTTAGAAAATTTAATCATTCTTTTCAAAAAACTATATATTCTGCAAAGTAAAATGAAAACATCAAGGCTAAATGTAAATATCATTAAGAAATCTATAACCAGAAGACTGTTTATTGAAAAACTTTTGCTTCTGAAAAACTGCAATTATTGTCTGTTTGATACACAGGCACCTGACGTTATATATTTTTCTCATAATAAAAACAAATACCCTATATCTAATAATAAGATAAAGGGTATTTATTTTTATTATGAGAAAAATATAAAACGTCAGGTGCCTGTGGTTTGATACTTATTGAAAAGATATATTTCAACGTTTGGAACATTCATCACCATCTTTATTCTCTCCTTAATGTCCCTGTCTCTTATTATTATTTTTTTGGTTCTGTTTCTTTTAATTTTTCCTTTTTCTTTTTTTTTCTAAAAAGAAAACCATTTTCACATATATTATATACCACTCCTTGTTCAAATTGTATTGTAACTCTTTTGAGGGGTAATATGTTTATATTTCAAAATATTGAATGTATCTATCAAATATTATAAATGTATATGTATACATTACAACATATATCTATGTTTATGCGCAATACTTATACTTTGGTATGTGAATATGTGAAAGTTCAATAAAAATTTTTTTAAAAAAATCATTAAAATTAAATGTTTATCCTCCACACACCCCATCAAATTCAGAGTCTTTTTACATTTTTACATGTGTACAGTAGTAAAGGATGAGTGCACTTATGGGCCCCGGTAAAAAGTGAAAAAAATAAAGATTCAAATTAAACATAATTTTTTACCTAACATCACCTATTGTTATCTAATTCATAAGAATCAACAAGTTTTAGCGCTGAATTTACTGTATATAAAAAGCACGAAGTTTTACAACATAGCAGGGGTCAGCCGACACTCGTGATTTTGTATAGTAAATCGAGGACGGGCATTCATTACAAAGCCTTTGTTTACTGTCAGCCTAACCGAGTACAAACTTGTGGAAAAGACAAAATACGCATTATACATTTAGAAAACTCCTGTGAAAATAAGAAGTTTGTACTACATTAGGCTGGTACCTAAAAAATGATAAACGCATGAAAATTTCAAGGTTTTTCATATAGCAAGCGAAAGCTATTCCCTGCGTGACCCATGTTTGAACCCACGCATGGAATAAATTATTTCAAACAATCACGTGGGTTCTATCCAGGTAGACGTTTGTCAAATGTGCTCACTGTAAATATTGACACGTTTTAAATCGCTTTCCATCAACTTTGTTTGGTCAGGAATGTTTGTTTAATCACTATGGTAATGTGCAACTTTAAAGCTTTATTCGATTTTTTTTTCAGACGTAAAATAATGCATGAAGTATAATTCAGCAAACCGCTAATCGATCCACCAACAGAATAATATTGATTTAAATGTCTCCTCCCTCTGATTTATAAAGACACAATTCAAGTATGTTCGGTTCGATTTTTCCTGATTTAGATTATTCATAGGCATTTAAAAATCCTCAATTTTTTAAAATGTGTGCTAACTTTGGTAAATTTAAGCGTGCATATAAGTTAGACGTATCCATCAGTACTTATATATTACGGGAAAAAAGCAATTTGTTGATATTTTCTACAGAAAAACGGCACTGAAAAGGGGCCCATTCTCTATAGCTTAAGTGCACCTGTTCTTTTAAATCATTTCTTGATTGGTATTTTTCTCTAGATGCACATAAAGATTTTGGAAATTGCTTTTTAATATTTATCGATAAGATAAACAAAATGTTATATGTATTGATCATCATTAAGCTAGGAATTACCCATATGGATCAAACACTACATATGAATAAGATAAAATACTTTATTATGTCCAGTTCTGGAGAGTCAGGGTGTCTCCAAGGGGGCATAACCTATATACAATTTGATCCGCACAAAGAGCAAGAATAAATATGGTTTAGGGAAGGGGGATCTCGAAAGTTAAAAATTATCAAAGTATATCATCATTTCCTATTTCAGGGGGGGGGGGGGGTTGTTGGTTGGTTGGTGATGCTGGTTTAAAGACAACAATCCCATAGGGTCATAGCCTACATTTTACCCCTTTGACCCCTTCCTCACTATTATAACTCATATAGACATGATAAGGCTCTACACTTATTTACATGTAATACACAAATTTAATACAATATGTCACAGGGTCAATATGGGGTCAACTTAATAGTGTATGTCTGACAAATGAAAAAAATATCTTTTGCAATTAAAATGACGGAATCTGTACAAATGTGATAGGATTGATAACAATAATGAGCTAATTTATAGATAAATATTAAAAGATGATGATACAGTATGCTGGCAAAGGGAGATCACTTATTTAGAAAGTGAAAGTAATACTTATGTATGCCGGTGTCTCATAATATTGTGCTAGTTCTACCAGGTACATGTATTATGATTACCTATATTGGTCAACATCATTATGATTATCCAATTAGAGCACAATATGAATCGCTTTAGCTGATCATCACAAAAAAAACCCCGTTTAATTAATCCTATTGTGCATATGGAAAATGCACCACGTGAAACCCATCTAACCGAAGAGCTGGGTAAAACTAGTATCCACAAATGCGACCTGTAGACCTGTGTTGTGTACATAACTTCGGACAAAGATCATTTACTGTTATTAGGTAAATAACTATGTAAAGCACACATTTCAGCTTTAAGGTGGTACAGGACACTTGCATATTGTGATGTACTCACTATTAAAATAAACAATAAAGTATAAATATATAACATTTTCCCCAAAAATAATGTTACCTAACAGTGAACTGCAATGGGTTAGAGCGTTAACCACGTGTCTGTAGAGAGTTCAAATGCTGCTGGGGCTTTTCTATTTTTTACTTTAGATTCAAAAATTTTAAAAACTTTTTTTTTTCACCAAATACATGTATTGTAAAAATTTAAAATTATAAAACGTCACTATGAAAGAATTTTGATTATAACGCACTGAACTACATGTACATGCTTTCGTACGTTGTTATCAAAATATTCTGATGTTTATTTATCCATGAGGAGTCTGTGTGTGTGGTGGAGGGGGGGGGCAAGTAATACATGTAATTGTGTCTGCAGGGGGTGGGGAATTGTGGTCCGAGGTGTATTTCGTGGTAATTTTACTACATGCATTAATATATATGATTTTTTTCAAGGGAGGGGGGAGGGTCTGGACCCCTCATTCCCAACCCTTCTCTAAATCCCGGCGTGCACACGATGTAGAAGCAAATCTAAATTAAGCCGGCAACAGCCGAGGGGAGGGGGCATGATTTAATTTTGTTTGTAATAATAATATAGATCATACTTTCTATGACATAAAATGAAAAGATTATTGATTAACTTAAATTTCACATGCAAATAGTTCAACCACAAATTGTACATATAGGGCCGTTCATGTGTATTATGCGCATGTGGCCTTCATTTTTACTATTAAAACTGGTACAAAACAGTGTTATTTAGGGGCAAACACTTGGTGCAGGTATTACTGTCTAATGACAGCATCTAGTTTATATTTAGATCAGTATGATGTCGCTAGGATACAGATTTCAGATCCATGATTTGATTGGTTAATTTAGATATTGAATCTTGAATTTCGAACCTCGAATCTCGTATTTCGAATCTCAAATTTCGAATAAGTCTTCTTTGTTTTCGTGTATAACTTCTTTTAGTAGGTTTTTAAACAAGAAAATAAAGGACAAAACAAGAATGATTTTACTCGTCTTTTTCTCGATGGTTGTTTTCTGTTTAGGTAAGTGACAAAATACAGGTGAGTTTTTATTTGATAACTAGCCACCGAAACAGTTAATATTATAACCATGAAGAAACAGTTCGATTCTAAAAGTTTGAGAAAATTAAGGACTTTTTATCTCATAAGTTGTTAACGTGTTTTACGCGACGCCAAATTAAATTTTTTGTCGTTTTATTAGAAAAGACCAGTTTCTCAGTATGACAGTAATATTTGCTAAAATAAAGTCCCAAAAGCATCCCACGAACTACAAAAGAGGGGATTTTACACTATTTTTCTCACGTAAGCGTAACAGTTTTCATTCACATGTAACAGTTTTGATGTTTTAAAGATGAAACCGTAGTCATCAACACTCATATATCGTGGTTATTATACGTAGTGTTTATTTTGTAAATTGTACTATTAGTCCCATATAGTCAATATTTCCATGTTTCACAAGTTTACGTTTCTTTTCACTAAGTATTTCAAAACCGCCTTGGCTATCGCTCATATATATATATATATATATATATATATATATATATATATATATATATATATATGCGATAATCCTATGGCAGAAATCTTTCGTACTTTCAAAGTGCGCTTTAATATGACAAGCAAAAAAAATTGATGGAAATTAAATATCTGGGATCATTTTTTGTGTTTGGAATGTATAAGATGACCATGTAGGATGCCGACCGAGTATTATGTTTTATTTGAATATTTTTTACCTTAGGATGATACATCGAAGCAAATCCATCTGAACTGCACTTAGACTAAAATACATCTTTTTTTGTTCAATTCAGTTATATTAACATGTCTGATAGTTATCGTCCCATAAATTAAACATGCAAATGTTAACACGACAGAGCTTAATTCATCTGCATATCATGTGAGACATAGAGTAATAAACACATGAACTTATTAAATATAACATGATTTCAATGTGTTGTGAAGAACAAATTTAGTTTCGATGAAGTTTTAGGATAATAAGAAAAGGATAATAACAAAGAAATTCGTCTCAATGAACTTTTAACTTATTTAAAGCTCCCTTGATTCCACTAGGTAAAGAAGTACCAGACAATATGGGGAAAGATTTCATCATTGGATTCATGGAAGCACACGATTCTAATGGGTTTTTTTCCAAAATCTCGTTAAAATTATTTATAACGACTTCCAATCTTGGCAACGTTAGCGTTTCAATATCAGCCCCATCGGCGAAAACTATTTACCCCGGAGAAAACGTAACAGTGACAAAAGGGGTTGTTAAACAAGTAATACTTCCGAAGTCTCTCAGAGTTCTAGGAACAGGACGATCCCGTAAAGCTGTTCATATCATTTCATCGGATGAAATTGTGGTTTTTGGCATTAACGCAGCTCGTCATTCAACAGATGGATTTCTCGGAATACCAGTTGATGTATTAGGAGCGCAGTATTTTGTACCTTCCTTCTTTTCAGATAGTCTCAGATACTTTAAATCTGCAATTGTAATCGTAGGCACAAAAGAAGAAACCACACTGCAAATAAAGATACAGTCAACAAATGGTGGGAATATTAATCTTGAGGGGAAAATGTATGGAAATAATGACTGGCTCAATACCACTATAAGTCGGTTTGAAGTATTGCAACTCCAATGTCGAGGTGACCTAACGGGGACCTTTGTTCAAGCATCACAGAAAATATCTGTTTTTGGAGGATCAACGGTAACAAACATTGGAGAAGGTGCAACAAGAGATCACATAGAGGAGCAAATACCTCCGGTGAATGTTTGGGGGAAACGTTTTGCAATGAGACCTGTTCCTAATACTAATCCAAACTTTATCAGAGTTTTGGCAAGTGAAGATGACACGGTGATTACCATTAACAATCATGAGATGCACACATTACAATTTGGACAGTTTTATGAAACAAAAGTTTCAAGTGCTGCCTTTATTTCATCCAACAAACCTATCTTAACAATTCAGTATGTTCCTAGTGCAAGTGATGATAAACATCCTGGCGACCCCGCTATGACTCTTGTTCCACCAATAGAGCAAAGCAATGTTTTTTACTCTTTCTTGACACCAAAATCATCTGAAGACAAAAACTTTGAAAACACGTTTATTTTCCTGATGGAAGGCCTGTCCTACAGGGAGTTGGTTCTGGATGATAAGCCTATCCCATATGGAAGCTTTTCCAATGTTGCTCAAATTAATAATATCTCGATCGGTTACATTAAGATCCCACATGGCAGTCACACCTTGAAACATTCATCAGGAGGTTTACCACTTGGGGGCATTTTATATGGTGGAGCTTTTCATGAATCATACGCTTTTCCGGTTGGTCAAAGATTCACACCAATCAATCAGGTATTAAGTGCAAGGAGGTAGTAATTAAAGAAAACGTTTTTGTAACGCGTAATTTTTGTAACAGACTACGCCTGACGTTATACACATGTGGAATAACCTGCATTCAATTAAACTTTATGACAGTATCAATTTGATTGAAGTTCTGTGTACAGATTATTCAAAGCACAAAGTTTCCCAAATTAATTTCAAATGTTGATGATAAAAAGACATAATATTCTTGTTTACATGTTTACTATGACATTGACGTACATTTGCAAGATATTTTCATACTATATCCACAAAATTATAGTCAAAAAAGGGACGGCGAACTTTGCCGCAAACACGAGTTTTAAAATTTTTTTTGCAACATTTTCTACTTTGATTCTCGCATGAAACACCAAAGAGAGGCGTCTTTATATAAATTTATTTTCTACTGCACAGGAATGTCAGCCTCAACATATGGTAGTTGGCGATGGTTTAGACAATGATTGTGATGGACGAGTGGATGAAGAGATATGCAATGACTATAAAGGTTAACTGTAGCTGTACATTATTTTTTTATTTATCAGTTTTATGACGCGCTAAATATTCAGTTCTGACATAGAAACTTGAGAGAGCCAGTTTTGTAGGAATAGTTTATCTTTCAATATTTTCAAAAATGTTGCAAATAGAAAAAAGTTCATTAGTTATGAAACCCAAACCGGTATATATGAATGCTGCTTTGAAACAGAATGATAGAACAAATTGTGGAATTTATACTGACAATGTAAAGTTTGCGGTTGACTATTGATATTCAACTTAGCTTATTATAAAATGCATTAGAATTGATAACGATAAATATGTTGGCAGACAATGATGTGGATGGAAAAGAAAATGAAGATTGTGTCACAGAACTAAGTAAGATTCTTTATGCAATGTGATGTATTTTTCAGAATTGACTTAGCTTAAAACCCTGTTATTGTGTTGATGATAATTAGATAAAAATAATTATTTAATGTTATCAGTTTCTCTTTTAAGCAATATATAGAAAACTCATTTTTGTACAGAAAACAAAACAAGGGTGTTTCATGGCCTCTAATTAGCCCACCCCCCCCCAAAAAATAATAAAAACATATATAACATAAGTAGATTATTGAAATTTCACAATAAACGTTTTCGACATAAAATACAGCTCACATTGCTTTGAATGACTTTAGATTTTGACTTAAAAGTTAGGTTTAAGATATATATATATATATATATATATATATATATATATATATATATATATATATATATATATATATATATATCTCTTAAACCTAACTTTTATGTTATATATATATATATATATATATATATATATATATATATATATATAGATATATATATATATATATATATATATATAGATATATATATATATATATATATATATATATATATATATATATATATATAATTATTATTATTAAAAGAAGGGATGCAAAATGAAAGTAGACGATTCTATACACTGTAACTACTATTTATTTATTACATAATCATCAATACACGACTGTTTAGAAATACTGTTACATTTTATTAAATGATATAAAATTTGATATGATATGATTTGCAACTCTTTATAATGAGGTACGACTAAAACTACAACAACGTTAACGAAACTAATAATCCCTAATTTCAACAGCCAGACCAACTACACCAACTACACCAACTACATTAACGACACGGACCACGACAGCAAAACAACCAACGACAAAGAGTGAGCAAAGTCTCTTGTGGAGACACATACCATCACTACCATTGTTGCTTCTAACCTTGTATTAATACTGTATAGCAGGAAATTAACTCGCGGAGTTAATTTTTGCTATATTCGCTGAAATAAAAACTCCACGAATTTAACATATGGTGAATAATTGTTTAAGAATAATAAAAATGAAAAATAAGATTTACTAAATAATTTATTTATCATGAAAACACACCACACGAAATATGTTTCCGTTTGACTGGCATAACAGTATAGTTGACCCCGCTTAATATTATATTTATTTTGTCAGTAAAAATAATGGTATCTATTATAATAACCGATCATGGCTATTGCTAAAATTAACAATGACTGGCTGGAAAAATTGCATGATCCACCAAAAAACTTCAGATTAGCTGTCATGCTTACATTTTCATTTTCCCCCTCTACTTCCGGTTTTTACTAAATCTAACAAAGTATACATGATACAATTCGTTTTTTTTTTTAAATAACTCATTTAAATAGAATAATCAAAATACCCACAAGAATGGTGCAAAACTTTTTTTACTAAGCACATTCTTTCTATTTCATAAACTATAAAAAAGAACTGCAGTAGTTAACATTGACACTTGACAGATACCCAAGCCACGTGCGGTGAGGCGTGATTAATTCTGTGTGCCCAGTGCTATCGGTAAATTTATTATTCATTATTTGGGGGGGGAGGGTGTCAGAGTGTTTATACAAGCTACTCATGAGTGTCCAGCACGTAAAAATGTAAAACGCCATTGACAGAAGCAGTCTTTCCATTATAAAGGGGGTGCACTTAAAAAACTGTTATAATAACCGAAGAAGAATAATGAACCGGTATTACACAAACCGGTGTTAAAATTATCAAAAAGCATTTCATTAATTATCACTATAAATTTTTTAAACAAAATATCTTTAAATGAAAATAATTATTTTTTTTCAAACTTTTTATAACTATAAAATAATAATCATAAAAATAAGTTTCATTTTCCTCGAAAGTTTAGTGATAAATATGGTTTTATATACACGAAGCTCAAAGTTATTCTTCTATTTTGATACATTAAACGAAACTCTTTATTATAAGGAACGACTACAATGGCAAAAACGAAACTAACAACAACATCCACAAGTTCAACAGCCAGACCAACTACACCAACTACATCAACTACACAGACCACGACAACAAAACAACCAACGACAAAGAGAGAAAGTATGATTTGGTTTTACTTTCACTTTTTTGCTTCAAACTTCCCAATGAATACAAGTGCCAATATGTGCTTTTTTCTCGAATATCAAGGGCGACAAGATGTGCCAAAAACCTACGCTTATATCTTATGTAAAGTTTGAAATATTCCCGTACTTATATACATGTAAGAATATATTTTTGTGCTCAAGTTTACATTCATGAACTGATTATAAAACCACGGTATTTAAATATGACCTTCTCGTATGTTTACATTATTAAATGATCGTAGCAATATGTGAGACTTGGCCATGAAGCCAAGGATTAAAACAGTCCCTTATGTCAAAATCTTAAATTATTTTTTTAACCTTTTAAATTAAATAAGATTTCATCTACGGCCATGCAGCCTAAATATTTAACAAGTGGATAATTCTCAAAAATTATCATATTATATGATAGATTATTCAATCTACAAAGTTAATGGTTACTGAGAAAAACACAGCTGAAAACAATTTTTCTTTTGTATGACGATATTACCTTAAACTTTAAATAATCACCAGGTACTACTACAGCTATTGTAACAACATTATCAACAACAAAGCTCACAACAAGTTCTACATCCCAACCAATGAATTTAATGACCGAGACTACAACAGCAAAGCAGACAACGAAAACACTTCAAGGTCAGCTGTACAACTAAAATATCTAATAGTGTTATTTTTTGCTTAAAATTGCAATATCACATGTCATAATTATCTCCATCTCGAAGGCAAACAACACAGTAGCAAATGATGTGCCTTCATTAATATCATAGCCATCATTAATCAGAAATCGTAAGAAAACAAACTTGCTTTAAGGAAATGTCCTTATTCTGGAATCTATTTGGAGATTGACAAACCGATAAAACCTTTGGTTACCAAGGCGATGCCAAGGCTGGAACATTTATTATTTTCAACTGAATTAAGGTAATGATCCATACCGCACTACATAAATAAAATACCTACATAATTTTTCCAAATTTCTTAAACATGTATTTGGGGATATATCCTTATCAAATTTTACACAGTTAACTGGTCCATCAGTATTATAATAGCTAAATTGCTAAAACTAGAACCAATTGCGGAAAATTGTGGTTTTTCATACATTAAGAATATTGGCCTAAGCTTGAAATTTGACTTTCAGAAAATCATTTTTGACTGATATCCTATGTAAAATAAACGAATTTATTTTCTAAAACAAATACTTTAATGTTACACATGCTTATTTATTAAAAAAAAATTGATAAATTTGATTACAAATGAGATACAATGAAACAATTTTTCAAAGAGAATTTAATCTCTTATAATTTTATTTACCTACAGAATTCTCTGATATTGTGATAATGTTTACCCCTTAAGGCCCTTGATCAATAGAAAATAAAATTACCCAAAGGATCGGCCTTTTTAGGATCAAAATTGGTGTATTTTTGGTAAAATTCATTAAAATAAACATTTTGAGAAAAGTTTCGTAAAAAGAAAATTTTGCATAGTTTTATCATTTCATCTCTCTAAAAGGTATATTTAGCTTTTTGTTAAATAGAAAACATTATTTGAACAAACCGTTGATCAATCTGTATTATATAAATCGCAAAAGATGGGATTTTTTGAATATCAGTAAGTATTATGGATCGAGATCGGTATTTAGAAATTGCAGTCACATACGCGGAAAACGCTAATTACCTGATATGCTATCAAGACAAAACCTATATTCACTATTTTTACTGGTTTTAAAGACTGTTTTAAAAAATGAAGTAATTTTTCTTCACCGTATAATTTTAATTTTAAAACAATTTTTAGGGGAAATATACTTATGTTCGTTGCTAAGTGTATAGAGAAGAGATCAGGCACGGGCAAGGCGTAATAACGCGTGAATTACGTCATACGTTGCTTTGTGACTTATGGACTATTACCTTAAAGGAACGGCAAAATTGAATCGAAGTGTCAATGTTAACGGCTTATGAATCTATACTAGCGGGAAAAAGAAACTGTGCATTATTTAATATAATTATGAAAAAAACATTTAAAATTTACAATGAACAAATTCTATTTTTTGTAATACTGTTAACACATGTATTCGTAGCAACATCTCATAACACATTAATGTCAACGTCGAATAACGTCAATTTCAGCACACTCGAAAGTCACTGTTATTTGAAATTGAATTCACAAAATTAATAACGCGTGTGACCACCATTTGCGTTCACGCATGCTTGACAGCGACGCCTCATTGATGCCACTAAAGTGTTCAGAAATGCTTGAGGGATGTTGTTCCAGATGTTGGTTAAAGCCTGGCCTAAATCAGCCAATGTCACTGGCTAATTTGGTAAACGGCGTAAACGTCTTTCCATTTCATCCCAGACGTGCTCGATCGGCGACAAATCGGGGGAAATAGCTGGCCAAGGCAAGACATCGACATTCTGTTAAACAAACAAGTCCCTGACTACACGTGCAACGTGTGGCCTTGCGTTGTCTTGCTGCAGAGTGATGTGATTTTGATGTCTCTATATGAATGGTATCACATGACGCTGAATAATTTCATCTCGATAGCGTACGCCGGTTAGATTTCCATTGACAATTTGTCCTTCCACGTGCTGATATTCCACCCCACACCAAAACGCTACCTCCACCAAATTGTCGACGTTGCACAATACAAGCGTCCTGGTAACACTCCCCAACGCGACGATACACCCTACAACGGCCGTCACTGCTATCCAAATGAAATCTGGATTCATCAGTGAACAGAATATTTGCCAAGTCCTGTATTCTGAATCGCAGATGTCGTGTGCACCACGCTAGTCTGGCGATACGATGACGTTGAAGCAGTACTGGGCGCACCGCTGGACGTCTTGGTCTGATATTTTGCTCGCGCAGACGATTACGCACAGTTCTTGGACTAATTGGTCGAAGCCCTGGAATGCTACGGGCAGTCAAACTTGCTGTCTGGAAACGATTTCTCAGATGCACAAGTCTAATGTGGTTGTCCTGTTGACGTGACGTCACACGAGGTCGCCTAGAGCGCGGTCGATCCTGGGTGTTGCCAGATTGTTGAAAACGTCTCCATAATGACTGGATGATGTTCCGATGAACTCCAAAATGTCTTGCTACAGTATTTTGTACCATTCCAGCTTGCAGCATCCCAACAGCACGATTACGTTGGTTTTCGTTGAGTCGTGGCATGACATAGGGGTAAATTTTGTTGAAACTAAAGAGATTTCCTTAACAAAAAAAGTTTAAACAAATCCTTTACAGTTCTTATTCCAATCAGTATTGGCCCGTAAAACTTGTGCGTACAAATTCTTCAACAAACAACAGGTGCTCACTGACCATAAAAAAGTCCGTGCACCCGGACGGTTACCATCCGATATTGTCAAAAACAATACCATTATTGATTCTTTAAATTTTATGAATACAAACAATAGATATAGAAAAATTATACTAAATTTTATAATGCACAGTTTCTTTTTTCCCCTAGTATATGTTACTTAATTAGATCTGAAATTGCAAAATACCTACATAGCTTTTAGACTAAAACAGACAACCCATTGATCTGCGTTATTCTTAGAAAACACAGGGAAATGAAATTCAAACTTTTAGTTGAATTTTATCAATACTAATTGATATGTTTTACTAATTTTCATTTCATTTTTAAGTAAGCATGGACCAGATAAGGCCCCAGTGGTTCATTTTGACTGAGATCGGAATAATCAGTGGCGTGGCTATCGTTGTATTGGGTGCCATCGGGGTGTGCTGTAAGAAATGCTGGGGTCTACTTAAAGACCGGGATGATGACGACGATGAGGAAGAAAAACGACACAGACGCAAGAGAAGGAGTACGACCAAGCTTGCTTTAGGAGGTCCTAGTATTCGACCAATGTATATGTAGATTTGCAAACAATGTCTAAAGTGATTGTTTAACTTAGAGTAGCATTTGATTGTTATGTTACATTAGTTAAATTGTGTACCATCAGGATGTCCTGTAAGAAAGGCTGGAGTTGACTACAAACCGTTATGATGATGACGATGAGGATAGAAAACAATTTAGATAAAATAGAAGAACTACGTTCAAGCTATCCTTTGAAAACCGTTGTATTCGTACACATGTATTTGTAAGCTTGATTTAGCAAGCATTTGACAAGCATTTCATAATGATGTGATGTTTCTTTTTAATAGTGTGGTACCTTAGATATCATTCTGAAATAAATAAATGCATTTGTGACAAATGTTAAGGTTTTAGATATAAATAATCCTAATTTGGATATTTGAGGTTTATGTTTGCAATGACATGAATATGGAAATTGGTGGAACTCGTCTGGCGTTATACATACTATAAAGAATGGAGCATATTAAAGACCCAATTTTAAGCCACCTCCCCTAAATTATACCTGGATTGAGATCAATAATATACAGCTTGTCAATCCAACAAGAAACAATTTGCCTGTTAATCATTTATCTAAAATAAAAATAACTTTTTTTATAATCTTCAAAATTTGCTTGTTAATTTTTTATTGAATTAAAAATTTACCTAAGGTCAAAAATTGAACAGACTATAATTCACCTGTAATTAATTTCCTTTGAACTTTAGCTAAGTGGGAAGACACCCCCTAAGTCCTGATTGACAGATTTGGCCGAATGTGTAAGCTGGACACCGAGACCGATTGTGTTCATAGCAATTACATATGTAACTTAAGGGCATCATCCCCCTTTTATCTACCGCAAATATTAATTCGTAGGTTTTTGCTTTATTTCTTTGCAATTAAATAATTCAACATTGGAAAAAAATAAGTACTATAACACTGCATGATCACGAAGAGAAATATGTCCAAAAATATACATATAACCCAAAAGTTTTTGGAATAAATAAGCTGGAATTTAATACTTATGATAAGATAGAAAAGGGTCCAGAGAAAATAAAAACTATTCTGTAGAAGTAGTACAAGCTTATCTTTTCACGCCATAAAAACTGAAAAAATTTAATTAAAATTTTTGGAAAAAAAAATTGAAACTTAGTGTGTGAAAGTTGCATAATTCTGTTTGAAAAGGTCACAGATGTTCAAATAAATTAACAAATAATTGACTAGTCAGAATTGTCAAGATTTATCAACTAGATCTTTTGAGTACATTTACAATCTTAATGAAAAAAACTCCAAAAAGAGTTTGGGTAACTTTCACTTACGGGCTGAAACAATATTTTTGGAAAAATCACACAGATTTCATCATTCATTTTTTCTAAGTAAACATAAAGGATAAATAATTGGAATAATGCTGTTTAACCTCGTTCACTTCTATTAAAATGATTTTATGGAATGCATTATTAATAGGAGAGTAATAGATTGAGGAATCAGTAACACTATCCATTTGTCATTTGTACATAGCGAAATTCAAATTGCATGATTTAAAAAAAATATGCACTCAAAACTATATAAATTACAACAGTACGAGCAAATGAAGAGCATAATTATAAAAACTTCTTGCATCAGCAATAAGAACAAGGTCGTCACAAATATGTATTTTTGACTTTGCACAACTTCAGTAAAATCATCTGTGAATAAAAACATTTTAAGATGCGTGCTGACGATTTATGCCGTAAATTACTTTTCTAATTATAATGTTTATAAATTAATGCTATTATTAAGAGTCATCCCACATTGAATGTCAGTTGTCAAGATATATAAACGAACAAGACTCACAGTTCTTTGTTAGGAAATTTTCTCTTTCCTAGTTCGTTATGAATACGAGTGCCTGGGTAAATTCGGAGACAGGGAGCGCACCTGCCGGGTATATGTTCTGGGAGTGTATTTCATACCATGGCATAGGAACCCTGTCACCAATGGACGGTAACAGGAACACTGATAAATATATTTCTATCCTTGATGATCATTTATGGCCTGTGGTCGCACAACATTTCCCGAACCTACCCTAGATCTTCCAGGAAGACAACGCCCCTTGTCATGTGTCTGCTAGGGCCAATGCTTGGAAGACCACTAACAATATAAACACATTACCATGGCCAGCCCAAAGTCCAGATCTGAACATTATTGAAAATGTCTAGAAAACCTTAGAAAATCGCATACAGCGACGAACATCTGAAATTAAAAATGCCGAAGACTTGAAACGTATTACGCTAGAAACGGGTACTGCATTACCTCTTCACTACATTCGCAGCTTGTATGATAGCATTCAACGGAGAATTAGAAGTGAAATACGTACAAAAGGAAAAATACCTAAATACTAAGCAAGAAGGAAAGTGATTTATAATTTTAAGATCAAATATCGGAGTTTGATTTTTAGCAGCCGAAGATTGTTTACATCGACGAGGACGCCATTTTGCGAACTCATTCATGGCCAACTACTGTAGCCGTAGTTTACATCTTTTTTTCCATTCGGAAGTCACTCGGAATACCTCGCGCAATTTTTTTTAACTTTATCACCCGGGCTTTTTGCAATACAAAATCCCCGTAGATATAATATTTCTTAGCCTTGTATTGAAACCTGATAAGCTAACGGGGGCATTTCAACTGAGAAATCTGGGAAATTTTTCATACTTTTGAATGAACATCGTTTGAACCTAAGATATTTATAAATATCGAGTATTTAAGCAAAATGTGAATCGAGGATATCTTGGGACAGAGTATAGGCATGCACGGAGCTCATGCTACAAACAAAAAAAATTATGAAAGGGGAATTCATTGAGTTGTACAGGTTTTTAGATAGACATCAAATAAATGACCAAGAAAACAAAATTGTTTTGTTTAACAGTCATGTCAATTGTTTTTCAAACCGGTGAATCAAAACAATTTTTTTGATATCCAAATATGGTTAGATGCTTTTTCATTTACACGAGTATATACTTAGTAGCCCATCCCTATGGAATGGCTTAACTGCCTATTGTTGATACTAGTAATCTTCATAATATGGTGATATACTTCAACATTACATGATGATACTTTAACATTACATGATGGTTCTTCAACATTACGTGACAATACTTCAACATTAAAATGATGATACTTCAACATTACATGTTATTATACTTTCATGTTAAATACTGCAATCTGATTGGTTTAGTCGCAGTTGACAATCCGTTCTCTCTCCCTCGCACGCTTAGCAACGGGCCGATAGAACGAATTGTTACATGCGCGTTAATTATGAGCGTATGGTTCGCCGTAGAATTCACGTCTTTTCTATATAAAAGCAGTGAAATTTGCTATAAAAATTAAGACATTCAGTATAATAAAATAAATAGTGCCTGTTTAGGAGGGTACCAGTTGAAATTGACACCCCTCGAAAACCATTGTCAACCTCCGCTTCGCGTCGGTTGACAATGGTTTTCTCGGGGTGTCAATTTCAACTGGTACCCTCCCAAACAGGCACTATTTATATAGTGGTACTTTAATATTACATGTATATGCTGGATACGTCTTCATTATATGATGGTACTTCACTATGCGGTAGTTCTAAAAATAGGGAAGCGTGTCCTCGGGATCGAAATACGCTAAAACTCAAAACACGTGGATGCCTGTTAAGTTTTTTAACACTGGGCTGATTCTCTGTTTCTGAGACTAATGATCAGATAGGACTAAGGTGTACTTAGACTAGCTTTAATCAAGATACTCAACAAATACTACTGTTTGATTAAGTGTTGTCTTTTAAAAGGGTCATTTTAAATTTTAAAGAATGGCTGCTTGGTGAGACCATTGGGGCTCCCCATCGGCGCATAAAAATTAAGGGGTACGAAAAGTCCCCCATGGTTTTTGGTCCAAAAATGTGCATTCAAAACCCAATCGTTTGGCGCTTGGTTAGAGTGGACTGCTAAAAATATTAATAACACCTAAACAAAGACTTCTGTCATTTATGTTTGATTGGACGTATGGGGATTGATGGGCTCTCCCTTGAGATCAATGTAAAGGAGTGGGCAATGTAAGCACTGATTTGTTCAACAATACAGTTACTTCTAAAATCAGATTCAACAGCAATACAATCCTTTATCCTTTGCATGGGGCCGTGATTATATAAGCTGCACGTGTGGTTGTCATATGCCTAAATACATTGCACCCAAACAAATAGTTTGTTCCGACATTATTTTTATTCAGTAGAGATCCTCTCTTTTGAGCTGTACTGTGTACATCTTCAGTGCCAGCAGTAGTTTTTTACATGTATTTTGGCAGATGCGCTAAGTAATTGAAATTATGCAATATAAGCACCGTAAATGCTTCATGAAACCAAACTCATTTTACTTACTCTCTTTTTAACCAACACGCTTTTTGTGGAAACATTCATAATATGAAATAAAGTTTTAACGAACTGACCATTTCATTTTTTTAAACAAGGCGAAAACACATATGTAAATATGGAAATTTCGATCGTATGTAGATTAATAGATCAAATATTTTAAATTATGGGGCAACTGACCCCCCCCCCCCATTTTTTTATTTACTTGTCGACATTGAGTGGTAGGTCTCCCCTCCCAATAAAAGATGATATGTGCGTGCACTGGGATCTACTGGATGATTGCTCATACTCTAATTCCCTAAAAGTCCCTTGGGCAGTAAGTCACTGTTTAATGGCGTAGAAGCGCAAAAACCAATAGAACTGGCCAAGCAGTGGTAAAACAAGCGCTCGCTTGCAGGATTAAAACAATCAACCTACGACATAAAACGATCTTATAAAATTGAAATCGAATTTGAAGGCGCCTAAACAAGGACGAGTAATAATCATGGGACTCGAAAGTCGTTTGACACAGAGATATTTCGGCGTAGGTTCCAACAAATATAATGAAGGTGACCGTGCCACAATTCCCTCCAGAGTCCAGTTTCACCTGAGCTGCACACCCTTTAGTTTTGGCAATATAGATTTTAATAATAACCAATTGGGTTCGAAAAGTGTCCATTTTTATATGAGGAAATAAAGGTAAATGAAGCTTGATTGAATTGTTGTGTAGCTTGACTTTAGACCTATACTCTCTTCGTAATATCCCCAGGTTTATTTTTGCAGCCAAAGGTATTGAAGGGTGCAAATTATTAATGTCAAGTTTTCAGAATACTTGTAATGATTTTGGAATTCCGCTAGCAGATGAAAAACAGTTGTACCTAAAAAGTCATTGGTTTTTCTAGGCATAGAAATCGACACAGTAAAACAGGTTTTAAGCACAGTTTATAAAAGATTTTGGGCAAATAAAAATAACATCAAAAATTTTACAATCCCTGGTAGGTACTTTGAATTTTTGCGCCAATGCAATTCCTGCAGCTTATGCTTTAAACCGTCGAGTGTGGTATTAAGCACCCATCTCATTTCATAAGAGTCAATGAAGGTATGAAGAGTGACTTACGTGTTTGGCTAAGCTTTCTTGAACAATTAAACGGAAGCTTAATTTTTTTAGAAATAAATTGGCTTTCCGATTATGACCTTCACCTATACACACCTATACACGGATAGTGCAGGTAATCCACAACTTGGCTGCGGCGTTTATTTACTAGGTCAGTGGGCTTATTTCCTTTGGCCCAATGATTGACAGGGCACATATATTATATCTGATAATACTTTTTTAGAACTAGTTCCAAGTGTTTTGGCAGTTATGCTTTTCAAAAGCCATTTCCACAATAACAATTATGTTTCATACAGACAATAATGCTTTAGTAGCAATTCTCAACAAGAAGACATCAAAATCAACAAGAGGCCCAAGGGCCACATCGCTCACCTGAGCAACAATAGCCTTAACTTTGATCAAGTTACAGCTTTTCTGGCCTTATAGATTTTGAGAAGATTTTTGAAAAATACCAACAAATTTTCAATAATTCTAAATTATCCTCCCCTTAAAGAGGATGTGGCTCTTCATTTGAACAAACTTGAATCTCCTTCACCCAGTGATGCTTTGTGCCAAATTTGGTTAAAATCTGCCCAGTGGTTCTGGAGAAGAAGATGAAAATGTGAAAAGTTTACAACGACAACGCCAACGCCAACGACGACAGACAACGGACTTTCGATCAGAAAAGCTCACTTGAGCTTTCAGCTCAGGTGAGCTAAAAAGAGGCGTAATGCAATTGGATCGCCCTTTAGTTCTATATGTTATGATTAATTAAACATTTTTAAAGCAAGGCATATAAGTTGCTATAATAGCTCAATCGCCGATTCTATTTCTCGTAAACAGTGGACAAGGTTCGGATCGCTCGCACCGGAAGCGGATATTCATCCTTTGCCCATTCCAGAAGATTTCATGAGGATGATATTAGAGCTGAAATAAAACTGCTAACATTAAACACTGTATATAGCTGAAAACCCAAAAAATTCATACAGTAATAGTTTAAGAATGTTTACAAGTTTTCGAAAAGACTATGGTTTTCCCAAAATTTGGGGTCCTCCAGTTTCCCACTTATGTGTTTTCATTGCTCATATGTCTCTGAAAGGTTTAGCATATAGTACAATATCATCGTAGTTTCAAATGCAAACTTTTATGCACCAGCGATTGTACAAAATGCTTCCTAGTTAGAAAACCTTTAGAAGGTGTTAAACGTTCACGCAGATCAATTGACCAACGTTTGCCTATAACTCAGGGTATATTAAAAAAGCTCAAATCAAGTTCAAGCTATGTTTGCTCCTCTAATTTTAAAATCTTCCTATTGTGTGCTGCATTTTCCTTGGCATATCATGTTTTATGAGAGTAGGTGAATTGACACAAACAATACCAATACCATTCGTCATATTATTGGTATTAAGAACATACAGATAATCAACGACCAATCAATTAATTGGAACCTATTAAAGCTTACTGTTACGTTTTCTATAACTGACCAATCAGGAAAAGGTTCGTCAATTCAGTTGGTTGAATCCGATACTCAAGCTATTTGCCCTATTTTACTTTTACTAAGATATCTGTCGGTCAGGCCAAATATTGATGGGCAACTTTTTGTTCACGTGGATGGTAATCCACTTACGCACTATCAGTTTACGTTAGTACTGAATAAATTAATAATAATAGATATCTAAGTCTTCCAAATTCACACTACACTTCCCACTCTTTTCGAATAGGGGCTTTTTCTGATAGTTTTTTAAAAGGTCATTAATTCTGAATCAGAAATTATGAAAAAGGAAGATGGTCATCAAATGCATACAAAAGCTACATTAGAATTTGTTTACGTTAGTACTGAATAAATTAATAATAATAGATATCTAAGGTCTTCCAAATTCACACTACACTTCCCACTCTTTTCGAATAGGGACTGTTTCTGATAGTTTTTTAAAAGGCCATTAATTCTGAATCAGAAATTATGAAAAAGGAAGATGGTCATCAAATGCATACAAAAGCTACATTAGAATTTGTTAAAAAATCAAAATCCGTAAGAATTTTTGTTTTTTTCTAACATACATATTTGTGTTATCATATTTAGGTCAAGAAAAGAACATTGGATAATAGGTTCATCTATCATCAAGTGCGCTTTCCAACACTCTTGCCTTTCTGAGGAAAAAACACATATCCTGATCCTACCTCTATTTTTTTTAAGAGGTCTGTGTTTGCTCTGCTCCTGTTTTGTAATTTTCCTTTGGACTTTTGAATTTGAACACTGTTCGTTATCACCACATGTCATCTAGGACTTCAACGGAAAAAAAATTATCGCATTCTTTGGCAGGGCAGGGGCGGTTTAACGTTGAATAAGTTGTTTTCTCGAATTCAGTTGCTGTTGAGGTACGAACCGTCTCCTGATATTTTAATTATTCACTGTGGGGGAAATTATATTGGTAATGTTCCTCTTCTTGATGATCTCATATTCTTCCTAAATCTTCATGGTGTTAAAGCAACAATGTAAAATCTCAATTTTGAAGCCAAAAGAATTTTTAAACAGCTTTATGAGTAAATTGTTTGTACAAAATGGTTGTTTTTACATCAGCTGTCAAGAAATTGCATGGAATTCTTATGGCTTATTCAGAAAAGACGGAGTTCATATAACTGAACCTGGAAATGATATACTACTATACAATTTACAAAGTACATTGCAACAAATCTGCTTTTGTAATGGCGAACGTAGGTCACGGCCAATGTACTAAGCGTCGCAAATCCTCCAATGTTATTGGCGGTGCTTGTTCTCTCATAACTCGAACAACCATGTGGCGATTTTTCGCAAAGCTTTTGGTTTTATAGATTTGAAAGCAAAATAATACTGAGTATCTGTCCCCAGTACCAGTATTGTTTTGTCTATCTTTCAAAATCATTCAGACAATAAATAATGCAATGTATAATGTCATAATGCATAATGAGCATAATGCTTTAATGTATAATGTTGACTAAATGTCTTAATGGTGCATAATAAGAAATGGATGATATAATAGTCATTGATGGTTGACATTAATAATGTAATGTATAATGTAACACATAATGAAATAAATGTTTAATGTTTTAATAATAGGGCTAGCCAGTTTATATTTGGCAGTCCTAAGATCGTGGCCAAGTTCGCCAACAAAAAAAACATATATATTAAAATTTTACATTTACCTTCATTGTCTATAATAATAAAGCATTATTAATATAAAAAATGAATATAAAATTTTGAACATTTTCAGCATAAACCAGGCTCCTTTGAATTTAAAGTATTTAATTTTTTTGTAAATCTTTGAGATATGTTTGGGGGGGGGGGGTTCTGACACACATGTAGTTCCATAAATATTATAACTAAATATAAATCACGCTTTTGTAATATCAATCATTGAATGTTGCCATTACCCCCTTGGTTTGTAATGACAATCTCTTCAAGTTAATGAGACATCTGCAAATACGCAGATGCTTTTATCTTTGGCATGAAGGCAAAGTGTTAAAAGATAGGAGATTTAACAGAGTTAAATTCCTTACAAACCAGTTGGTTCTCTGTAAAGAAAAAGTAAAAATGAATGTCTTAAAATTAGTTTAAAATTCACTGTTTGCTTTTTTTCTTAAGTCATTTTAAGACTTGACCAGATGTTGTTGAATATCCACAACAAAGGATGCTTAATATATGATTGAATCATAAGAGTGCATTCCTATTAACTACCATCAATAATTTATGAAAATAACAGTTTTCTACGACTGTACGGTATTTTGTAGTGGCAACAATAATCAATTCTAAAGGAGTAGATCTTGCAAATCGATTAAACCAATTAAATCAATGCAAGTTTAGAGGAACTGGTGCGCTGTTTGTAATTCAAATATCATTCAAACAAGGTAAATTGCATTGTCTAAATCATTGTTGCAATCAATTGTTCTGAAAGTCAATTCGAAGAGTAGTGTTTTCACGTTTAAATTTAAAATGTAATATAAGTTGACACAATTATAATAATTCAGGAAAATATAGTATAAAATTGCAAACAAAATAACGATATGTTCTTTTAAAATCTAAAGACCTAGTTAAACATTATTTGAAAATCAACAAGATGAATTTGATAAATATTAGCAAATATATTATCTAACAATATTTGAACATTGGATCAATATTAACTAAGGATTATAAAATGACATTGTATAAGCAAATTGCCGAAACTGATTACCTCCTGTGGACTTATCTAGTGCGCTTTGATTTAGCCAATCGTCACTAACTTTGTCTTCTTATAAGACAAGAAAATACTCATATTAAATCAAAGACGAAGGGCCTTGGTTTAAAAGCATGGAGGTGTTTATTTGACTTTGCAGTAATCCCTAGACATAAGGCGTTTCCACGTCTATAAGGCAAGACGCTCTTTAATACTTAGTGATAAAATGTGGTATCTCGTCAATCTTAAGAAATTTTTTTTTTTAAAAATCGGTAAAATAACTCCAATGTATAATAAACTAAATGTAGCTTTCGTTAATTAGTGGGTCTGTGTACATGGAAAATTCATTTTTTTTTAAAATGAAGAAAAAAATTACCATTAAAATGTGTGCTATATATATCTTTTACAAAGAAATAAAATCTATGAATGAAAGAATAGTTGTTAAATGAGCGAAGAATTTCATGTCCCGTCGTAAATCTCATGTACATATATTTTATATTAACCAAGATGATCAAGGGATTACGGTGAAACTTTTTTACATGAAAAACAATTAGTGATATTTGATGTTGTCTGCATGATAACATTTGTTTTGTCTTTACTTTTTTATTGCGTATTGAAGGAATTATGTTCATGGACCATGTCATGAACATATTTGTGTCAAAATCAATACGCACGCGCTTTGAAAAATATTTTATTTAGAACTGCATTGACTCGGTCCCAAATATAACGTACTATAATATTTTTAAAGTGTGTTATTTTTAAAAAAATGTTTTAACACCTTATATAGGCGTAAAAATTGCATTGTAACAATTTCTGTACATTGTTATAAAAATCGTTATTATTAGCCTGCTTGCCCCTTGACCCTTCCTGTGCAAATATTCTGAATTAAATATACCACAATCTAATTGATGCAAAAATTCTAGATAAACTTAGCACATTCCTTTCTGTATTTCTTAATCATACATCCTTTATATTAAATTTTCATGAATAAGGGAATCTCAAGGAAATTGTAATTTAGTTCTTCTACCGAGGAAAAAGTAAAACATAATTATGATACTCGTTTTAGGTTTCAAAAGAAAAGATGGGTGACAAATCAGGAATTATCTTACTTGCCTGGTTTTTGGTGTTTTTTACCTGTTCAGGTGAGCAAGTGAATACTGTGTAATACTAACACTAAAATAACTCTTGTCTTAGATTTGTACGAATATTTGTCTTGTCAACAATTGCGATGAATGGTTTATTTCAGTAGCGGTTGCAAAGTGATAATAGTTCTAATGAACTACATCCCCAACCACTATTGAAAAAAAATTATTTAAATAGTGGTTTTATTTCAATAGTAGTTGCACATTGCATTCCTTTTTAGAAGACAAGTACCAGTTTTTGACAATGAGATCTAAAAGCTTATCTGATCTTATTTTCATATGTTGTATATATTTCGCTGGGATCAAATTGCGAAAATTTTAAATAGTAAGCGCCGAACTTAGGTGTTTTTATTTTAGTTATTAACAGTAAAAAAAAACCCATAAAAGCGAGACTTCAAAATCGCAAGAATATTTCGCCTTTTTACGCGGATATTAGTTCGTCGCGTTTTAATTAGAAATTTACAATCGATCAAGTAAACAGTTAAAAAACAATCTAATTTTTCTAATTGCTGGCAGTTAGATGACACTAGATACTTGGATGCAGTTGATAATTCAAATAATATTTTTCTTAATACCAAATTCGATGGTAACGATTTGTCTCCATTTCAGTTTTCATAGTTCGAGGCAAATCGAAAATTCAGCAGCAAAACATCCTCAAATTGTTGCTTTGGAGTCTCTATGTCATAGGAACAAAAACTTAAGATGAAAAAATGACAATATCAAACTAAAATGAGGACAAAATGTTTGAAATCGGAGTTTGGGTTCTTCACGATGAATTGTGTAAAGCAAAAAATTTCTGTGTTCTAATAAAAGTAATAATTTTTAAATTTCAGTTTTAAATGTACACGGCATAAAGTTTTAAACATTGTACTGAAATATATGAAGCATTACAAGCTCTCATAGAATTCCAATGAAAGATCAGTAAGCATGCCTGACAAATTTCAGCTACAAGTTTGAAGGCATTAAAGGTCTATTGATCATTTGTATTATAACCAAAATATTTTACAAGGTCAACCCAAGGAACAAAAAAAAATATTATTTGCTTACAATGCCATTTTTTTCTCTGCATTTTATTTACGTTATGTTTGTTACTAAATGACAGAACTTCATATTCTCTGGACTTTCCAGATGTAAAACATTTACTTATACTATTCATTGACAAGCAATTCCCATTGATTAAATATTTTCATATACGTAGTCATATACAACAAGAAACCTGAGTTCTTGAGTATACATGTTATGTATATCTTTCCCGTCACACCCGACTCATCCCTGTGCCAAATGACAAAAGTTACACCAATGAAATATACATCGACTTGTTAGTTGTTAGTGTCTCGTTATAAGTCATCTTTTCTTAAGTTCTAAGGTCGATACAACGACCTTGTCAGCAAATACAATATTCCACTGGGTCGCATGCTGACTGACGTTTTTCATACTAATTATTAGACCATAATTAATCACTTAATTGTCTACGGACTTTCCGTTTTTTCCCCTGATTACGACAAAGAGCCCACGGCAGGAGTTATCGGTCAGTAGAGGATGCTCACTCATCCTAGGCACCTGATCCTACCTCTATCTTTTTGGAGGTCCGTGTTGCTCTGCTTTGAATTTGTATTTCGTTTTATGGATTTTTGAGTTGGTTGACAGTTTGTTATTGCATTTTTTATTGTAAAATTCCGTGATTTAAAGAGAATTAGACACGATTTCAGATCAAAATTTTATTTTTTATTTTCATTCATAAAATGGTTTACTGCGCATTTTGAATGATTGACCAAAAGGATGACTGCACTTAGCGCCGGGTTTTGGGCCCTTTTCGGTCGCTTCTAGATCTGTTACGTTGATTTCTTAACCTAATATCACTTTTGTTAAATTTTTTAAAGAGTCTAGTCAAATTCTAACATGAATTAAGATTTTAGTTAATATTGTCCTAGTTAGTACATAACATGCTACCTTACACGTCACGTGATAAAGTTTTGTATTCACAAAGATACCTGAGGTGAGAAATTACGTGGTGAATTATAATATTTAACACGCATCAACAGGTCGGGGGAAACTATTTTATGTCACGTCGGAATACATTAACATACTAAATGAGGCACCGACGTAATCTACAAACTGACCAATCAGCTGAATGACATTTCTGGGTTCAAATGCATCATGGGTTACTACAAAAATACTACGTTTGAAAAAATGCATATTTAATTTTTTCAAGCAGTTTGTACACTTTAAACAATATTTACATCATCATCTACTATATCAACGCTCACATTTAAAAACACTCATTTTACAATGGTAAAAATTTGGTTCCATCAACTGCATTGTATAAGTCCGTTTGTTGACAAAAGCCTTACTGCCAGCACTGTTTGTTTTAGTGAAGAAAGACTTCACATGATTTCATAGTCCTAAGCATTCGTCTCGGAGGTGTTCGTACATTGTCAGTCATTCAAAAGACCTTATGTGGCCATTTAAACAGGTTGGGACCAATCACCCAAATGGGATATAATAGCCCGTTCGGGATATAATAGCCCAAATGGGGTATAAATTTAAAGTGCAAAAAATAAAAAATTTTGATTTTGCAATTTTTAATATAAATCCGCATTAATGTGTATCAAATGCAACAACTTTTGGTTAAGAAATTTTTCAATATGTCTATAGTTTGTAAGATTGATCCCCAAGAAGTTTTGGATATACTGAGGGATCAATCTCCATAATAGTACTGTTACAGAAAAACTTGTTACATTTTATCTATTCTAATGCGGATTTATATTAAAAATTTCAAAATCAATTTTTTATATTTTTTGCACTTTAAATTTATATCCCATTTGGGCTATTATATCCCGATCGGGCTATTATATCCCGTTTGGGCGATTGGTCCCAACCTGTTAAAATCTAAGTGTAAATGGTTACGAGATGCGTGTTTGATGCGTACTCTTGATATAAATCAATGTATGTTTTAGACAGTACTTACAGTTAGTGTATGCATCTACTCAGACTTAAAGCATTCCATTACAGCGAGTATGTACAAAGATGACACATACTACTTACATATACATGCACATATGTAAAATGATCAATGTGCACGCGCATTGATTAATATTATTACTATTGTGTTTTATAAATGTTATACAACAATAAACATGAATAAAAATAAAATCAGTTTTAAATTCTCGTCAAAAATAGCAATACAACAGCGAAAAACACAAAATTAACAATAATCAAATCTGGAATATAATGACTTGAGCTCAAATCGTGTCCAAGTCCCTTTAAATAGAAAATACCTATATATATATATATATATATATATATATATATATATATATATATATATATATATATATATATATGGGGAAATATGTTTGTGATTGAGATGTAGAAAAATGGTCACGTAAAAAATTGACAGTATAATTTTGTGATATAAACATTAGAAAATTGTGCAGTGTATTACTTAGGATAATGAAAGAGAAACACCCCCATCCCCCCGTTCTGCATTCAGGCCATAAGAAGTTGCGCTCCTATATAAGGTGTATTAGTAAAAAGAAAATCTGATGATTAATGTCCCGACGATTAAACATACAAATGTTCATACAAAAGGGCTTAACTCACCCGCCTATAGTGTAAGGCAGAGAGTAACAGACAAATGCATTGATAATATGTTACATCAATTAGAGACGTTGTAAAAAACATGTTTTAATTTCGAAAAAAAAATATGAAAATTTGATATGAAATAAATTAGTCGCTGACTAAATTTTGAAATAATGTATTACTAGGTAGAGAAATTCCAGACAATATGGGGAAAAATTTCATCATTGGATTCATGGAAGCTTCAAGTGCCAGGAATGGAGGTCCTTCACAAACGCCGTTACAGTTATTTATAACAACTTCTAACCTTGCTTCCGTAAGCGTATCAATATCAGCTCCATTTGCCGAAAACATTTACAGCGGAGAAAACATAACAGTGCAAAAAGGGGTTGTTAAGCAGGTTACACTACCTGAATCTCTCAGAGTTTTAGGAACAAGGCGATCCCGTAAAGCTGTCCATATCATTTCATCGGATGAAATTGTGGTTTTTGGCATTAACGCGGCCGATTATTCAACAGATGGATTTCTCGGAATACCTGTTGATGTATTAGGAACGCAGTATTTTGTACCCTCCTTCTATTCCAGTCGTGAGAACTTCTATAAATCTGCCATTGTAGTGGTAGGCACAAACGACAGAACGACTCTGCAAATAAAGATAAAGTCAACAAATGGTGGGAATATTAATCTTGAGGGAAAAATGTATGGAAATAATGACTGGCTCAATACTACATTAAGGAGGTTTGAGGTATTGCAAATCCAGTGTCATTGTGACCTAACAGGGACATTTGTTCAATCGTCACAGAAAATATCTGTTTTTGGAGGATCAACTGTAACAAGCATTGGAGAAGGGACTTCAAGAGATCACATCGAGGAGCAAATACCTCCACTGAATGTTTGGGGTAAACGTTTTGCAATGAGACCTGTTCCTGATACAAACCCAAACCTCATCAGAGTTTTGGCAAGTGAAGATGACACGATGATTACCATAAACAATAATGAGAAACACAAATTACAACCTGGACAGTTTTACGAAACCCAAGTTTCACATCCTTACTTTATTTTATCCAACAAACCTATCTTAACGGTTCAGTATGTTCCCAGTGCAACATCTGGACGTAATGGCGATCCTGCTATGACCCTTGTTCCACCAATAGAGCAAAACAATGTCTTTTACTCTTTCTTGACACCAAAATCATCCCAAAACCAAAATTTCGATAACACATTTATTTTCCTGATGGAAGGTATGTCCTACAAGGAGTTGGTTCTGGATGATAAGGTCATCCCACATGGAGGTTTTTCCAGTGTAGTTCAACTTAACAATATTTCGACCGGTTACATTAAGATCCCACATGGCAGTCACACTTTGAAACATTCATCAGGAATGTTACCACTTGGCGGCATTTTATATGGTGGAGCTAAATACGAATCGTACGCTTTTCCTGTTGGTCAAAGATTCACACCAATCAATCAGGTATTAAGTGCAAGAAGGTAATGATAAAAGAAAATCGATAACGTTTTTGTAATGAGTAATTTTTGTCACAGACTACGTCTGACGTGTGGAAAGATAACGTGCACCCAACTCAACTTTTGACAGCATCAATTTAATTGAGTTACTGTGTACAGATTATGCAAAACACAAATTTTCCCTAATTGATTTAAAATTATGATGCACAAAAAGACATGTTATTCATGTTTACATGTATGTTATGACATTCAAGTATATTTGCAAGATATACTGTATATAGGGTTATATTCCCCCCGTTTTATTTTTACCCCTTTCGGGCGAATTCCAATGTCTCAAATTATCTCTTTAATACACAAGTCTGTTAGGGCGAATTTAAGACGGGGCGAAACCGTTTGCAAGTGTAGAAGGGCGAAAATAACACAAGGCGATAATAGCCATGTATACAGTATTCTCATACGTTGTCCACAAAATTTAAGTTATAAAAAGAACGGCGAACTTTGTCGCAAACACGAGTTTGCCAAATAGTTTTTGCGCAAACCAAAGAAAGGCATTTTCATTTATAAAATTTTTCTATCGCACAGGAATGTCAGCCTCAACCTATGGTAGTTGGCGATGGTTTAGACAATGATTGTGATGGACAAGTGGATGAAGAGATATGCAATGATTATAAAGGTTTTCTGTAGTTATTGATCATTATCATTTCGATGACATGTTTTAAAATATCATATGGAGACTTCTAAACTTCAGAGATGAGGTTTCATTACCATTTTTATTTTAAAGGAACGGCAGCTATATGAAGAAAACATCATTAATTGGTCACAAAATCAATATTTGTAAATCACAGATGCTTTTACGAGATCAAATCTAGGGCCTGGTTGCTTATTATTTATCAAAGCTTTATATGAAACTAAATACATTTAATGGTAAGGAAAAATTTGTGTTTACAGACAATGATGCAGATGGAAAAGAAAATGAAGACTGTGTCATGGAACTCAGTAAGAAATAAAACTTATTTTGCCAAGAACGTTTAGTGGATTATTGTAATTATGTATTATTATCATATATATCATTTCAATTTGATGATATGACACGCAAATCTTTATTTTGAGGTACGACTAAACTTGCAACAACGAAACTAACAACAACATCCACAAGTTCAACAGCTAGACCAACTACACCAACTACATCAACTACATCAACTACACGGACCACGACAACAAAACAACCAACGACAAAGAGAGAAAGTATGATTTGATTTACCATCATTTTGTTGCCTCAAACTTTGTAAATAATGGCCCCAGTCAGCACACGTGCCAATATATGCTATTTTCTGTAAGAAATAAATTGTATTTTGCATCAAAGTTTAGTTTAATGCTGAAAGAAAATGAAATAACGCAAAAAATATTTTAATTCCTACATGAAGCTCATTAATATTGTTCCATTTTAATAATATGATATGATGTTATCTGACATGCAACTTTTTATTATGAGGTACGACTAAAATTGTAACAACGAAACTAACAACAACATCCACAAGTTCAACAGCCAGACCAACTACACCAACTACACCAGCTACATCAACTACACAGACCACGACAACAAAACAACTAACGACAAAGAGAGAAAGTATGATTACATTTTACACTTATGGCGGCATATATTATCATATCACTCATTCACTAATTGTTGCTTCGAACAATGTACATATTGTCAACAAAAACAACACGTGGTAAAATATGATATTTTTCTTTACATAAAGGGTGCCAAAGAGATTTCAGATCCTAGCTCATATCTCATTTAAACTGTGGAATGCTTTCATACTAATAAATATAAGGAGAACGATAAGAAATATAAAAAAAAAATGTAAACAAATTTTTTTCCCACATTTTGACTCTGCCATCTGTTTCACAGTTAAATATTGATGACGGTATTAAAACTTTGCATTAAAACCAGAAACTGAAAAATAACTATCTATATTTTGAATGATTTAACCGTTGACATTATTTTAAATGATAGCATTAGAGTTTTATAGATTTTTTGACTTCAGATTATTCTGAGTTCTTAATCTTGAGTTCACAACATTGGATCCAATATAAAGAGAAGGGAGGGCACATTAAAAGTGATCCAGTCAATCTTGTCAAATATAAATTTTATGACTTTTTATAGCTGGGTTTTTTTCGGCATTCAGAAGTTGGAGTTCTATTCCCTTTTCGCTATTCACTATTCGAATAGCAAATAGAATTCTGTGGTCGGTTCGCTATTCAAATTACCGTAAACATGCTAATAAACGTTAATTAAAATTCCACATAAACTTCCCTTTTTTAATGTAAACAAACAGTTACATATTAAAAATCATATCTTGCTGACCAGACCTGAACATTGACATAATTAGCTAGCCTGGCGAAAAGGTAAGATATTCATCATACTGTTGCAATGGGATAGCAATGGGAATACAGTTATAATGGGATATCTTTCATGGGGCTGGCTAACACCCTGTATCTCATATTTGGGCCTTCATATTTGGAGGAGGTGGGGCCCCGGGAATGCCCAGTACAGCCTCAAATGGAATTGGGTTTACTCGACCGTTAACAGGCTTAGCTAGCCTGGCGAAAATTGGAAATTTCGTATAATACAGTTATAATGGGATATCTTTCAAGGGGCTAGCTAACACCCTGTATCCAATATTTGGGCCTTCATATTTGGAGGAGGTGGGGCCCCGGGAATGCCCAGTCGACCCTCAAATGAAATTGGGTTTACACGACCGTTAACAGGCCTAGCTAGCCTGGCGAAAATAGGAAATTTCGTATAATACAGTTATAAAGGAATATCTTTCAAGGGGCTGGCTAACACCCTGTATCCCATATTTGGGCCTTCATATTTGGAGGAGGTGGGGCCCCGGGAATGCCCTGTCTTTTGTTGGTGTAGAGATTAATAATGAATTGTAAATAAATTATATACACCTTATTTTACACGTCGCTTTGTTACCTAAATTTCTTTTATATTTATGTCTTATTATTTCTTCTGTGTTTGCTGAAATACGAGATGCAGTTTTGTTTTAAATTTGTTTAAACTTGTTTTTGAAGAATTGGAAACATCGATCACTTTCCCTTCGAGTGAGATTTCATGACAATCCAGGAAATGAGTGGATTGATTACTGCACCCCCCCCCCTCCTCCTCGTAATCTACATCAGATCCGATAGTCTAAATGACTCTAAATTAGTCTTTAAAATCAATTAATTTATTTGTTCGAACATATAGCAAATTCGCCAGAACTAAAAATATTTTTTTTTCATTTGGTTCCTGGCTTTTTCACACCGCCGTACATACCAAAGAATATTGTGTTTTAAAGAACGAAATGTGGTGTGCCAATATCTATTTCATGATTTTAATTGATATTGCACTATTGGTTTAAATCAATTTCGTTCGATGTTATTTTTTCTACAACCATTACCATCACCTAGCTTGCGAATCCAAAGCGTTTGAGTCACCACTGGTGCGCTGTCCTAGCTATATATATTCCTAGTTTGCACATGTTCTAAATTGAACGTATCAGGGAAGTAGCATCTGTTAAACAGTTTTGAATGTGGGTGCCAGAAATATCCTATATCTTGATAAGCAAATACCCTTTTTTATGAATTATAATAAGTCTTCAAAATCTATCATAAAAATTTAATAATTCGATACAATTATTCTTTAAAGTTCAAATTATTTATTAATTATCAACAGCCCTCATAGGGGTAACAGGAAGATTTTACAATAAACATTCATAATGTACAATACACATATCCACAAGAGGGAGCGATAGTATGATTGAAAGGTTACAGACATAAAGCATTAGCATACATGTTTATTTATATATTTAAAACATGTATGTATAATTAAATATCAACAATATATAGATATGTCAAAATACATACAAATTTTGAATAATATTACATGATGAGAAATTAATTATAGAATATAGTTGATTAGTAAATAGTTAGTTTCAACTTGGAAAGAAATATATTAGTTACAGATTTATTATATCTTAAATAACAAACAGTTTCTCCCGATTCAGCTGTATTAAAGCACAACCAAAGCATTTAATTATTTGTAAAGAGGTTAACAAACTTGATGGAAGTATTTGCATTATTAATAATATTTTCATTCTTTCTCCGACCAATGAGGGTCTTTTTTTTATTCCTGGTTTCCGTGAATCTAATTGGATGAAAATCAAAGACTCCCTCTATATGAGATACCAGTTTATCGCGGATTAACTTCCAGCCTGAGCCGAGACCAAATTTTATCTTTGTGGAATAAGACAAATGTAGATAAATTTTCTTGTCCAAGGACACAACACACATTAAGTGGCCACACCGGGGCTTTTCATATTTTTATATTACACTCACATAATATATGATACATCATATGGCATATGAATCGTTATGAAATAGCACACCATGTGAACTCCGTTATATGTATTGATAGATAACACAAGTCTACCAAAGACCCATATTGATTTAAATATTCGTTCAACCTTGTTCAAGCGATTAAAGAACATATTACATAACCTCTTGTTTTGTTATCGTACTACATACATGTACATACAAATGTTATTATATGTAATACCTAAAATTATTCATCTCTGTTTACTTTTAATATTCAATTTAAAAAGGGTTAAGATAGATAGTGTGATAACTGTATTACATGTATATAAATGTCCTTATACATTCACAATAATAACTCCGTCTTAAATGTCAATTGATTTCACCAAGTACCACATTTTGATATAAGAAAATATAAATATGTAAGTAACTCCCTATTATAGTATTCCAATTATAATAATTTACATGAAATTTTTGACTGTTAGTGGTCATGTAATCCCAATTCCTTTTGAGGGTCGACTGGACAGCCAGCCCCTTCAATGATATTCCCATTTTAACTTTATTATACTAAATTACTATTTTCACCAGGCTAGCTATGCCTCTTCGAGGTCGTGTCAACCCAATTCCTTTTGAGGTTCGACTGGACATTCCCGGGGCCCTAACCCCCTCAAAATTTGAAAGCCCATATATAGGGATACAGGGTGTTAGCCAGCCCCTTGAAAAATATCCCATTATAACTGTATTATACGAAATTTCCTATTTTCGCCAGGCTAGCTAAGCATGTTAATGGCCGTGTAAACCCAATTCCTTTTGAGGGTCGTCTGGACATTACCAGGGTCCCATCCTCACCAAATATGAAGGCCCAAATATGGGATACGGGGGGTTAGCGAGCCCCTTGAAAGATATCCCACTATAAAAGTATTATACAAAATTTCCTATTTTCGCCAGGCTAGCTAAGCCTGTTAATGGCCGTGTAAACCAAATTCCTTTCGAGGATCCACTGGACATTCCCGGGGACGCCAAAATATGGGATACAGGGGGTTAGCCAGCCCCTTGAAAGATATTCCATTATAACTGTATTATATGAAATTTCCTATTTTCGCCAGGCTGGCTAAGCCTGTTAATGGGCGTGTAAACCCAATTCCTTTTGAGGGTCGACTGGGCTTTCCTAGGGTCCCATCCTCACCAAATATGAAGGCCCAAATATGGGATACGGGGGGTTAGCCAGCCCCTTGAAAGATATCCCATTAAAACTGTATTATACGAAGTTTCCTATTTTCGCCTGTCTAGCTAAACCTTTTAATGGCCGTGTAAACCCAATTCCTTTTGAGGGTCGACCGGGCTTTCCTAGGGCCCCACCCTTACCAAATATGAAGGCCATGATATGGGATACAGGGGGTTAGCCAGCCCCTTGAAAGATATCCCATTATAACTGTATTTTACGAAATTTCCTATTTTCGCCAGGCTAGCTAAGCCTGTAAATGGCCATGTAAACCCAATTCCTTTTGAGGATCTACTGGGCTTTCCCAGGGCCCCACCCTTAACAAATATGAAGGCCAAAATATGGGATACAGGGGGCTAGCCAGCCCCTTGAAAGATATCACATTATATCTGTATTATACGAAATTTCCTATTTTCGCCTGGCTAGCTAGGCCTGTTAATGGCCGTGTAACCCAATTCCTTTTGAGGGTCGATTGGGCTTTCCCGGAGCCTCACCCTTACCAAATATGAAGGCCCAAATATGGATACAGGGGGTTACCCAGCCCCTTGAAATATATCGAATTCTAACTGTATTATACGAAATTTCCTATTTTCGCCAGGCTAGCTAAGCCTGTAAATGGCCATGTAAACCCAATTCCTTTTGAGGGTCGACTGGGCTTTTTCGGGGCCCCATTCTCTCCAAATATGAAAGCCCAAATATGGATACAGGGGGTTAGCCAGCCCCTTGAAAGATATCCCATTAAAACTGTATTATACGAAATTTCCTATTTTCGCCAGGCTAGCTAAGCATGTTAATGGCCGTGTAAACCCAATTCCTTTTGAGGGTCGACTTGGTATTCCCGGCGCCCCATCCTCACCAAATATGAAGGCCCAAATATGGGATACAGGGGGTTAGCCAACCCCTTGAAAGATATCCCATTATAACTGTATTATACGAAATTTCCTATTTTCGCCAGGCTAGCTTAGCCTGTTAATGGCCGTGTAAACCCAATACCTTTTGAGGGTCGACTGGGCTTTTTCGAGGCCCCATCCTCATCAAATATAAAACCCCAAATATTGGATACAGAGGGTTAGCCAGCCCATTGAAAGCTATCCCATTATAACTGTATTAAACGAAATTTCCTATTTTCGCCAGGCTGGCTAAGCTTGTTAATGGCCGTGTAAACCCAATTCCTTTTGAGGGTCGACTGGGCTTTCCCGTGGACCCATCCTCACCAAATATGAAAGCCCAAATACGGGATACAGGGGGTTAGCCAGCCCCTTGAAAGATATCCCATTAAAACTGTATTATACGAAATTTCCTATTTCGCCAGGCTAGCTAAGCCTGTTAATGGCCGTGTAAACCCAATTCCTTTTGAAGGTCGACTGGGCTTTCCCGGGGCCCCATCCTCACCAAATATGAAGGCCCAAATATGGGATACAAGGGGTTAGCCAGCCCCTTGAAAGATATCCCCATTGCAATAGAATATGATGAATTTCTTACCTTTTCGCCAGGCTAGCTAATTATGGTAATGTTTAGGTCAGGTCAGGAAGATATAATAAAATGAAGTTTTTATGGAATTTTGAATTTACGTTTATTATCATGTTTACGGTAATTTGAATAGCGAACCGACCAGAGAATTCTATTCGCTATTCGAATAGTGAATAGCGAAAAGCGAATAGAACTCCAACTTCTGAATGCCTTTTTTTCAGACCTTCTTCTTTTTATGCTCTATTATAAATTTAATATCTCATTTATTTCTCATGGGAAGGTTGGGAAAATACCATATATTTAAGAATGGAACTACTTGTTAGTCAATGCTCACCTCGTAAATTTAGTGGCACGTAACTCTATAATTGCCACCCCCCCCTCCCCCAAGAATCACTACAATCAATCTAAAGTAGGTTCATCCTTCTACCACCATTTTCGTTATTTATAGAAGACAAAGATTGATTATATTGTCACCGGTGACGAAATTTTCTCGGGTAACAATACCGATATGTGCCTTCACACCAATATTTTTTTTTTCAATTATTATGATTATTCATTATTATTGCATCTGCAGAAGTCTTTATTACTTTAGTTCATTTAAAACATAATGATTTCATCCTTATTTTATTCTTCCCCTATTTGAATACTTTACAATTTCAATTCCTGTGAATTGAACATACAAAATGGTCCGTATGAAATCTATTTTTACACATTTAAAAAAAAAATCTATTTGAATTAACAAATGGCATATTCTTTAAAGTATGATGAAATTAATTTCAAAGAGAAAAACTTCAAAAGCATTGTGCTTCTATTGTAACACGATATCGACTTTAACTTTAAATAATCATCAGTTACAACAAATGTTGCAACAACATCATCAACGGCAAAATCAGCATCTTCTCCACTCAAAACAATGGGTATAATGAAAGAGAGGACAACTGCAAAGACGCAAACAACGAAGACTCTTCAGGGTATGCTGCAGACCTGAATTTTTTGGTGATGCTATTGCTTTAATTGGAATATCATGTGTCATCAAAACTTTTCAAATAATATGCATTCATTAAATCTGACATCAATTCGTCAAAGCCTTTGGTCGCCATATTAGTTTTGATCGCTCCGCAACTGCCACTGGGGTATATATACCGGTCGACAAAGTTACGGTCGGTTACTTTCCGATCGAGGCATTTAGGTTGCACGGACTTCTAAATGCATGAATTACATATTGTAGTAAAATACGACCCATTTATCTGCATGTTTCGGAAAACTACTACCGAATAATTTCCAAACTTTAATTTTCCTTTTTAGTTATATCCACACTAATTGACATTTTTTAGTATATTCATTTCATTTTCAAGAGAGCATGGACCAGATAAGGCCACAGTGGTTCACTTTGACTGAGATCGGAATAATCAGTGGCGTGGCTATCGTTGTATTGGGTGCCATTGGGATGTGCTGTAAGAAATGCTGGGGTTTACTCAAAGACCGGGATGATGATGACGATGAGGATGAAAAACGATATAGACGAAAGAGAAGGAGTACGACCAAGCTACCTCTCGGAGCCCCTAGTATTCGACCAATGTATCTGTAAATTTCAACCTATCTCAAACAGAAGTAATGCTTTTTTGTACTCCGTTAGGATTCGACGAACATTTAATAAAAATGTGATGACTTTTTATTATCATAATATATTATGTTGAATTGCATTCTAAACAAAATACATGTATGTGGATTTACAATATTTGAACGTGTTGTATATATATATATATATATATATATATATATATATATATATATATATATATATATATATATAACACTTAGAGGTCATCAATATGGAATTGAACCGCTTTCTTAAAGTCAAAGGTCCGTTGATACATTGGATTAAACATCTTAGTTTCATCATGTCTTTGGAAAATGCAGTGGTTTCTAATGGCCCAATGAAATCTGGATAGTTACTTTTTTACGACAGCAGAATCTTGCTGTGAAAAGTAAGATTTTTCCGGTCAGAAACGTCAGTAGACGTCATTAAGGCGTTCAATAAAAATTAACAGTTTTAATATTTTGACAAAAGATTTTTGTCAAGTAACAAACAACAGTTTATTTAGTTTATTTAGTGAGAATTTTTAACCCAAATAAAGTGACATCATCCAACGTCATCTAAACTTTCCACGACGTATTGCTTCCACATATCAACTATTTTACATTTGTTTGCTATAGTTACCAGTCTGCCACAAAGCCTCATCGAGAAGAAAAGGTTTAAAAAATCAATTTAACCCACCGTTTATAAATCCCAGGGCTCTACAGTTTAGAAGGATATAAATCTCTTTGGTGTCATTACTCTCTATAAAGTAGCTTAGTTGACCAATCTTAAGTATAAGTGTCTCATATTTCGCATCAATCCTATCCAAGAGAAAAGAAACAGATCGTCACCCTTGGCTAGGATTAATGCATCATTTGATAAAAGCACTTTATTTCGAAACTAGTTTAGATTCTTTGATATATCTCTGTTGTAATAAAAATGCAAATTCATTATCATGTCGATTATCATAGGAAATAATCCGGTCATTTGTCATTGCAATCGACATGAAAATACCATAATATTAATGCTGGAACAAAATGGATGCACCAGAAATTTTCATGCTCACTCTTCGGGCGAAAACGACGACAACGGATAGCAATACGCTACCTGAGATAGCAGGTGACTTTAAAATGAAATGCGTGTCCGTAAGTGGAGAATTGATTTTATTATCTTCAAGGTTAAAAAAAATCAAACAAACATTTTTTAGTTGTTATTCAAATAAATTTTGCTGCGTTTTAAAGCATCAATGACCATTATAGTATATGATAACATATTATAGTTATTATATTATATTAAGCAATATTTATATTTTTTCAAAGACTGAACTTTTTGTAAAACAATTTATATCATTTCATTTTTGCTGAACGTATTGCTTAAATCTAAGTGTTTAGTGTTTAAACATTGATATTGATATGGTCAATGCATATCGACATAAAAATATCAATAAAGTCAAACATCTAAAAAAAACCACAAAGCAAGAATATGAAATTGTTGTTTTATGAATTGCCACAACATTTTTGGAAATAAAAAAAAAAAACATTTTCGCAAAATATCCGGTTATTCTCCATAATTCCAAAGCATCAATTGCAAGTTCGTATCAGAGCTGTCTAGATTCATTATTTAAACAAGTATAACACGCGATAGGATACACAATTGAAGAGCAAAATAAATCTCTCACAATGAACAATGGAAACCACATTGCCACAAAATTTAAACTTCGCACAACCTATTTTTGAATAATTTGTTAATAAATACATTTTGTTCGATATTCTTAAAACTGGGTTTTGGTTTTTCTTCAATTTGACACACACGGAGTAATATTAGAAGAATAACCAACCATTAATCGGCCTTTCCGTTTGATTAAAAAGTAAATAACGTTAAACCCCCTTGATCTGAAATGACAATCTTCTCACGTTAATGATAACTACAAATGCACAGGTGCTTTTATCTTGGGTATGAAGACTAAACTTGCATTAAGAGAGAGCTTTAAAAACATTTCAAAATTACTACTCAACGTAGTGGTAGGTTTGCTCTCGTACATGAACATTGATACATAATACTACAGCATGGTTAAGTTCACAGGGAACCATGAGCATGCCGACTACACCACAATATGCAAATTTTTTGTTAAAATAATGTTTTTGTTCACATGTTTGCTGATACATTTGCTTTGTTTAGGCAAAATAAATGCAGGAAAGATGTGTATTTCATGTGTTTAAAATTATTTTTGTTTTATACCCCTTCTCTCATATATGTATCTTCATTTAGTACAAGCAAATGAAAGAGTTGTCTTATTATATTGGCTGTTTCTCATCCAAACGTGCAATGTTATAACTTCGCATACATTGGTATGAGACATTCTTTTATATATGTTCATTAAGGCTTAATTTTCTGAAACAAAATTTTTAGCCATTACCAATCAAATTTTCTTTGTTTTCAATAAGATCCTCGAATAATAACAAAATGCGGTAGCTCTTCTACTTTATACTTCCATTTGTTGCCATTATATACATGTACACGTACTTCTAATTCTCTCTCTCTCTCTCTCTCTCTCTCTCTCTCTTATAACATAAATAAAGTGTTTAAGTTTAAATATCAGCCACCTAAAAATATAGAATACTTTTTCTAATCAATCTATTAAACAAAGTTGTTCTAAATTAAATCCAAATGACAAGAAAAACATGCTATTTTTATATGAAAATAAATCTGTAATGTTCAAGAGTTATCTCAAAATCGAATTCTTTGCTCGTTATCTTATTAACATTCCTATATTAGATGTTGTCAGATATCAATTACACATTAAAAAGATCAATACAAGTACGTTGTAACTGGTGTACTTTTCTGTTGTCCAAAATATCGTTCAAATAAGGTCAACTGCAACACATATATATCATTGTTACAACTGGTGTTTGTAAAACAATCCCCAAATCAAAAATAAATTTAAATGTATAAACCTGAGAACAAAATGCAATCGTTAATACAAAATTTGATGTAAAAATAACCAATTATTACAATAAGGAAAAAAAATTGCTAATTACTATCTGTTTTTCAAAAAATTAAAGAGCGTCAACAAATTTAATAATGAACAGTGATGTTAATGTTATGAGTATCACGTTTGAGTAGATAAGAGACTAGAGAACTATGCAATATTTCGTTATTTTTTCTTTAAACATGCGCACTTTAAAAAAAAAATCCAAATTAAAACTGCAAAATTTGAAACTAAAACTAAAAAATTAAAAGTGTGTTACTAGTGTTCAATAACTTTTTTGTTCATGGGAAGAAAAAAAATACCACAAACAAATGGTGCAAATATTTATGAATTTTGTTTTTATTAAGTAGACAGTAAGTTACTGTATAATAATGAGATATAAAAACAACAAATGAATGTGTATACTATTTATTATAACTTGATATGTTATTGTAATTTAATATTAGTAGGTATGAAACAAAAACAATAATATATAATTTTAAAAAAAACCCAAAACCCAACGACAAATGAATTGATCAATTATTAAAATAAACCGAAAAGAGGACAACCAAATAATCACAATTTGTTGTAAGGGAATAGGTTTTGCGTCGGGTATATGTTAAGGTATTGATCTTTATTAAGTAAATACATGAATAGTTATTTGGTTCTTGTAAAACTTATTGTTTTGAGCCAAAATAAGAGATCACATTAAGTTTGTACGTTGCTGCATACATCTTCGCAAAGGAAAAAAAAGTATAAACGGAAAAACAATTGTTTGGGTGAGTAATGTAGTTCTACCCTGTTCATGTCTGCTTTTTAATCAAGCATGTAAAAATCTTAACTTGCACCTAGTGATAAGTCAATTGCCTTACAACGATAAAAAAAAATTTGACTAAACCAAGCACGGTATCGTAAAAGTTTAAGTCTGATATACATAACATGTACATGTATCTGCACTTCAATTTTTTTTTCAAAATGTTAGCCAATATACGCTCTTTATAGCTTCTGTATTCAGCTATTTAGCATTTAGTCAAAATTTAAACACAAAGGTTTATGTTGAAAAAGGTATATATTGGAGAAAAAACATTTTGAAAACAATTTACAGTAATGTTTATATATATATATATATATATATATATATATATATATATATATATATATATATATATATATATATATAATATATATATATATAAAGCACAGAGAAATTCACCTTATTGGAGCTCCACCTCCGCCCCGGCCGGGGCTTGAACTCACGACCTCTGGAACCCATTCTCCTAGCAGTGAGCGGCCACCGCGCTAACCACTACGACATCTAGGCAAGACAAAAATCTTGCTTTCGATGACGAAGGGAACCTAGCGCGCCGGTCGCTCACTACACGGTCGTTTGAGATACAGGTGGAATACAGTTAAACGACAATTTGAGAGGATCGGGACGATACACATTGCATAGATATATACATATATAATCAGCACAAACATTGCAATAACAAATTAATTGACATATACCTGCCCATAGTGAATGAAATAGATATACATAAAGCACAGAGAAATTATATATATATAATGAAAATAGTTGTCATGAGGAACAATGATATCCAGTGGCATCTGTCTCTATGACAAATAAGAATTGTATATATGTATATATGTTATATGATATTTATTCAAGACACATTTTCAATCATATTCGACAACAAAACAACCAATCAGAGAGAGAGAGAGAGAGAGAGAGAGAGAGAGAGAGAGAGAGAGAAGTATCATAATGATTTACATCATCATGTTTATGTGGTGGCACACAATGTTGCCTCCTCGCGCTTTGCGCATGGTCTCATCAGAGAAGACATCTGCCAATATACGCTATTTGTCATGCACAACGAGCAACAAATTGTTCACAAAATCACAAAACCAATCCAAACAAATCACGTGAAATTTGGAATGTCCCTATGATTAAAGAATGTTGGTGTTTTTAAATAGTATACCATTGTAACAAGTTTTCAATAAATACAAAACATTTTATTTAAATATCTAATAGTAAGGTTTAGATAGAGCTCGTTAACACTGAATACTAACATTTATTAATTGCATTGCCTGATGAAACAAGATAAAGACGAAGGGTTTCAGTAAGGTAGAATTTATGTTCCATCTTTGGCTAATTTACTATTCTACATAACAAGCGTGAATATTTTTTTGTCATGAATAACATTGTAGATTTTGTATTTAATTACAGCAATCATCCGAATACAAATGAATGTTTAGAAAAGATATAAAACTTTTGTTAAAATATTAATCCATATATTAGTGGCATATCTCTGCCCCTTGTGTGCAAGTTTTTTTTTCTATCAAATATGTCAACATGCAAGATAAATATGTTGACATCCAAGATAATTATGTCAACATGCAACATAACTATGTTGACATGCAAGAAAATTCAAATGAAATTAGAATTATAAAAAATCGCAAAAAATCGCAAATATCGCCTACATGTGACATCCAAGATGCTAGATGCTACCTATTTATGTCGACATGCAACTTATTTATGTTAACATGCAAGATAAATGTGCTGACATGCAATTTATTTATGTCAACATGCAAATTCTCTATGCAGACAGGAAAATTATTTATGTCAACATGCAACTTCTCTATATCGACATGCAACATATTTATGTCAACATGCAACTTACTTATGTTGACATGCGAGATAAATATGTTGACAACACCTGTATGTGCCACCACCATTCGTTTACATCTATTATCACTATTTGTTTGATTTACATTTGAATTTTGTGTCCATTTACTTCATTTTAAACATATTCATTTGATACTCATTCTATTCTTCGAAAGTCAAGTATTTATACAAAGTCAAATTTGTAATCCTAGTGTAAAAAAATCACAAGTATCATATGTAAATAACGAAGTCATATAGTTATGTTATTGCATACTTACGAGAGTAACATTTGAGTAGTCAAACTAATAAAAAATTGATGACCGAAGCAAGGAAAAATATTATTTTTTACTGAATGTTACAAACTGCAAGGACAAAAGGACGTGTCATGTGATCAAAAGTAAACATATAGGTTGATTAGAAAAGTTTCTTGTTTCATGACTTTTATGACTTTTGAAAACCGCGAGCGCATATTACAATTCTTGCTATCAAACATTTGTCAATATCATAAGTTATCACATGTTGTAATGTCCTCTTTCCCAACGACATGTTGAAACAACCGGTTCAAACTTGAATGAACATTGTTCTTAAAACACATTCTATGATTTTGAATTAAAACCTGAAGACCTGTATCATTTTGCCTCATTTTGCCTAGTATATGACTATTTGTACGTTTGTCTGTCACACCTCATATCTTGAGCACAGGTAGGAATTTCATATTTATTTGGCGCATATATCGCTTGGAAGAATGACTAAAATATAAATTAAACTTTAAAATGTTTTTTTTTTTGGCATAGGCATTGGATTTTTTACATACATGTTCAAAAACACATAATAGGCGTTTAAAAATACTAGATGATATGATGCGATGCTTGATATGTTGAACCAGATTTGTTTTTTCAATTTTGTATGTACTGTGTCCCAAAATTTTCTCAATTGCTTTTCATAACCTATTCTATAAAATTGAAATCATTTAATACGAGGGTTAATCAAAAAATACGAAGACAATGTGGCTGTCTACCATATATTTTTCATTAAAGTCAAAACTAACGGATTAATTTATGCAACAATACTTATTTTATTGATATACGAAGTTTCATTCCATTTGAAAATTTTATTTTAAAATCAACATGTTTTGTCACCACGGCGCAAGGTAACGTTAAAAACATAACGTCAAGATAACGCAAGCACAGTTAATAGAAATATCCTATCTTTATATCACCTGAGTCTTTTATGCTTTTCACCGTACTATTTAAATCAGCACTATATCACTTGACATCTAATTTGTTCACAATTGTTAGAAAATCATAAGTTTGTTCCTCGAAATTTCTTATTTTTTACCGCATGTCTTATCGTTTGCAGTAAGACAATCCCTGAATGTCAGATGACGTTGTTTATGTTTTGATCAAATATTTACAGATATTCTATTCTCTTTCGTACTGATTGATGTTCAAAATACATTTACCACAACCCCCGCCAAATGTGTTAGAGTTAAACACAAATGTTAAAATAATTTTTGACTTATTTTTTCCACCACTGAGCAGTTTTTATCTGCTTTTTCACGAGTTAGATCCATACTGTTTATACTTTTCGTTGTGCCGTGACGTCCGACGACGTCAATGTTTTTAGTCAATTTTAAAAAGGACTATATGTCTTTAGTTACTGATATCTGTTCAACAGATCTATATATCCCTCATTATTTGGTACATAGAATACCATATCATTTTTTATATTGAGATATTACATAATATTGTTTATTGTTTACGGAATACAAAGTTTGACCTTGCGCCGTGACTTAATTTTTGCAGGATAAGATTCTAAATAATTCTTAGAAATGAAGGAATACAAGGGTTGTCCAAAAAGTTCGTGGACACATGTAATTTTACACAGAATAACGGCGCAATTATCAAGAAAGTATTATAATATTCTAATATAGAGTATAATAATGTATACGTATAAAAATCAGAGCAATGTACATTTTTGTATTTAGGTTATCATTATATATTCATTGTCTATACAGGCCGCACGGCCCAGTCTGACGTTGAGTTATAACGACGTTTCCATATCGTCGTAGTCCTGGTAAAAATAAGAGTAATATGCCGCATTCACCGTTTGGTCAGAGGGTACAATTGCATTCTCCATCAAAATAATGCTTGTGCCACTTGTGGATAAGTAAACTCGAACTATTTCGATGTTTTTCCTGTTTCCTCCATCGTTTGTTTTATCTCTATCAGTGTTTTACCTCAGTCGACACAATTTTATGAAGGCGCGCTGTTCCGTGCGGTCAGCTGACGTTGCTTTTTCAGGCGTTTTTAAAAACATGTTTTTATGGTAATATTTCTCAAAAGTCCACTGCTACTTTGATAATACCTTCAAATGACGTATGAAAATGAAGATCACCATACAGACTACATCACAATAGAAGATTATTAAGTTTTGAAATGTTTTATAAAAACTATAAATATTTATATCTAAAAACTCAATTGCAAAGTTTGGACAATTTTTACGCTGGGCCATGCGTCCTTTCAGTTACCCTTTGATACAATAAAATATTAGTTTATTTCTATGTAAAACACTTAAAACCACTTTAGTTTGATTTGAAATTTCATGACAAAGATTTAGATATACAATATGTATATATAAACCCATTCAAAATGACAAAAACGCAATTGTCCACGAACTTTTTGGACAACCCTCGTATATGAACTTATTTTTATTTCAAATTGTTTGAAACATTTACTAAATCATGTCTTCTAAACTTAGTGATAATATGACGTTAAATAACATAGCTATGGCAAAAGTATTCGTATTTTTTGATTGACCCTCGTATAAACTAATATTTCTGTTCTTATATATATTCACAAGGATGTGTGAGAAAAGAACCTGGTTCACTTCTCTTAAAAATCGGACATCTTTCAAATGAGCTCAATTTTTTTTTACGATATTGACTTAGGAACGTGTAGAATAAAAATTTAAAATAAATTTAGTCAGACATTTAATTACCCCACACCAGGTTGTTGAATATACATGTAGCATGGCTATGCTATCGTCACGTCGCATATTTGCGACGTAATGACGTCGAGTATCTTTAACAACATAGCAATTTAAAAGACGGTGGAACGTTATTTTAAGCCATATTTTAATCGAAATGGATTCATTTCCTTTTCGAATTAACAGTATACAGTTTAATTCTTTTATCTAAACAATTTAAAAGTTTCATGAGCCAAAGTCAGTAAGATCTAAGTCAGTATATGTATCAAGAACTAACGAAAGAATCAATACAACACATACTTCCGTCAAGTCAACAACATATTGTTGAGATTAATTTTCTGTTATCATTTACACAAGTTAGATTTAACAATTTTCGAGATTCACATCAAAAGTCATTATTATAATACCATGCTACAATTCATGTACATGTATATAACGATTCTGTACTGTGTTAATAAGAATACAATGTAATCTATAAATGGAATTTATGTTAAAGCACACATGGCGTTTTTCTTTAATTCAAGAACGTCACTTGGTTTTTTCCGTTGTTAAAAACAGAAGTTTTATTCTGGTTGATGGATATCCAACTGCTAACAGAATGGTTTGGAACTTATGGAATATGTGTTGTTCAAGTCATTAAAACATTTAAAAAACATTCTTACTAAAATATTAGTTACATGTAACTAAGCCTTAATTCACAAAATTCATGATATATCAATGATTTTGAGTAATTTCTTCAAAAATAAGCCCAAATTAAATTCAATTAGACTATCGACTTATAAATTAATATATTTTGCTAAAAACTACGAAATGCCTGTACCAGAGTAACTGCTTACACCTTAGGTATTTCAACACATGTGAGTTGATGTCCGTAAGCTATAATTAAAATTTATCTGATAAGTAATGATTGTAAAATATTTTTAAATAACTACTTTCATTTTCAATAACCCAGCCCGAAATAGCAAAAATGAGAGTAAGGTGGTGGACACGCTAAGGCGGATCCAAGTCAGTCGGAATTTGCATCAAAATATATACATGTATATGTGAATATAATTTGTATTCCGTAAACAATAAACCATATTATGTTGAAAGTAATATCTCCATAAATTGGGCTTAAAACCAACAAAAAATTGTTAATTGATATGGTATTCTTTGTACCAAATAATGACGGGATATATAGATTTGTTGAACAGATAACAGTAACTAAAGACATATAGTCCTCTTTGAAATTGACTAAAAACATTGACGTCGCCGGACGTCACAGCGCAACGAAAAGTATAAACAGTATGGATCTAACTCGGAAAAAAGCTGTGAAAATGCTCAGTGGTGAAAAAAAATAAGTCAAAAATTATTTTCACATTTGTGTTTAACTCTAACATAATTTGTGGCGAAATAAACAACGTCATCTGACATTTAGGGATTGTCTTACTGAAAACGAAAAGACATGCGGTAAAAAAATAAGAAAACTTCGAAGAACAAACTTTTGATTTTCGAACAATTGTGAAAAAATTAGATGTCAAGTGATATAGTGCCGATTTAAAGTGTATGGTGAAAAGCACAAAAGACTCAGGGTGGTATAAAAATTGGATATTTCTATTAACTATGCTTGCGTTATCTTGACGTCAAGTTTTCAATGTTACCCTGCGCCGTGGTGACAAAACATGTTGATTTTAAAATCGGGTAACAAAAATACCTTTTCATCAAATGAAATGAAACTTCGTATATCAATAAAATAAGTATTGTTGCATAAATTAATCTGTTAGTTTTGACTTTAATAAGGAATATATGGAAGACAGCCACATAGTCTTCGTATTTTTTGATTGACCCTCATATTTAAAATGTGTTTGGTTTAAGCATAAAATAGTATTAACAGTAAGACAAACAACCCATTTATTTATGTGTTTTACAGAAGATAATTGCAAATTAAATCTTTTTAATCTGCTTTCACACTTATTGACTGTATTTGAATTTTACTTCCATAACAATTCAACAGGGTCCAGATTAGACCATGGTGGTTCAATTTGACAGAGATCGGAATAATCAGTGGCGATGCCATCGTTGCTGGGGTTTACTCAAAGGGATGATGATGATGACGATGAGAATAAAAAGCGACAGAGACGCAAGAGAAGGAGTACGACCAAGCTAGCTTTAGGATCTCCTAGTATTCGACCCATGTATATGTAGATTCGCAAACGTTTACGTGATTGTTCAACGTAACATTTGATGCGAAAAGCATTTATATAAATGTGATAGACTTCTTTATTACTATTATGGTTAGATTATAAAAAAGAAGGACATGTATATGCATTTTTGATTTTTGATTTATGGATTTTTTTTTACTACATATTACACTGAAACTTTCCACCTTGTACAGCAGCAAACATTTAAAAAAAAAATAAGCACTTTAAAAAGTTTGAAAAATATTTAATTGTTTGATGGGTGTTTTAACGTTTGTTATCATTTAGACACTTGACGCACTTTAAATAATGTTTTTAAAAATCGTGTAAAATAAGGGGAGGATTCATCAAGTGTTAGTTTTGTTCTAAAACCGATTAAAAGACCCACCGTCATTGAGAACGGAAAGGGGACAATAAAATATAAAATACAATGTATATATGCGTCATCATCGACCATATTATATTCAACGCGCTTTTGAAAAAAAATAATCTTTGCAAGCAATTGGTCCATTCTGCAAACATTTTCAATTGAATTCAAATTAAAAAAATATTCTTGTCCGTAAATCCTAAAGGCATACACAGCATAGAAAAATACATGTTACATAGAGATAAAGTACACGCGAAATCAAACAAAAATTCCGATTATTTTTATCAATTTCCTTGGGGCGATTTACTCCATCCTTCAGGTCGGCGCACTTCATAAAAAAATATCAAAGTGCGTCATAAGTGTTATACACTTTTATAATGGACACAACTAAAGAACTTTGTATAAAATATTTATAAAAGAACATTTTTGTTTAGTAAGTAAATGTCTAATCAAGTGTAACATGTCTTTTTTAAAGCCAATGAATTTTTCTACGTCGTTGAGAACAGGTAGGCGACAATGTATGTATGCTTTAATATTGACCATACATTGTATTTATTAGTCCCCTACCGGTTTCACCGGAGGGGACTATAGCTTTCCTCTGCGTCCGTCAGTACGTCCGTCCGTCTGTCTGTCCGTCCGTCCGTCCGTCTGTTCCACTTCAGTTTTCCACACTTTTTTTCTTTATGCATTTGGGGAATAATATGAAACTTGCTGAACAGCTTCAAAATGTCAAACTACAGATCAAGTTTACACTTTTGTAGTGTCTGGTTGACATATTTTCGAGAAAATTAATTTTTTATAGTCCAATTTTTTAATGTTCGGGTTCGTTATCGGGTTTGGTGTGTATTGAATAAACGAGGCCAGTATGTAGTCTGTAATAATATCGTGCGTTACTTATACCATTCCTTTTATCATTTCTAACAAACAAATAAATTCTGTTAAATAGTGTCAAGCATTGTGTTGTAAATTTAATCGGCAGGGGTTTTTGTTGTATTATTACAATTGGGTTCGTTGTTGTTTTACTGTTTGGTTTGATTCGGGGTACAGAAGACGGTAAAAAATGATATTGTGCAAACAGTGCATTGTTTTCACAAATTTTTACCAGCGAATACAGAATAGACTTGGCGAAATTACAGGAGATGAAATAAAGAGTATTATTTTACCTATTTTGTATTTAATTTCTATATCAACTATATAGTTTTAATTTCCTCTGTTCTTTTATCTCTGATTAAAGCATGACATCTCGTTTACAATAGCTTTGAAATAGTTGTGTGCTTGGAAGCTTTCATAGAATAATACAAACCGGTTGGGGACGTGTATTGCTTATGCAATACTCTCAGAATGCTTGTTTCCATCAAATCTATTAAAACCATAATTCAAAATTTCAAAAATAACAAATGTTACACTAAAATTTATGACAATTGAAATAAAGATTTTTTTAACCAAAGTAAAGCTATACTAGCGGAAAAAAGAAACTGCATTATAAAATTTAGTATAATTTTTCTATATCTATTGTTTGTATTTATGAAATTTAAACAATCGATAATGGTATTGTTTTTGACAATATCGGATGGTAACCGTCCGGGTGCACGGACTTTTTCATGGTTAGTGAGCACCTGTTGTTTATTGAAAAATTTGTGCGCACGAGTTTTACGGGCCAATACTGTTTGGAATAAGAACTGTAAAGGATTTGTTTAAACTTTTTTGTTAAGGAAATCACTTTAGTTTCAACAAAATTTACCCCTATGTCATGCCACGACTCAACGAATACCAACGTAATCGTGCTGTTGGGATGCTGCAAGCTGGAATGGCACAAAATACTGTAGCAAGACACTTTGGAGTTCATCGGAACACCATCCAGTCATTATGGAGACGTTTTCAACAATCTGGCAACACCCAGGATCGACCGCGCTCTGGGCGACCTCGTGTGACCTCACGTCAACAGGACAACCACATTAGACTTGTGCATCTGAGAAATCGTTTCCAGACAGCAAGTTTGACTGCCCGTAGCATTCCAGGCCTCAGGATCATGAAGCAATTTTAGACTTTAATCAAAATTTCAGTCAGTCATAAAATTATTGTTTATTATAATTTGGCGATTGAAAGTTGTAATTAACATTTTTATATCAGGACACTTTTAATAGCATTTCAACTTTGTCACTGTTTTCAATCAGGAGACATTAAGACAGTGTTCAATATTTGACTTAAGTCTAAGATTGCTTCATGATCCTGGAGCCAGGGCTTCGACCAATTAGTCCAAGAACTGTGCGTAATCGCCTGCGCGAGCAAAACATCAGACCATGACGTCCAGCGGTGCGCCCAGTACTGCTTCAACGTCATCGTATCGCCAGACTAGCGTGGTGCACACGACATCTGCGATTTAGAATACAGGACTGGGCCAATATTCTGTTCACTTATGAATCCAGATTTCATTTGGATAGCAGTTGTAGGGTGTATCGTCGCGTTGGGGAGCGTTACCAGGACGCTTGTGTTGTGCAACGTCGACAATTTGGTGGAGGTAGCGTTATGGTGTGGGATGGAATATCAGCACGTGGAAGGACTCCTCTACAAATTGTCAATGGAAATCTCACCGGCGTACGCTATCGAGATAAAATTATTCAGCGTCATGTGATACCCTTCATACAGAGACATCAAAATCACATCACTCTGCAGCAAGACAACGCAAGGCCACACGTTGCACGTGTAGTCAGGGACTTGTTTGTTCAACAGAATGTCGATGTCTTGCCTTGGCTAGCTGCTTCCCCCGATTTGTCGCCGATCGAGCACGTCTGGGATGAAATGGAAAGACGTTTACGACGTTTACCAAATCAGCCAGTGACATTGGTTGATTTAGGCCAGGCTTTAACCAACATCTGGAACAACATCCCTCAAGCATTTCTGAACACTTTAGTGGCATCAATGAGGCGTCGCTGTCAAGCATGCGTGAACGCAAATGGTGGTCACACGCGTTATTAATTTTGTTAATTCAATTTCAAATAACAGTGACTTTCGAGTGTGCTGAAATTGACGTTATTCGACGTTGACATTAATGTGTTATGAGATGTTGTTACGAATACTTGTGTTAACAGTATTACAAAAAATAAAATTTGTTCATTGTAATTTTTAAATGTTTTTTTCATATATTAGATAATGCACAGTTTCTTTTTTCCGCTAGTATATATTACTTACACTATTGCCATTTAAATTGAAGATTAAACTATGAATAAAGGTTATCTTTATGATTTAAAAAGACGGTTCATAAAAAATAGGCTACAGTGATTACGGGCAATGCGAGGGAGGGAGTCATTACACAATATGGTTTGTATTTTTTTTTAAATTTTCATCATCGATATTGTAAATTTTAGAACACTATCAAAACTTAAAATTTCAAATACAAAGACAACAATGATTTACTCTACCATGATACAATTTAATGAATTAAAACAGTTTTACTCTACCATGATACAATTTAATGAATTAAAAATTAAAATTAATGAATTTAATTGGCATAAAAATTGTATTATCTTTGCATTTTATGAAAATATAGTGAATATAAAGATGTTTATAAAATGTTATAGAGAGAGAGAGAGAGAGAGAGAGAGAGAGAGAGAGAGAGAGAGAATATTCTATGATAATTATATTTGCGCATATTCATAATTTTGCAATCGGTATGTTATTTTCTTTAGGCGACGCAACCTAAATTACATTTTCCTGTTTTAATAAAATAATTTAATTCCGGTTGTATTGCGCTTTCTGGTTGGCTATAAAATTATTTATATAAATAATGTTGCCTACGTCATAGTAATACTAACGTCTAAAACGTATCAATCCGCCTGACGATACGTTTGAATTCTGTACGATATAGTCAATCGATTGTTTTTATCTTCAATTAATAGCAAAAAATGAAATTATAAGGAATGAATTCAATATTTTACAGTTTACGCTTTTTTATAAACCGCTTTGCGGTTTACAAAGCGTAAACTGCCCCAAACCATATTATATTGTATAAAACTAATAAATATTGAATTCAATCCTTAAATATGACCGTTCTCTAGTTGCTACCATAATTTTCTCTATAAATAAAAATAGTTCAGTCTGACTAAAGCTAGTCCCTACTAATTCATTACAACGAAGTGAATTAGTAGAGGATGGCTTTAGTCAGACTGAAACATATTTTATCTAAAATAATTGAAAAGCGATGTAAAGATTCATACCTGCCGGTAAAATCAAATGAACGATTGGGTTTTGTCCGTTGGTCAGTCTGTCTTCACTTGGTTTCAACACTTTGTTTCGTTATGGTTTTGAGAACAAATGTGAAAATCCTAATGGGTTTCACACTTTGAGATACATATTAAGTTTGAGTTTTAAAAAATGATCATATTGTGATAAAGTTACTAATTATAAACGAATTGTTCTATTAAACAATTTTTATTCCTTAAATGTATATCATACATATAGATATGATATTGCGATTATAAGCAGACCTTCTAAGAAACATTTACATGTATTACTGCATGAAATGCCTGAGCGAGAGAAAATTTAACATTCATCATAATCATATAAATTGATACGATTGTTTTACTACTTTTATCTTTATTAAATTTTTTATTTCTTAAAGGGGCATGGTCACGATTTTGGTCAAATTCTATTTTGCTGTTTTTATTATTTACAATGATTAAGGAATGCATTTTTAATGATCAGATGAAATTTGAGAGTCAGTCTCTTTTTGTTTACATATGTTCAATTTACCCGTAGAAAATCTTTTTCAAGCTGATTTGTCTATCTTTTTATTTATTTTCAGCAAAAATAAATAGTTACCAACCTTTAACATTTTTATTTTAGGTCTAAAGTTGGAATTTTCACTTCAACATTCAAAATGTAAACAAAAGCTTTGTTTACATAGCAAAGAATTGTAAGCTCTGTATCTCGCTTATAACTGAACGAATGACATTCAAATGTTGGTGCTCTATTAAAAATGCATTACTGAAACATTGTAAATATTAAAATTGGAAATTTGTTTTGCCCCAAATCGTGACCATGCCCCTTTAAACCTATGTAAGGTTTATAAGGATGCAAGTTGTACAAAATATGGAATAGAGAAGATTCATGCAAATAAATAAATAACTTAATAAATAAATTACAGAAGATATTTATATATTCAGCTCAATACAATCATTTCTTTGATTTCTTAAAATCACTGGACATTCAATGGTTACCAATCAAATTGATAATGAACCTTTTTTTCTCATATACAAACGGTTTATCTTTAAGTTGTTTGATATTTATTGAAAAATGTCTGAAGTTACCTTTCAAGTACAAATGATTTTCTGTCATAACGTATTGACAATTCAGAATATCTATTAACTGTGTCGTCTATCTGGCCAGCAATTCTTTCGTTTCAATGAATGATATACCTCTTCATTTAAGTATCTCTCTGATCTAAAGCATTTTCAACTTGTGCGAGGTTTAATTTCCCACAGAATAATATCGATTCTCTAAAGTATCTTCAAGAATGTTTCATATCATTCCCTGTGACGTCTAAATCAACATGTTAGTAAACTATTCGATCTAGACTGAGACATGTCATGCCAGGCTGATTAAAACTTATATCCTAAGTTTGCAACATTAATTCACCTGTTTTTAGCAATAGTATTTACAATAAAATTTCATTCCGTTTTAAATAAGTGCATACTAGATAATATCCCGCGCAAGCGCGGGAATATTAACACTTTACACATTAATATGATACAATGCTAATATGTTGAACCATATTTTTGTTCATCGTTGTATATACTGTGTTCAATTTTTTTCTTAATTGCTTTCTTAACCTATTCTTTAAAATGAAAACAAAAAATTTAACAGCATGACTGGATATTTAGGGGAGCGGACAGGGGTGAACAATCTAAACTGAAATTGATGTTATATATATGTACGTGGCCTTAGTTCTTTTTGTTGCAGGATTGAAAAAAAAATATTTTACTTCAAACCAGTGAGTAGGTATTTAGTGCGCTGTATCTCTAAATATTGTTCGTTAGGTCAAATTACATTATAATTTGTATCACTGTTCCAAATAAGAATTTCAGATAAAAGATGGGGGTTTTTTTAATGGGGGGGGGGGGGTCACCCCCTCCCATATTCAATTTCCCCGTTTTAACTTTTATGCATAACAAATACATGATTGTGTATGTTCATTGTTTACAAATTAATGTCTAAGGTTTACTACCAACCTGTCATGGTTTAAAAATGTATGAAATTTAAAAAAAAGCTAGTGTAGGCATATTTATTAGCATATTTTAAACCAAAGTTGTTAGATCCAAAGTATCTACCCGATGGTTACCTCGCCCTACACTTTCCGCCATGACGTTAATTAGTCAACCCGCATTCCTGGGGCACCCTGTTCTGAAAAGTTTTTTTTTCCATCAAAATTAAAATCGCTTTAAATTATTCCATTTTATTTATTAACTTTTTTGTGTTAACCATAGATGTCCGATCCAAGGTATCTGCCCGCGATGCATTATAAACTCGTCCTACACTTTTCGCCATGACGTTAGTTAGTCAACCCGCGTTCTTGGTTACCCCGTTCAAGAAAGTTCTATCGTTCTATCCGTCAATACTAAAATCGCGCATTCAAGAAACGAATTGGCTCATTTTATTTGTTCAACATTTGTCAAATTCTAATTTCTATGCATACTCCAAATAAGTTACCAGTAAATATATTCGTTCTTTATATAATAATTCAATATCATTTCATTGCAACTATATATATATTTTGATGCAAACTACCGCTGACTTGGATCCGCCAAAGCGTGTCCACCACCTTACTCTCATTTTTGCTATTTCGGGCTTGTTTATCGAAAATGAAAGTAGGCTTTTGATTAATTTCACAATAATTACTTATCAGTTAAAATTCAATTATAGCTTACGGACATCATCTCACGTGTTAAAATACCAAAGGTGTAAGCAGTTACTCTGGTGCAGGCATTTTGTAGTTTATTTGCAAAATGTCTTAATTTATAAGTATAGATATTAAAAAAAAATACAGTGAGGAAAATACAGTCCATAGATCATACAGTTTGATTCCATTTGTTCCTTACTTTTTTTATTCTTATGTTAGATATGTTTCTTCATTTGATGTTAATACATGTATTTTATTTTCATAATGTAATAATGACTCTATGTTGATGATATATATTTTGATTGACATAAGACAAAGTTTCAGTGGCTTGCCAAGCAGAAAAGAAAATCATATTACTGTCTACTGGTAGGTAAAATCATTAAAACTCAATTTTTAATTGGAAAAAAATGTATAACAAATTCTATTTTTCATTTCAGAAAACAATGATTCATAATTCTGGAAGAATTTTGTGTGTATCCTTTCTTTGGATAGCTGTGTGTTCTGGTAAGTGATGACATCACGTCTTTAATTAATACATAGAGGACACTTTTATAAATTTATAAATACATGGAATTACATAGTTCTTTTTTATATTGACTCTTATTTTTGTAAATCAGACCATCTTAAAATAATTTATCAAAATATTATAAGAGCGGTTGGTCGGGAAAGGGCTAATTTACATTTAGAAAGGTTATGCAACTTACTTCTGGTGTAAATAGAATTGCAAAAACTTCCTCTTGACTGAAGTCATCTACTTTATTTAAAAATAATCTTTCTTTTAAAATACTGAAAATGTTTATTCAGTCTTAAGCTAATAGTGGACATAAATATTATATTTTTTTTTTACATATGCTTATTTTGCTTTTTTTTTCTAGGTAGAGAAATACCAGACAATATGGGAAAATCCTTTATTCTAGGATTCATGGAGGCCTCGATAGCACAACATGGAAATCCTTCAAATCTACCATTAAAATTATTCATTACAACCTCTTCCCGAGTATCCGTCACGGTCTTAATAACAGCTCCACTGGCAAAAACTTTATACCGCGGCGAAAACATTACAGTGAAGAAAGGGGCTGTTAAGGAGGTAACACTACCAAAATCTCTCAGAGTTTTGGGGGCAGGAAGATCAAATAACGCTGTCTATATTGTTTCATCAGATGAAATTGTCGTGTTTGGGATAAATGAAGCACACCAATCAACTGACGGATTCCTTGGTTTGCCCGTTGATGTTTTAGGGACGCAATATTATGTACCATCCTTCTATTCTAACTCTGAAAATTTCTATAAATCTGCAATACTCCTTGTGGGAACAAACGACAAAACAATGATAAATATTCGGATAAAAATAAACAATGGCAATAGAGTATACCTTGAAAAGAAATATTATAAAAATGGCGACTGGTTAAACACTACAATGAATAGATATGAAGTATTACAACTCCATTGTCGAGGTGACTTGACAGGGACCTTTGTTCAATCTACACATAAAATATCTGTTTTTGGAGGAGCTACTGTAACAAGCATTGGAGTAGGAATAACAAGAGATCACATCGAGGAGCAAATACCTCCACTGAATGTTTGGGGTAAACGTTTTGCAGTAAGCCCAATTCCTAATACAAATCCAAATCTGTTAAGAGTATTAGCTAGCGCAAATGACACAACAGTTTCTGTAAATAATAAGATGCATAATTTGGAATCTGGGGAGTTCTACGAAACGCTTGTTCAGACCGCTTATCTTGTATCTTCCAACAAACCCATCTTAACAGTTCAGTATGTACCCAGTGGTTCTAATGGTCATCAAGGCGATCCGGCTATGACTCTTGTCCCACCAATAGAGCAAAGCAATGTTTTTTACTCTTTCTTGACACCAGTGTCGTCTACAAACACAAACTTTACTAACACGTTTATGTTTATAATGGAAGGTTCGTCATACAATAATTTATTGCTTGATAATAATCCCCTTCAGCAGCAGGATTTTTTTAGTATTGTTCACAGTGGAAATGTCACGACAGGGTACATAAAACTCGCACCAGGAAGCCATACTTTAGAACATTCCACGGGAATAGTACCGTTTGGCGGAATCTTGTATGGAGGGATGATGCATGAGTCGTATGCTTATCCTATTGGTCAAAGGTTAACACCAATGTATGAGGTATGACGTATGTGTCAAGTATGTGCCAATTTTTTTTAAAAAGGTATAATACATTGATAGGTAATCAAAATATTGTTTGCTCGTATTACTCCCATATAAGTGAGGTTAAATGCACATTTTATCAATCGGTCCTTCCAGGTTTTGAAGATTTTTTATGCTAAACACAAATTGCCAAGATTTATGCCAAAATATTTCCTTGGCCTAAAGAACATTTTTCATTCGTGAAGAGAAATATTTTTTTCTTTACAGTTTACATAGAAAGTCAGGTCAAAATCAGTTCAGAGACAAACATTCAATGTATTTATAATGACATTACTGTGAAAACCAAGGATTACAACTATTTAAAAATAATAAATGTGTTCACTTTTTGGCGTTTTTCCTTGGTTGTTTAGGATTGCATTTTGACATCAATGGAAGTGAGAGATGGACTTGACAATGATTGTGATGGAAAAGTAGATGAAGAAATTTGTGAAGACTTCAAAGGTAAACGGATAATGTCTGTTGATTGATGATAAGATAAGTGTTTAATGCCGCCTGGGCAATTTTTTGGGCTAAAATTAAATCCAAACTAGAAAGATAACTTATACGGCTGTATCATATCGATGACAGCATATAAAATTATTTTAATCAATGTAATTTATTTTGCTCTTTACATTCCATTATTGTTTTGTACTACAGTAAAATGTGTTATGAGTTTTTCTAGAAAAAAAAAACCCGAAAAACATTTACATTATTGTCTTGTTTGAATTTTTCAATAGATAACGATGGAGATGAGATCATAGATGAAGACTGTATTGATGAAAACAGTAAGATAATGTTCATTCAATAATATCGATTTGTCTTAAAAGATTAAATGTCAATGGCTTATATGAGATACATAACCATGCAAACAAACACTGTGACGCTAAATCAGTATTCTTCATTGTCAAACGTGTGCCACAATTGTATCTAAAGTTGCTCTCTACTGATGTCAACATTGGTTTGTAATGGATCTTAAATCTAATATTTTTCTATCATGCAATCATGATCATTGATTATTTTGTCGGGTCAACTAAGTCACTCAATTGCTACCCGTTCGCCGTCGTGCTTTATGCGACTGGTTTCGTGTTTTAAGAATTCAAAATGTGTAATTTTAAACGACGTGTTCAGTTCTTTTCAAACGTGGTATGATGTGTTTCTTGAGTTTATAGAAACAAAAACTGCAATTTTCACGAGTCTTAACCCACAAAGGGCCTAGGAGCAAGGCCAAAATTTGATCAATTTTGAAAAATCTTTATCTACACACATAATAGAAAACTGAATATAAAGCATTGTAAAATTAAAAGCCTATAGATTCATATCTTCCGGGACATACATGGGCATTTAGTGTTAACGAATATATTATTTAAAAATTTTCCTCTTTAGAAAAGAAACTGACTGCATATTTTAAAAAAACCCACAGTGCATTACCAAGTGTAAAGGATGACTGCACTTAAGGACACGCGATATTTGCGAGAAAATAAACTTTTAAAAGAAGAATTTTTCTTTCCATTGCAGAAATAGTCAACATATAAACTGCAACTTTACGTAATTGCGTTCAATAAAAGTATGTTGTTACCAAGTACGATTTTGTTTTCATAGGCGGGGGTCATCACGATTTCTTGAATCTCCATACGATAATGAGGACGCCCACTTTTATACTGACTTCGTACATAGTCAGCGCATGTTTGTCTATTGTTCTCCGTTTAACAGTAGTTGTATATTTGCATTATCAAAGTTATGTCAAAAGGAGATTAATAGACAAACATGCGCTCATGGTTTAAACGAGAAAAAACTGCTTCTTCTTACTTTCGCTTTCCCTGTTGTAACCAAGGGTTGATGCATGTTGAGTATTATAATTCATCACGTGATTTCTCACCTCAGGTAACTTTGTGAAGACAAACTTCTATCACGTGGCGTGCAAGGTAGCGTGTAATGTGCTAACGAGGACAATGTTTTCGAACACGTTAAGTTGTCAAGCATTGATTTAAAGTCTTCTGTACTTACATGGGCGTGGTCTAATTGTTGAAACCATAGTAAATAATATACTTGTACCATATAGAATAGATAGGGTTATGATGAAAGAGTGATCACATAAACTTTTATACATGGCATTGTTATTTATGCTAGTATAATTTTAGTACCATTCTGATAATGTCAGCTCCACCTCTCATGCATATTAATATCGATCTAATGTTTGATCAAGGGCAGACAAGCAAAAATTCTTCTTTTTTCGAAAGTTGTATGGAGAAAAACATAGAATGAGCTTATTGTATCACAGTCTAAAATCTTAATTCATGTTGGAAATAGACTAGACTCTTTAAAAAATTAACAAAAGTGATATTAGGATAAGAAATAAACGCAACAGAAGCGACCGAAAAGGGCACAAAACCCGGCGCTAAGTGCAGTCATCCTTTCATAATCCCCAGGATAGAGCTAATGTCTGCAGGGCGAAGCCAAAATTGTCATAAAGCCTTTTTTATAGAATTAAAACAATCTTTTCCGCACTTCTACTGACACTGCATGGAAAAAACTACATATTTATAAAGACCATCAAGCTGCATGCGCGGATCCAGAAATTTTTTCCAGGCGGGCGGGGTCCGGAGGATATATGTGTTTGCCGGGGGGAGGCATATTTGCGATAATTTTACTATGGTAATTTAATAAATTTTCATTTACCATGGGGGGGGGGTGTCGGGACAATTCCACGACACATATTCAATTCAATTTCTTTATTAACCAATTAAGGGCCCTCAAGGGGCAACATGAAGATTGTACATAGAAATCCAATGTACAAACAAGACATTCAAAAAGCATTACATATACAAAAGGGAAAGAGTTGGATGATTGAAAGAGCTAGGACAGACATGAACATTTAATTAGTATACTAGTATATAATATATATACATATGTATGTTTCTATATACTCAATACAATGTCTTCTGTATATTTATGCTAAACATCCATACATAAATGTCAAAATACAAATGTACATACAAATCTGAAAAAAGTTTATCATATGATTGAAAAGTTATTTGACGAGGGGATACAAATTAAGGCAATGCCTTTTGTAAAAATTTACCAAGAGAGTTTAATATATCTAACTCTTCGCAGTTTAAAATCCAAAATAATTTTTTGTTTATCTTGCAAACTAGGAAAATGTTTAACTTTAGATGAAATTAACTGAAATAGTTCCTCTCTTTCTTTTGTAAATTTGCTGCATTGGATAAGAAAATGTTCTTCGTCTTCAATTCTATTAAGAGTACAATTTTTACATATTCGTTCTGTTCTAGGTGTGTTATTATATCTGCCCAATTCAATGAAAAGTCTATGCGCTGATAACCGCAGCCTACAGATTGGCTTTCTGTATTCAGGTCTTAATATAGTTAAATACTTTTCCAGTCTGAAGTTAGTTTTTAAAAATATATAAGTAACAAGTTTGCCATCTTTAAGTGTTTCATTTGAGTACTGCCAATCCATCAAATATTTTTTATTCTGAGATTGTTTTAAAGAAGTAACAAACTGATTTTTAGAATATGTCATAATGTTTTGAATATTAAGAATTTTTAGCAACTTTTCGATAGAGGAATACCAAGTTGTATTTTGGGCGAAATGAAGTTCTTTACTACATAGAAATGCATCTTTTAATAAAGGAAACTTTGTTGTTAAATTTTCTAATCTGTAGCAATATTTTAGTAATCTATTGACAATATCATAATGTAGAGGAAATCTTCCTAGTTCAGAAAGTGAAGCATGGTTCATACTTTTCTTATTCAGACCCAATATGGTTTTACAAAATTTGAGATGTAAAGTTTCAGCTATTAAGTTGTTATAACACTGTTGCATCAATATATCATTAGACTGTTTTATTTTTATGTTATTGACATTAAAGATACCCCATATTTCAGAGCCATAAAGTAAAATTGGCTTTATAGTGTGATCAAATACATTTAAGCTAGTGGATATTCCAGGGTTTAGACTTAGGAAATCTTTCCGTAGTTTGAAATAAGCTTTCAATCCCTTTTTGTGTAATTCAACCTTGGCCAATGAGAAAGTCCCTGAAGCTGTGAAATGAATGCCTAAGTATTTGTAACTTGGTACACATTCAATATTGAAATTTTTGTAACAAAATTTATGTTTTATTGTTCTTCCAGCAGGGGTTTTAGCTCCAGCCCTTGGAGCTAAAGTATAGAGAAAAACTTAAATGCAAAACTGAGATACCCTGACCTCTCTGTTTAAAAGCTATGGTACTTATGCGTTCATTAAGGCATGTTGGTCTCTTGTTTAATGCCTGATCAATTATGATTTTATTTCTTTCAAATCATTTTTTCATGATGATGTATAAAGTTCTTCTAAACATGTGTAAAGACCTGATTAAACTGGTTGCCCAACAAATCAATCTATCTATATCTAGTATGATTTTTAACTTAGAATCTATTACTGAAAGCACTCAAAACATTTTAGACACCACCGACTCAACAACAAAAACACCAATATCTGCAGTAACTACAGAATTTATGAAAACTAAACGAAGCACAACGACCCAATTCTCAAACATTTTAGTCATTTCAAGAACCTCGGATGAATCAACAATGGCTACCACTAAGATTTCCGACATCCATGTACAACATACAAGGACTACTCCCCCCAGACTATCTCATATCAAGGCTGAATCTACATCAAATGCCATTACAAGCAAAATAAACATTGAAAAAATGACATTTGATACGATTACTAAACCAAAAACAACAATGAAAACGACGACAAGAAAAATACCAACACATATTAAAGGTAAAACTATAATTTTTTCTAATAAAATTCTTAAAGTAATCTGAATTTGTTTCCTTCTAAAAGGTAATTGTTACAGCGCCGTGGAAAGTCCAATTTAAATAAAAAATATTTGTTCCGACAAATTAGATAAACTGTAAAATTTAGTGTATACGATATTCAGCGGAATATGATTTTTCAACAGGTTAGCGTGGATTTGATTTAGCGCATTTCTGAATGTTTAGATTTATCTACTTTTTTATTTTACATTTGGCGATGTACTTGATTTAGCGGGCGCCTTTTTTCGCCAAAAAAACGCTAAATAGAATACACAGACAAATGTAATACGTTTACAGTATTTGATCGGACGAACCACATACAATTTGTCAAAACTTAGCTATTATACCGGAAAAATTAAATACCTGGTATGATAACTTTACTGATGCAGTGTTATTTGACATCTAATATATATATAAATTTTCTTAGCAAAGAAAAAAAAGGGTAGAATTGATGTAGAATTAATGACTATTTGTATAGTATTTTAAATCTACCTCAAGGAAATAAGATGATCGATTGGCAGAATGATTTATAATTGAAGTAAATATAAATAGCTTTTTTGGGGTGGCAAATGCAGATAAAAGACAGTGACTTTGCTTGTTATTCCCTTTTAATATGTAGAAATTTTTATTTTGTAAAAGTTTTTTGTATGAAAAATCTTACTGTTTATTGTTTCATATAAAATTGAACAGCATATCGGTTTTTTTTAAGGAAATGACTTATATACGTTCGATGACCTACGGACTCAAGAATGGTTGATCTACGCGGAATACGCCATTATTGGCACAGTGACTCTTATCATCATCGGTGCATTTGGAATCTGCTGCAAAAAATGTTGTATATTTTTAAAAAAAGAAGATGATGATGACGATAATGAAGAGACCAATCCAAACAAGCGAAAAGGACGTTTTAAAAAGAACACTTGTTAAACGCATCAAACGAAGTCCTCTAAATGCGATTACGTATATCGATTAAAAGAAAAAAATCCAAATATGATTATGTTATATGCTGTATTGGAAAAATATTATCCTAGGAAAATGAACTTGCAAACCCTTTATTTGAAAGGGAGGATCAGTTTAATAACAATCATTGGTGTGATCCAGAGCTGCATCACTAGCTCGAAAGGACACGAGTAGAATATTCCACAAAACCCGTGAAGACAATATATAATAGTAGGTTAAGGACGCCGATTTGGTTTGGATTTTCAATAAAAATTACAATTGAAATTATCATTTTATTTTTTAACCATGCGTAATTTTCTTAATCTAAAATAGATGTCTACAGAACTATAGATTACTACATTTATTTTTATCATCCTTTAAGTTAAGAAAAAAGGATAGTGACCTTGACCTGACCTTGATGAGAAAACAAGATGGTCAAATTTAATAACATTGATACTATGATTGGGTTATATGGTCTGTTTGACTGTGTGAAAATTTCATGAGTTTTCAATATAAGAAAATTGTCCGATAACGAGAAGATTTCTTCCTTACGTAAATATGTATCTTCATGACTAAATGTATAATTATGACTCTGCTAAATTGACATTGTTTTGATGTAAAGTGATATGATATGTCACTCCAAATATAGAAACATGATACTGTATATGTAGAAATGTTTTCGCTTCCTTGCTTTCGCTTTAGTGTATAATTTTCATTATCTGTATCATGTCTCATATTCAAAACAAGACAATATACGCATGTTACATGTAAAACATTTGAAGGTAATTTCATCTACATGTATTTTTATATGTCACAAGAAGGTATTTGATGTACAAAATAAATAGATTAAAAGAAGTTAGAACATTAAAAGTATTTTTACTCCCACGAATGAATTAAAACATTCTTGAAGTAAACTGTGCTGCCTTGACGGTACCAAAATAATTAATTCAAAATCCTTTTATTTATAAACTATCAAAATAAACAAAGGACAATCTGGAAGAAAGCAGATAAAAAGCCAGACAAATCTTGTTTTGTCAGAAATAAAATCAGTGTATTGTAGAAAAACTTGCTCTAATTTTCCAAGGAACAGATCAAAGGAAAGACAAAACGGTTGCTTTTAAGTTATTCTGAGTAAATCACCAGCTAAATTTCTGCATAGAGCTAAGTGATGTTTGGATGTTTGTTGAATATTATGATTCATATCATTAATCATTCTTTTTATCCTTCCTTATTTTTAAGTGCGTTTCATTTTGCTTAGAGAGAGATATCCAATCAACTCAGTTGTTTTAAGAACTCTTTGATTGTTAAATTTGTTTAAGTTGTTGAATATAGGGGAAAGCTCATATATTGTAACCAAAGAAATACAATAATAGAAAACATAGAAACAAATTCTGTGTATTCAAACTGAAACAAGATCTTGTGGATCTTAACCGTAACAGTCACTGTTAACAAAACTATGTTCACGAGAATGTTAACACAATCCTATGATTGTTATGGAGACCAGGTGGTCAACAAATAAGCCATCAGATATCACTTAAACTTTTAGATGTGAATTTTTAAGATATAAACTATTAGTAAAATAAAACTTTCATGTATTTTCCCTATTTATAATTTGAATACTTTCCTACATCTTTATACGTATACAGCGTTCACCTTTTGAAAAAGATAAATACAGTATAAAAATGGTCACGACCAACCTAGTCCTTTTAAAGGTCAAGGTGGTTATATAACTGTCATATGTTTGGGTGCAATTTTGTGCATTTTTGCATAAGATCTGTTTACACTATAACATATGACCGGTGACATTTACTATCTTTCCCCCTAGACATTCCCTCGGAAAATATGCCACGTACCATTTTCCCCTTATAAATAGCTACATAGTAGATTTTCTCCGACGGAAAGTTGGCTATATAGCGGTATTTCCTCTTTTATTGCCAGATAACCTCTACAGAAGGCCTACTTTAATATAGATTTCACCATTTTTCTATTCTGGTTATGTTTATGACGGATCATATGTGGCACTACTTTGCAGCGCAATATCTGAAAACATATTTATTTATCCCATAATAAACAATATGTTTGGCTCATCTTAAAAATTATCAGGTCAATTTTTGAAAAAATCTTTTTTAAAACGTCTAAAAATATTAATCTCAAACTTTTCTAATTCCGAAAATGCGCGTATATAGACAAATTTATTCATACAATCATGCAACAAGTTCGTAATTATCATAGCATTTGCCAAAACATGTCTTAAGTATTAGTGTCTTTCCATTAAATTAAGATAACTCTCAAATGAATCAATGTCTACTTTAAGAAATAGTATATCTAAATGTTACGAGTATAACCGGATTGTAGAAAGTTTTATAAACATGCTAAACTGGTTACAAATACATGTATAAGCATCAACCGCAGCGCAAATTTTACGAATAAACAGAGTTAATAAAATGGAAACTGTTAGATTCATTTCTTAAAACTTATTTCTTAATCATTAACAGAAGATTAAAGTTTATATTGAAAATTGTCCCGCAGTCCTAAAAAATGTGATTTGTAAATATTTTGAGAAAAAAATGAGATTTGACTTAGAAGAAATGAAGACAAGAAAAATCGTTGACACGATAACCTAAGGTTTTGCAAGGTTTGACTAAATTCAAATAAACGAGAAACAAATTTTGTTTGTAAACAATATCAAAAACCACAGGAGAGACATACAAGGTGTCCTTTCGATACCTAAATTGATAAGAAGCGACTCTATTATGCATAAAATTCTAACAACCGGTGATATTAATGCATTCGATGCGCTTTTCCGAGCTCTGCTCGAAAGGCCGGGCCGAGAAGTTGCAATTGGTAGACATTTTACTGACATTAGATATGGCCCATACAAAATTTAGTCTAAACAATATTTGATTATGAAAAGCATTTATGCATTGGACAGTAGCATAGACTATAAACGTCCTCTCAATTAAAAAAAAAACAAATTTTATTTTTGAAAAGTACCCAAGTCATTTTCATTTAGGAGTTTCCCATGGTCTTGGTTATTTTAGACTGTATTGATCTCCATTAAAAGAAACGATAGATAAGAATAAAGGAAACTGCCCAAATCTAAAATGTAAATGTATTAACTTTTTCTTTACTAAATAATAGTGTATGGCTAAAGACATCATATCTTAAAATGTAAGGAAGAACTGATCGCTAATTTGTTGACCACCTAGCTTCCTTAACATTAAGAACGCGTTCATCCATGTGACTGCATAACATATCATACCTTGTACATTAATTAAGTTACTTGGAAGTTAAATCCCAAGTGTTCCATGAACGAAGTAAAACATTGTCTCTGTAAAGTCATAAATCGTGTACAAGATATGGATTTTAATTCAGACTGTCTGTCCATCAACATTTTCTAAAACTTTAATCAAAAACGTAAGGAGGAAACCCTACAATAGGACAAAAAATACTATTAGTACCTTTTTCCCCGGGAGAAAGAATATAAGGAGAGTTTTCCCGGTGAGGGGGAATCTACCATGGGAAAAGGCTGTGATACAACAACGGCTTTTACGAGGTCTTTCACACTAAGAACAAAGAAGAACAAACAGAGAATCTTAGCAAAGATGTTTAAAAAAACGGAAAAATTGGTCGGTGTCATGTTTCATCAATTTACATGTAATTAAATGTTTTGCTTTCAACAGTTATGTGTCTTTTGTCACTACACAGTAATTTAGTTTATCAGCAGTGCATTGGATACAAAGTGTGAGTAACCTTATACAGTATAGAAGAACATTGAAAACGAGAGGAAGTGGGCATACATGCCTATAAGATTGTGATAAAACCTGTTTTAAGACAAACTCCAGTAAAAATTCTCAGTGGTACTTGAAAGCCCTAAGAATACACACAAATAAAACTTATTTAAATTGAACTACCGAGGCTCTGCATTATATAAGCATTATGTAATATGCATAGCATGGCTTTTTATTTACTGAATGAATCTGCCACTTTCTTTCTGTGAAATGGTGTCTGCTTCATTTGAGGTACCCGAATACGACGATTTAAATATTTCTGGTAGTTATGTAAGATATATAAATATCTATATATGTTTGAAATCTTAGCAGCAATTATGCTAACTAGGGTTGTCACCAACTAAATTCACATAAACTGAGGGTACCATTAATCATTAGTTCTTTCTGACTCTCTGCGCAACCATTCTGGTTTTGTTGGTGAAGTAGTCACTCGTTGTGACGTGACATGCTCTTTTATCTACTGCAATTACTCTAATTTACTTAAGTGGGTGGGGAATACATACAAATTAAGTCTTTAAACATTTTATCTTGGTCTACTCTAATTTCAGTGTACTTTACATGATTACAAATTATGACTTTTGTTATAAATTGATTTTTTTCTCCTAATTTACCTAAAATTGCAAATCCCTATAAACACCCAGAAGTAGTGTGAAATTTACCTGCATCTAAAGACAAAAATATTTGAAAAGGTTGACACTTTATTTTAAGATGATCTTAACAACTACTGAGTTCATCACACAGCCGTACAACAAAACCAGATACCCATGTTACCCTTCGGATATGCCTTCCTGTTTATTAAAAACTTCAGACAAGTACCATGAAGTCTTAGATGTAAAATAAATTCCTTACTTTATTATGAATATCTTAATATATGGTATTTTTCTGAAACAGCTTAAATGGGATCCTCTGACAAACTTTGGTCTTAAAAGTGATTTTAGTCATTTGGCCCTGTGTTCTAAATACATGTACCATTAATATTAAATCCTATTATAGGTACTATCATGCATTTTGAAATATGTTTGCTATTAAATTCTGAGAATCCCTTTCATAAATAATTCTTGCATACTTTTATTTTTAAAGTCATTCCATAAAAAAACCCAAAATGTATTAAATGTAATTCATTGCACTCATAGTTATTCCTAGATGATTAAGATTTCAAGTATCAAATATTTTTCATCCAAGTTAATTTCAAGGGCGCGTCTTAAAGGCAAGGGAATATTGGCAGTTTTACAAATAGTTTTCGGCAAAAACTACAACATGATATAAATCACATCATCAGGTTTTATAACGCCCATTAATTTTACAATTGAAGGGCCATGATAACGATTTGAGCTGAAACTTTTCATATCCTACTTATCTATTTTGTTGTTTACACTGCTTTATTCGGGTATTTTTTAAGGGGAACCTAAATTGGAAAGTAATGTATAGACTTACAAGAGAGTTGGTACACTCAAAATTCTATGCTAAGTAAACCAGGCTTGTGTCATGTTTTTGTTTGCAACAGTTTTATATCGCAACTTGTTGGGTGTGGTATAATAACAACGAGGTTTGATTTCTGTTTCTTGCTTGAAACTGGACAAATGTCTTCCAAATTTTGCTTGACTTTTGTACATACCTTATCTTAGCATTTAATCATTTAAAATGGAAAAATAAAGAACGAGTGCACTTAAAGATATATATGCCGTTTGAAATGAAACTTTTAAAAGAAAGAAATGTTTGCGTTTTCTTCCAGTAAGCTACAAAAATTATAAACTTTCTACAAATTAAACAGTTTAAATCAAACGCATTTTAAAGTATTAAATGTAAATTTTAATTATTTATTTACTGACCTGGTAAGTCTGTAAACGCCCGACTTTGAAATATTCATAAGCACGTGATGTGACAAGCTAATTTTAGAACATACTCTAGATATCGACCTGAAAACGTGGTCGGTCCGTTAACAGTGGAATAACGCGTTCGGAGAAAAAAGAAAAAAAAAACCAGTTTGACAGAGAACGTTGAAAAATGGTAATCTACATTGGAGACCACTTTGAGCGGTGGATACGTGTTCAGAAACTTTATGCTTACTACGTGATTGCCTCCTTGCTATAGACAGGTGTGTCACAGCGGTGTGTTTTCTTTGTTTAATAACACTAAATAAGATATTTACTCATTAAGGAAAAGAAGGTTGTGTGCATGGTACGATATTCATTGTCTGAATATGATAAAACTTGTATAGCTATCACTCGAATGCTTAAAATCTATAAATTTTATATGTTTTAAGTCGAGGGGCCCTAGAAGGGATAATTTTGACGTTCTATTATAAAATTATATAAGTTTTAAAATGTATGAAAATAATGGTCAATTGCAAAAGAGTTCTCGTCAATTGTCATCGACCCTGATACGTAAACATCCTCATAAAATGCAGATGACAATATTTAATATTTTTCTGTTAGCACACTAACCTGTTTATATGAATTCAAAAAAACTGTAAACAAACCTGTCGTATTACCTCGTTCTGCATGCTACTTTTCTGAATTACTCTTCCCGCGCACATGCGCAAATACATCTCAAACGCTTATCGTTTATGAATATGCGGAGGTAAATCGCCGATATTCATTTTCAAATTAATATTTATCCAAAAATTGCAAAATTTTCTATAAACTTCTTTTTCATATATCTAGTCATGCTGACAAAATTTGGGTATGGTTTTCAACATCGCAAAAATGCCGTTAAAACGGCATAAATATCTTTAAGCTATAGCGAATGGATCCTTTTTCAGTGCCGTTTTTATGTATAAAATATCACAAATTGCTTTTTGTCCGTAATATTTAAGCACTGATGGATACTTCTTATTTAAATGCACACTTAACTTCACCAAAATTAGCATACATTTAACACAATTGAAGATTTTTAAATGCCTATAGGTAATGTAAATCCGGAAAAATGGTACCGAATCTATTTGAATTGTGTCTATTAATTCAGAGGGAGGAGACATTTAAATCGACATTATTCTGTTGGTGGATCGATTGGCGCGTTTGCAGAATTATACATGTACTTTATGCGCTATTTTTTTTCTGGAAAAAAATCGAATAAAGCTTTGAAGTTGCATATTACCATAGTGATCAAACAAACATTCCTGACCAAACAAAGTTGATGGAAAGAGATTTAAAATGTGTCAGTGTTATACAGTGAGCACATTTGACAAACGTCTACATGGATAGAACCCATGTGACTATTTGAAATAATTTATTCCATACGTTAGTTCAACATGGATGACACAGGTAATAGCTCTCGCTTGCTATAGGAAAAACCTTGAAATGTTCATACAATTTTCATTTTTAATATGTACATGTAAATATACATCTAAATGGCAGTTAACAAGGCTTTGAAAGAATGCCCGTCCTCGATTTACTATATAAAACAAGTTAAGCTCCCTAAACAGCAATAAGTTATAAAAAATTAATTCTTTTTTATATAAATATGTACGGCGGCGTGGAAAGGCCAGGTGAAAAAAAATTAATATTTATTTGTTCGGACGAATAAGTTATTTGTTCGGACGAATTACAATTTGTTCGGACGAACTAGGATTTGTTCGGACGAATTAGCTATTTGTTCGGACGAATTAGGGTTTGTACGGACGAATTAGGATTTGTTCGGACGAATTAGCTATTTGTTCGGACGAATTAGTTATTTGTTCGGACGAATTAGGATTTGTTCGGACAAATAAGTTATTTGTTCGGACGAATTAGGGTTTGTTCGGACGGATTAGGATTTGTTCGGACGAATTAGCTATTTGTTCGGACGAATTACGATTTGTTCAGACAAATAAGTTATTTGTTCGGACGAACGAAATACGATTTGTTCGGACGAATTAGGATTTGTTCGGACAAATAAGTTAATTGTTCGGACGAATTAGCATTTGTTCGGACGAATTAGCTATTTGTTCGGACGAATAAGTTATATATTTTTAAAACAGCATTTTTGATGAGCAATTTATAAGACTATCAGATCTGGCAATGATATAGATGATGAAGGGGGAGAGGGTCTGTAATCAAGCCACCCCTTTCCTAGAATGTCGTTTTTCCTTCAAATGATAACACCTCAATGTTATACATGTACTAGTCACTGATGTTTCAAGGCTGTTGGAACAGGGGCGACAGAGGCGGTCGCCGCCCAATAATGTTGCCAAAAAATGAATTCTGAAAAAAATAAGACTGAATTGAAATTTAATAACTGTGATCTGTATTAATTGGAGCGGCGATGATAACGGCGATTTATGTTCAATGGAGCGTCGAAGGGTAACTTCATTGTTTACATAGTCAAAAGTTTGGTATATATACCTGTTTCTGACGTGATTTGACAATCAACAGTGAATTAATTAGAGAGGTTTGCCATTAAAATAATATCAATCTTTAGCGTTGATGATCAACTACAAGTTGTAAGTTAGAAACAACTTATATTATATTATTAGCTATAAAATTATATAATATGTCACCACGTGATTCACGGAAATCCATTTAAGGATTTTTAAACGTCTTTGAAATGCAAAAGAGTCTGATAAGTTATATCAAATTTACGCGGACATATTTGGTGCTGATATATGTGCGGATCCAGAAAATTTTGTGGGCGGGGGTGGGGGGGGGGGGTTACAAGGGATATCTATGTTTGTCGAGGGGGGGGGGTAAGCCTATTTTTGGTAACTTTACTATGTAAAGTTAAGAAATTTGAATTTTCCAAGCTCTAGATCCGCGCATGATGCACATAAACTTCTTTAATATAAATGTGAGTTGCGTTATCTTGATACACATTCTATGTCGTCAAAGTTAAAGCTGACATGAATTCATAAATACGCATTATTTCCCTTTTATCTCCGACTACCGCCATATTAGTTGTCGAATTCTATTGTTCTGCTCATCGCTTCACACCCCCTATATATGGCCGATAGCACTATTCATGCTTCACCGCATTCAGGTATTTCATTCACCCGAACACGATACATTGGACGAAAAGACTTTTAGAAACGCGTTTTGAACATAAATAATACAGCCACTGCACTGGTAAGGAATATCCAATGAACGACGAAACAAGACAGACTGAAATCCAGTCACAGATCTTTCAAATATCTTCGATAATTGTAGAACGTTTTCCTGTGTGTTTGACAACATCGCACATGCGCAATCCACACACTGTGACAGATCGAGTAATGACAATGACCGTATGGATTTTAGAAACGGAGTGTGTTTGTAAAAACCGATGGAAACGATGTTACGTTGTTACTTTATTGGATTTATTATCATTTATCTACTGTGTTGGATGTAGTGCCGCGGGGGTCTTCAAAAAGATGCAGTTGTTATGCCCTCTGTAAGAACGACACACGTACGTGTTCGATGTGCATGCGAAGTACGACAGCCCTATTTGTGTAAAATAATACGGATTCCTTGAAAATTCTTTCAAAGAATAAATATATCTATGTTTTATTGATTGTAGTTTCCTTTATTCATTATTACAAACATTTTAATACAATGTGTAGTTCATGCATTTATAAGTCCGTGCAACCTGAATTCCTCGATCGGAAAGCAACCGACCGTAGCTTTCTCAACCGGTATATATACCCCAGTGGCAGTAGAGAAGCGATCGAAACTAATATGGCTACCAAATGCTTTTATGAATTCATGTCAGCTTTAAGAAACAAAGATTAAGTGTAACTTTGCTTGGTTTCTTTTATAGTGCCATCAAAAAAGCGACAAAATAATTTATCAAATTCAAGAATAATTTGACACACTGTAGAATAACAACTTACATGTAAATCTGGACCCCCTCCCAACTTATCGATAAAATTCGCCGCCCCAATATGAAATATCTTTCGACGCCTCTGTATACAATATCTGACATAATTTGCTGCCAGAATATAAGCTCAAGTCTCAAAATCTGTCACAATTTTGCATATCGATATAAGGCGGAAGGATTATTATTTGTTATGGCATAGCGCGAAATTTTGTTCTAGTTTCTTAAGAAAAACCGGCGTTGCCTAGAATGGGCATCTCCATGGGCATCTAAATGGGAGTCGGGTGGTGGGGGGGGGGGGGGGTGGCAAACATATTATCTATCGATAAAGGGCTGAAGTAGCATTATTTGTTATGGCATAGCGCAAAATTATTTACAGTTACTAAAGAAAACCTGCGTTGTCTAAAATGGGCATCTAGACGGGGGGCGGGGGCGGCAAACAAAATTATCTTTCAGACTCCTCACCCCCCCCCCTCCCCAACCGGGAAAATTTCGTCGATCTGCGCATGAGCTTGTAAACTGATTTAGTCTTTTCACATCTGCGTAACTTTGATTATAAAATATCTCTCTCTCTCTCTCTCTCTCTCTCTCTCTCTCTCTCTCTGTTCTAATAATTAACTTATGCAGACCAAATATCTTATTCGTCCGAACAAATCACTTATTTGTCCGAACAAATCGCTAATTCGTCCGAACAAATCCTAATTCGTCCGAACATATAACTTATTCGTCCGAACAAATCCTAATTCGTCCGAACAAATCGTATTTCGTTTCGTCCGAACAAATAGTTTATTTGTCCGAACAAATCGTAATTCGTCCGAACAAATAGCTAATTCGTCCGAACAAATCCTAATCCGTCCGAACAAATCCTAATTCGTCCGAACAAATACCTTATTTGTCCGAACAAATCCTAATTCGTCCGAACAAATAACTAATTCGTCCGAACAAATAGCTAATTCGTCCGAACAAATCCTAATTCGTCCGAACAAATAGCTAATTCGTCCGAACAAATCCTAGTTCGTCCGAAAAAATTGTAATTCGTCCGAACAAATAACTTATTCGTCCGAACAAATAAAAATTAATTTTTTTTCACCTGGCCTTTCCACGCCGCCGTACATATTTATATAAAAAAGAATTAATTTTTTATAACTTATTGCTGTTTAGATAGCTTAACTTGTTTTATATAGTAAATCGAGGACGGGCATTCTTTCAAAGCCTTGTTAACTGCCATTTAGATGTATATTTACAAGTACATATACATTTAGAAAACTCCTGTGAAAATAAGAAGTTTGTACAACATTAGGCTGGTACTTGAAAATTGTATGAACATTTCAAGGTTTTTCCTATAGAAAGCGAGAGCTATTACCTGCGTCACCAAACAAATAACTTATTCGCCCGAACAAATAACTTAATCGTCCGAACAAATAGTTAATTCGTTCGAACAAATCCTAATTCGTCCGAACAAATCCTAATTCGTCCGAACAAATAACTTATTTGTCCGAACAAATCCTAATTCGTCCAAACAAATAACTAATTCGTCCGAACAAATAGTTAATTCGTCCGAACAAATCCTAATTCGTCCGAACAAATCCTAATTCGTCCGAACAAATAACTTATTTGTCCAAACAAATCCTAATTCGTCCGAACAAATAACTAATTCGTCCGAACAAATAACTTATTTGTCTGAACAAATCGTAATTCGTCCGAACAAATCGTAATTCGTCCGAACAAATAACTTATTCGTCCGAACAAATAAGAATTATTTTTTTTTTATCTGGCCCTTCCACGCCGCAGTAAATATGGAACCTCTAGATGTGGAACTTTTTTTATATGTGCCGTAAACGTGCGTGCCAGAAATTGAGAAAGGCGTATCACATGCTTGTTAGTAGAGATCGACTCTAGTAGGAAAAAAGAGATCTTAGGAAGAGTCGTATTATTTTTTTTTTTAAAAATCAATGTTCATACTACAGCATTCAGCATCTTGTTTTACTGATATTAGTTTTACATGTACCGTATCTAATATGCAAACTTGTTTACTGATATTAGGCATACCGTATCAAATTTTCTCATATTTTGTATTTGTATAAACAATACAAAAAGAAAAGAACATAATGTTTCAATAGATATTATAGAATATTGCTTTCAAAAAGTTGTACTGAAAAATTAAAGCCTGAATTTCATTCATAGCAAATTTTATTGTTTTTTCGTTTTCTCATTTTTTAAGATTTGAAATCTACGAAAATTTTTACGTCGTACGTATAAAAGATCATCAGAAAATTATCTCCCTTACGCCGAATAGTATTTTAACCAATGAAATAAATGTAAATGTAAATGTAAATTTTCACATCATGTATTTTCTACCAATCACAAAGGACAGGAAGTGCAAAACCCGGAGACTGTAAATTATTTCAACTCTTTTTACCGTCTTCCAAGGAAGTTAAAGAGTCGCAGAGTTAAAAGGATTATATATTTGGGAATATGGAATACATATTGTTCATTACGCTGTGCTTCTTGTCATCTGTTGCTGGAGACAGTAAGTTGCTATCTCAATATATATCTCAGTATTATTAAAACATTGGTTCATTCGCATTACAGTTACTGTAGATGTTTAGAAGAAAAGAAAGTGTTACAAACTCTAAGTTCAAACTACGCAGTAGATTTTGAATGACGGATCACTTTAACCAAACAAAAGAACCCCAAAATTATGAAATAAAGCAAGGGATTGGTATAGCTATTTAATATAACAAAAAAAGATTGTTTGCGTATTATAACCAATACAATAGTATATTTAATGTATGTTAACACGGGTTTATAGATATCTACATGTACCCATACCTTACCCCGAAATAACCAAGTCAAAGACTTCCGCCATATGATCAACTTAACACAGATAAAATCAACTCATTTGAGTTTCAATATAAGTATCAGTTCCATTGTTTAAATATGTTGAGTTTGATATTGCGTTATGTAACGACGTTTCAGCAAAACCATTGAACCGTGCAAAAGCACAATACGAAATATGTTCTTTTCAGATTACTTCCCGGTCGCGAATTTTAACTCCAAAGGAAATTTTAACCATCGGGTTATAATTCTGAAAGTAAATATTGAATTGGTATTCTGAGGTACATGCAGGCGCGGATCCAGAAAATTTTTCCAAGGCGGGAAAGGAGTCCGAGGAGATAATTTTGTTTTTCTTAGCGAGTCCGAAGCCTATTTGTGGGAGTTTTACAATGTGAATTTAATAAATCTGAAATTTCCGGGAGGGGTGTCCGGACCCCTCCCCCTTCTCTAGATCCGCGCATGATATGGTGTCACCTTTATCTGGAAACAGTAAGTTTAGGTCACTTAAATCACTAAGGCTACCTATTGCTATCCGTGTTGGTTCGTCGTTGTGCCTTGTTTTTCGTTTGCCGTGCTTTAAGCTTCATTTGTCTTTCAGGGCAAATCTTGCCCAAAGTTAGGGTTTATCATTTGAAAGGGGAGGATCATGATTTGTGTAATCCATGACCTCCAAATCAACGGGCCTAAATTTTAGGTACAAGGTATGAACGAGATCAAAACAACAGTGTAGCGTTTATAGTATGTGATTATGTAAAAACAAAGTTATTATAGAAATCAATTTTCTTTAAATGAAGAATAGAAATTATAAAAGAGGGTTTAAATACGTATTTTCCCCGATTTACAAAACCCAATGCTTCTATTCTTATACATATATCTTAGCAATTCCTCATTATAAAGTGTTTAGATATATATTATCACTAACTTTTTTTTTATAAAGTCTACAAGTCAACAAGGATTCCATCATTGTGATTTCCGTAACCATTGCTGGAATAATTGTTTCAGATTTCCCTATCTTAATATTATATTCAGCTTTTCCGCTGCATTTAAATCTTTCTGGACACTATCCTGTTTCTTGTGGTATCTTATCATGCAATCTTTTAGGGATACATGTTAATGATGTAATCGTATTAATTATTAACTTCAGCCTCAACAAACATAAGAACGTTGCATACACATAAGTGTCTTTGCACATTGCATTAATTTCTCGCTGACCGCAGTTTCACTGCGCACTGCCGCTGGACCTGTTTTCCAAGTAATCTAATAGCATAATTTGCATTTTCGTTATTTAAGGATTTTTCACATAATTTCTGCTTTGACCTTTACCTTAGACCTAAAAACTTGGTTCACTGTCACATTACACATTTTACCCAAAGACATTTTGGGCCGAAGTTTGGGCTAGATCTGGCCAAAGAGGGAAGATATGCTCCGGACAAGTGATCTCGAATAGACAGATAGAAGGACGGACGGACAGACACTATAGGTCGCCCGCAGAGCGGGGCCCTAATGGAATTTTAGGTACTACGCATACACCCCCATCCCCACACTAATAAGAATTTTAAAGTTTGGCGTTTTCTTACTGGGAGAAGATAAATCAATTATGGGGCTCGTCCTGGCCTGAATTCGATAATACGTGTAAAATTTGAAAAACAGTATGTTGTTACTGATCAAAATTTCTTTGTCTAGGGGAAAATACCAGATCATTCAGAAGGAGACAAGAAAGAAAGACATCAGTTGGTGATGAATTTTCCAAATATTAAAAAACTTTGCGATATGTTTTACATGTAGAGATAATAATTAAAATTTTTAAGAAAGCAAAACTTTTTGACGTCCTTTTCGGTTATTTCTGTAATGAAAATTCCTTTGATTATGTAAATAAAGCAATCGGGGTCCATCAAATATATTCAATCATAAGCTATTATTTAGGTGTGGTAAATTCTCTCCAACGTTTTGATGACCCTCGATGAGTCAGCGGCATCGTTGAAATGTATAAATAGGAAGTGCGTCTGACCATCAGTGTTAGTGTACGGGTAGACGCAGAGGAGTGAAGATCTCAAGGAGGAGAGTTATACAGCTGTAACAATTAGTACGGTTCATGTTTCATTTGCGGGACCATAAAATGCTGCGGGTGGACTATTTGATACATTAATCAATAGTACAAAGTCCGGGAGCATAGGCTCGAATAAAGAGTTTGGACTAGGTTTAGAAACCGGTCTGAAACAGTGGTTTCGGAGGGCTGTGTAACAACCGTTAATGATACAACGCCGCTTAATGATATAAATTGCATTAAGCGTTGCAATTGCAACGCTTAATGCTATAAAATCTTGCATTAACAGTTGGCATGTCCAACTGTTAATGATAAATCGCCGCTTAATGATAGAATTGTAATACAATACAAGTGCATTGCGTCACAAATGCACAGCAGCCTTAACGCTTAATGAAACAAGCAAATATCGACACCCTCAACCGCTAATGATACAAAGTTTATATCATTAATCGTTGCAGTTGCACCCTTTAATGATACAAAATTGTAAAAATGAACGAAATAACACTGTTGTTAATAAAACAATAAGATGAATATCTTGAGCAAATAAATAATAGTGATACATTGAACAATTTTTGAATGAAAAAAGCAGATGATACTGTGATCAAATAACAAAAGCGAGTGCATGCACACATTCAGATGATCGTCTTTATACGCAAGTAAATTAGCGCATAAAAACCTTGAATATGTAACAACTGCGTGATTTTTGCGGGATTGCCTGGGAGACCGGCTGCTTAAAGGCAGCGGAATGAAAAGTGCTACATACAGGGCTTTTCTTGTCATATAATTCACGGACTTATCTATAAACTAAAGAACTAATTTGATGGATCGTGTGTTATCAAGAAGGAGTACTTAATGTTATCTTCAAGTCTTTGTTTATTTATTTATCTTTTTATTTTATTATTTTTTAAAAAATTTTTATAGGGGGGGGGGGCTACATCCACGCAAACAATTAGGTAAATGTAAGGTTTTTTACTGTTATGCGAGATCTATGTTTTGGGTTTTCTGGATACAAATCTAATTCAAACAAAAAGGAAGGTATTTTGTTTGGGGGGAGGGTAACTACGCGCCTTTTTTTCACCCGGTAAGTTAAAAAAAATACAACAAAATTGTTCAATGTATGAATGAAATTAATGGATGAAGATAGGTATGGTATATTACGATGATGAATTGTATTGTACATGTACATATAAACATGTGTGCGATGTAGACAATGTTTGGAAATTTCGTAAGAATAGTTCGGTACACATGCCGCCAGCAGATGGTATCGCATCTGATTTTATAAGCTGCAATGTTGGAGTTCGCCAAGGCGAAAATGTTTTCATTATATATCAGTGATTTGGAAATTTTCTTATTAGATAAAAACATTGAAGGTCTTATCAGTATTTCTGATGCTATCGAAAACGAATTATTTCTGTATTTGAAGCTTTTTATCCTTTTTTATGCTGATGATACTGTAATTATGGCTGAGACTGCCGAAGATCTCCAAAATGCACTGAATGAATTTTATATATATTGTAATCAATGGAAGTTACAAGTCAATACTGACAAAAACAAAAATTTTGATTTTTTTAAAAGGCCCTTTGCCAAAACATGTGTTTTATTACAATAAGGTTGCTATAGAAAATGTCAAAGATTTTAAATATCTGGGTATTATTTTTTCAAGAACAGGATCATTTGCTAAAGCTAAAAAAACATTTGTGTGAACAGGCACAGAAAGCAATGTACAGTGTTATTAGAAAAATTAGACAATTCAATTTATCAGTCGATTGTCAGTTTGACTTATTTGACAAAATTGTAGTTCCGGTAATATTGTATGGATGTGAAATTTGGGGTTACGAAAATATAGAAGTTATTGAACGTGTACATTTGAAATTCTTAAAATATGTTTTTAACTTGAAAAGTAGTACACCATCCTACATAGTTTACGGAGAGACAGGTCGTTTGCCTTTATATATAAATGTATATATCAGAATGATTTCCTACTGGTCAAAATTATTTACAAACTCTGAAAGCAAAATTGTATCTGTTTTATATAAGTTTCTGGTCTTGCAATATCAAAGGGGAAATATGTCAAACTTCTGGATTGCATGTGTTAAAATATTTTAGATATGTGTGGTTTTTCAAATATCTGGTCTGAACAAAATGCTGTAAAAGTAAAATGGATATCTGCAATTGTAAAACAAAGGTAGTATATATATTCAAAAATTTTCTAGTGAAATTCATAACTCGGCAAAAGGGCAAATATACAAGATTTTTAAGAAAAATTTTATTTATGAAAATTACATTTATTAAATATATTGCCACTTAAGCTCAGAAAGGTTTTTATGAAATTTAGAACAGCAAACCACCATCTCCCAGTGGTGACAGGGAGATGGTCTAATATTCCTTTAAATCAAAGAGTGTGTAAACTGTGTGATACTGGTCAAATTGCTGACGAATTCCATTATATTCTTGAATGTAAAGAGTTATTGACGTTTAGATAATGTTGTAATAATGTTACAAAACTGAAAAAAATATGTTATTTCATTATCAAAATTTACAGTCTGATATAATAGTCTGTCTTCCACAATTCTACCTTTTCCTATTTTCATTGTATATATTTTATAGTTATGCTTATTTACTATTTATTTACTACCTATCTATTCACTTATAAAATGTACCTCTGACTTTTGAATTGTATAATTATACTGATTGACCTCATCATGTACCATTTTATGATTTGAGTGAATAAACTGAATTGAATTGAACTGTCACATAATGAATGGCATGATATGCATTAAATACACAAAATAATTTGAATTTAAAAGGGGCATAACTCCCAAAAAATCATCACATAAAAACTTCTAGCAAGTATACACATCCATTCTTGTGTTTTAACAACAACTAAATTCTAAATTAAAAAGTACCGAAATTTCCAGAAAAATAATGGAAACGGAATTTTCCTGGTAATATGCACATCTTCACATTATGTCCAAAATACCTACATATACATAGGTGCATGAAATTCCGTAAAGCGGTTTAAGGAGTTGTGCTGACAAACTATTCATTACTATATTCAATATATAGCCAAAACTCTGCGTTCAAAAGGGTCGAAATTAACAAAAAATAATGATATCTGAATTTCAATCATCGACACATTGGTCCCTTAATACCTTTAAAAGTTTTCCTGGAAATCCGTGCAGATGTTAAAGGAAGAGTTACTCTAAAAAAAAAAAAAAACCCCAGACCTGACTGATGACTGACCGACACACTGGCTGATTGACTGACGGACGGGTAAAAAACAGTATACCCCTTGTAACTTGTTGCGTGGGGTATAACAACAAGGAGTTTTGAGCTCGGTAAATTGCTTTAAATTTAACAACTGTCTATCAAATTTTGGTTAACTATTAGAAATACCTAAGCATATTAAAAACCATGAAACCATGGGAGTATAAATTTTGAATTTTTTAAAACTTAAATCGTAGTCATGCCCCTTTAAGTAATTGCAAGATTTAAATAGCATTTAATCGTGCAACGCAGATTTAGAAAAAACCAATCGGTATATTCGCTAGATGCAGTTAAAGTGACGCAGAGTTGATAGGAGTTTATTTAGGAACATGGTATACATATTGTATTACACGCTGTGTCTCTTTTCAACTGTTGCTGGAGACAGTAAGTTACTATCTCAATGTCTTAATCTTAGTAACGATTGGTTTATTCGCATTGCATTAACTATAGATGTTTAGAAGAAAAGAAAATGTTGCGAATTATGGTATCAAACTACGCCGTAGATTTTGAATGACGTAATCACTTTAACCACACAAAAGAACCCCAAAATTATGACACAAAGTAAGGGTCCAGTATAGCTTTTTAATATAACAAAAAACTGTTTTCGTATTATAACTAACAAAATTACATATTGAGTGTACGTTGTGGGTTTATAGATATCTACATGTACCCTTACCCCTTTAAAAATTACCCCAAATAGTCAAAGACTTTCGCCACATAGTCAACCTAACACAGATAAAATCAGTCGACCCAAAGAACCAGTTCCATTGTTCAGAAAATATTCAGTTTGATGTTTGACGTCATCCAGTTTCAGCAAAACTATTGAATAGTGCAAAAGCATTATACAAAATATTCAAATTTCAAATTACTTCCCGGTCCCGAAATTTTACTCTAAAGGATTTTTTTTACCATCGGGTGATAATTCTGAACATGAATAGTCCGAATATGAATAGTCTGAATATGAATATTGAATTGGAATCCGTACTATATATGCATGCACGGATCCAGAAAAATTGTTCAGATCGAAAGGGTGTCCGTGGGATAAGTTTGTTTTTCAGGCGAAGTCCGAAGCCTATTTTTGGGAATAAATAAATTTAAATTTTGCAAGGGGGGGGGGGGGGGAGAGAAAATCCACGTCCTTGAAATAAAAAATAGAAATAAGAAAAGGCGATTAAAATTTACCTATTTTTCCCGATTTACAAAATCCATTCGTTTCTTTTCCTTTACATATGTTTTGGCAATTCCTTGTTATTAAGTGTTTAGATGTATGTTACCACTGACTTTCTTTAAAAAGTCTACGCAAAGGATTCCATTACCGTGATTTATATAACTATTGCTGGAATAATTGTTTCAGATTTTCCTATTTTATTATTATATTCTACTTCTCCACTGCTTTTAAAACTTTCTGGACACAATCCTGTAGTGCAGTCGTTTTTATCATGCAATCTTTTGAGATAAATGTTAATGATGTCATTGTATCAAACACCATTTTTGTTTCACTAATTTCTGCCTCAACAAACATAAGAGCGTTGCGTCTACGTGAATGTCCTTGCATATAGCTTCAATTTCTCCATTATATTTATTGATGATGCATTACTGTATTTATTTAATTTGTTTCTTTATTCTTAAGACAATTTCTAAGGACAAGTCCTAAAAATGCGTCCTTTTTCACACCACAATAACAAACCACCCCATCACTAGGATATTTATCCCCTCCCCCACTTTGAAACTTGGACCTGTTTACTAGTATCTAACAAAATTTGCATCTAATAATATACATTTAGTTTTAATGCAGAGATTAAAATCATTAAGAATTCTAAGTATAATCTGATACAAAAACAAAGAGTTTTACTAATGCATCAATAAAGCATCCTTACCCGGTGTCTCCCTTCGTTCCCCTGATACCGTAGAATAAGCCAGACAAGTCCATCTACAGATGTTCTGTCCCAACTCGGACAGTGTGTTAGACTTTCTTTGCGCTCATTTATTTAACTTGGCATGTTAAAGTTTAATCTGATAAGGCGACTTTTCTGAAACGGCCAATTACAGATCATACTTTTAAGACCAATATTATGGTAGTGCAAGCATCAAAAAAGGAACTTGTAATTCAGCCAAGAATGACTACCATCAAAAGTTTATGAATTGATGTTACACTTTGGGCCTCTATTGCCTTTGTCAAATTTTTCTTCTTGTTGAATGATTTTCATCGGTTTTCTGGTTCCAGATTCCAGACATTTTCAGTCTCTGTACCATCTTCGATTAAGTTTTCATTTTGCTTATTCCTTTCCATTAATACTGTTTCATCAGTTCTGTGACTCTGATCGCACAAACCTTAATTGCAAATCCCAAATTGCGCGCGTTTGATTGCTAATATAACGGAGCTGACATGTAGCACTAGGAGATGCCAGTCCCCCCCCCCCACCCCCTACTTTTTGTCGAAGCAGTCATTTTGAAAAAAAAATAACAAATACAGAATTGATGTTTGAAGTAATTACCCCTTCGTCGCAAGCCACGGGTTTCGTGTCCATTCTATTTCCACATTTTGGAGCATGTTAAAAGATATACAGAAAATAAGCAAAATGAACCCTAAGGTACTACGCAAACACCATACCCAACACAGATTAGAATTTTAAAATAAGCGTTTTCTATTCAGTAAGAGATAGATCAATTGTGGTGCTGAATTCAATATGTCTAGAGAGAAAATACCAGAACATTCAAAAGGACACAAAAAAGAGAGACATTATCTTGTGACGAATTTACATTATAAAAAAGCTTTTCAATTTGTATCATATAGTTGCAGGTTGGTAGCTCCCAGTCTGAAAAAATGGCATTGACGACCTGGAAGCTACAGTTTAAAACTTGCAATTACGTGCACACAAAATTGCGCTTAATTTGGACTGATTAACCTTATTTCCACACAAATTTTGCACACATATTTTTTTCCAAAAAATTCTTCAGACATTTTTCTACCGATATCGTCACTTAACTTGCCTCTGATATTCTTTTAAACACCATCACCAGCCCTGTAAAGTGAAGTGGTGCAGTTTGTTTACAGGTAAAAATGGTGACTCGATCTGCAATTTAACATACTTCATTTTCCGAGGTCGGTTAGCGTGTTTAAGAGAAAGTCTAAAGCAAGTAAAGTGACGATATCAGTAGTAAATTGCCTGAAGAATTTAATGGTACTAATTTTTCCACACAATTTGTGTGGAAATAAGATTAATCAGTCCAAAACTAGCGCATGATTTTGTGCGCCGTAAATTGCAAGTTTTTTACACGTACGGAGCTATAGCTCCCACATCGTCCATCCAAATTTTTTCAGACTGGGAGCTACAGACCTGCATCTATCTATCATATATATAATAATTGCTATTTTTCAGAAGCAAAACTTAATTAACAGCCGCCTTTTTAGCTCACCTGAGCTGAAAGCTCAAATGAGCTATTCTGATCACATTTTGTCTGTCGTCCGCCCGTCCGTCTGTCTGTCTGTCTGTAAACTTTTCATATTTTCAACATCTTCTCAAGAACCACTGGGCCAATTTCAACCAAACTTGGCACATAGCATCCTTAGCCTAAGGGGACTCAAAGTTGTGAAAATTAAGGACCAAGCCCTCTTACAAGGGGAGATAATTAGGAATTAATGAAAATTTTCGAGAAATTTTCAAAAATCTTCTTCTCAAGAACCATTAGGCCAGGAAAGCTGAAACTTGTGTGGAAGCATCCTCAGGTAGTGTAGATTCAAAGTTGTGAAAATCATGACCCCCGGGGGTAGGGTGGGGCCACAATGGGGGGTCAACTTTTTACATAGGAATATATAGAGTAAATCTTTAAAAATCTTCTTCTAAAAAACCATTCGGCCAGAAAAGCTGAAACTTGTGTGGAAGCATCCTCAGGTAGTGTAGATTCAAAGTTGGGAAAATCATGACCCCCTGGGGTAGGGTGGGGCCAAAATGGGGGTTTCACCTTTTTACATAGGAATATATATAGAGTAAATCTTTAAAAATCTTATTCTCAAGAATCATTTGGCCAGGAAAGCTGAATCTTATGTGGAAGCATCATCAGGTAGTGTAGATTCAAACTTGTGAAAATCATGACCCCCTGGGTTAGGGTGGGGCCAAAAAGGGGGGGTCGACTTTTTACATAGGAATATATAGAGTAAATCTTTAAAAATCTTCTTCTCAAGAACCATTTGGCCAGGAAAGCTGAAACTTGTGTGGAAGCATCCTAAGGTAGTGTAGATTCAGAGTTGTGAAAATCATGACTCCTGAGGGTAAGGTGGGGCCACAATTTTGGGGGGGGGGGTCAACTTTTTACATAGGAATATATAGAGTAAATCTTTAAAAATCTTCTTCTCAGAAACTAATCAGCCAGGATAGCTGAAACTTATGTGGAAGCATTCGCAGTTAGTGTATATTTAAAGTTGTGAAAATCATTTCCCCCAGGGGTAGAGTGGAGCCACAATTGGGGATCAAATATCTACATAGGAATATATAGAGTAAATCTTTAAAAATCTTCTTCTCAGAAACTAATCAGCCAGGTGATTATTTAATATTGTTTAGATTTTGGCTTCTGGATGATTCCTGAACAATTGGGTCTCACAAGGGGTTCAGAGTTTGATGTAGGTTTATATCCCATTTATAAACAATTGTTTAGGATCTTTTTGAGAGCTGCAATGCTCAACATGTGATATTACTATAAAATTATCCTGTTAGAAAAGGGACTAATGATAATAAACATAAGAATATCCAGTGGAAAAAATTGATTTTTATTTATACAGGATCTACATGTATTATACTACATTGTCCAGATAGTTTTTATTACGACTCCATTAAGCTGATTTTATCATACCTATTGTTCCTCAGGTGAGCGATGTGGCCCATGGGCCTCTTGTTGGTTATTGCTTTCTTAAATTTAGCTTTAATTGAGCCTTACTGTTTTTAATTTACTTTGTAAGATATATATATATTTTTTTATAAATGATTGAATTTTGTTGTCTTTTACTACATCTTCTTTCATAAACGTACTTTCATTTAAAAAAGATTGAATATTTATCAAACTTTATTTATGTGTCAAAAATTCTACCACCCATTTCTCAGCCCTACGTAGGTTTCAGTAATATAAAAGTGTTAATTTTCATTTGCAACTCAAAAAAAAAAAAAAGTTTTATCACAAAGTTAATTTTAATCTATGGCCAAAGTGACATCCTATAATCCCTTACATTGTATGTGTTATTTTCATTAATTGGAACAATAGTTCAGAAATTCAAACTAAAACAAAAAGTATTATATTACTATCTTATATTATTAATTGTGTGTAAATTACCCTCTTTACACTAAGATAAATGTTTTTATAAATTTCAAGAGAATTATATTGCATTATTGTGTACATTTAGTTCAATTATCTAGTTCATTTTGAACCTAGAGTACATACCATTTTTATATAGGAACAATCTTCAAATTAAAAAAGTACTGATAAATAAAAACTCGTCGTTACTTCCGTTAGTGGGGAAAATGCTTTTAAAAAAGTCTTGAACTAGTTTTCTTAATCTTAATGACCAGGATGTTTGAATGGATTATAAATTGTGACATTTAATGTATACTGCTGGGGTTTCCCCTATTAAACTCTATCCAAATATTTCAGAAAGTCTTGTAATATTTTTCTAGGTTTGTTACATAATAGATTTTATCGCTTTTGTACTTTATTTTCCACAGCCATTCCTACTTCTGTACCATCTCTTTATCCATATTCGGTAAATGGATATGAAGGTGAATCAGTGCAATTCCAATGCTACTTGTCTAACCTTGGAGATCCCCCTGTAAGATGGAGCTGGTTTTGTGGACAAGAGCAGATGAAAAGTCACATCACTTATTCAACTACCTATACCTACCTGACTTTCAAGTTGTCCATGAAATATCACCTAAAATATTGCTACTGTAGAGCGACATCGTCATCGTCTTTATTACTTTATAATCAAAGTTCAACTCATCGTCAAATCATTGTTAATCGTGAGTAAGATATTACTGTTAATTCTATTTTGTCAATGTTACATTGACAACAGTATGCACTGCTCAGATGTGATATTTAAAAGTATTTTATTTTTGTAAGATGTAATAGATTATTATTTTTCGTTTCTATGTTACTGTTCTATAGATTGGAATATATGATATTTCAAAACTAAATATACCATTAATATTGATGCTAACTAACTGTTTAATATCCATGGAATGCCAAAATAAATAGATATATAGATTCTTTATTTCCAAATAAGGGCTCTCTCAGGCATCACAAATAACATTCATGATTGATTCAATAACAAAAGCACAGACATAATTATGATTGTATATAATAATCTACAGTATATGTTTTGTGTATACTATAGGTTGATAAGTAAAAACACTAATTATGTAAGTAATATAGTTGATAAACATAATAGAACTGTCATGTATCCTAATGCAAGGTGGGGAGATCATACAATCCCTGCAATGCAAAAGATACCACGTGGCGATGCAATGGTACATATTATTGCCATACATAAAGGGCACATATTTACATGTACTATTCTGTATATTTAAAGAATTCTTGAAATACATGAATTTTTAAAATGGCTTCTCTAACCAGTTCACAAGCAGTAGAGAGCACTCCAGTATTTTCACAGTTAAGAACCCATGACAACTTATTTTCATTTGTTTTAGATAAGCAAAATAGATACAGTGTTTTAGTATTATATTAAATCATCATATTCTTTATTTCTGTACAATAATTTACCATTTAGAACGTGTGCGTTTTTCATCTACAATAACATTCAACGAGCATTTAATACAAAGTCTTTGATCTTTTGGAATGCTTAAATACCGACATCTTTTTATTTGTAAATTATAAGAGAATGTACACAACCTATAAATTACTTTCCTTTGTTCAAATGGTAGGCAAAGTAAATATTTTTCAAGTTCAAAATTTGTTTTGATCCTAACATAAATATCCAGTTTACTTTCTTCTACATTTTATCTGGCATTTCTCCAAAGAACGAACAACTAACTCACAGAATCTTGTTTCGACAAGTTTTGTTTAACTTTGAGCGAAACAACAAATGGTGGAAATATTCTTTCTCTTCCATATCTACATGTATTTCCTTCCAAAATTACCCTTGAAATTTGGGCTTTATCAGTTACCTTAATCTGCTAATTTAAACATTAACAATATAGTTAACATAATGCTTAGTATTTATTTTCATTATGTGAAAATATATTATTAATATACATATATTAATACATAATTTACAAAATACAAACATGTAACGAATACTTTTCAGATCATCCTCCAACAAAACCGATGATATATGCTTTGTCTTCTACAACTGTCCGACCAGACGAGACCATACAAGCCAAATGCAATTTAACTTCCTTGGGTTATCCGCAAATTTCGTGGATGTGGTTTTGTAGTAATCACGTTCCGGTATCTGGTACCAGTATACGGTTTGAGTCTTATGTCAGCTTGAAAATAACATCTAATGACAAGACTGTTGGATGTAGATGCAGAGCAACATCTTCGATCACTTATTATGAATATGACGAGTTCTCCGATGTTGTTCATTTCACCGTTCTTTGTAAGTGCTTGAAATATTACTTCACACCCTTTATAATACCAAATGATGCTTTAAACGGAACTTTAAATTTAAATTAAATGTTGCCCTTAAAGGCAGAAAGCGCTTACAGTGAATTTTTTTTCGGGTTTTCTGATTATTGACTTCTTCATACAGCGGATCCGAATAATGACACACAATGCCTCTCCCCCGTGGCATTTGGTACAACGACCGGTTTACTTCTAGCCATCATCGTCGCACTTTTGGTTGTCGTTATCCTGCAGTGTGTGCGGAAGAGAAATGATAATGGTAAAACAACTATCAAAGTTCTTTAAGTTATGTTAACATGCAATAATCATGTCAAAATTTAAGGTTACGTTAACATTTAACATAATTTTGCTGATATGCTAAATATGTAGTCAAATAAGAATTCGTCAAAAAAAAAATACTAAGTATTGCCACACATGATTGTCAACATGATTGTCAACATGTAAGTTTTTTTTAAGTCGAAATGCGACATATTCATGTCGATATCCAACTGGTTTATGTTGAAATGCAACCTAGTTACGTTAACATGCAAGATATACATTTCGACATGCAAACTATTTATGTCGACATCCAACTTATTTATGTTTATATGCAACATATTTATGTGACATGAAACGAAAGATAAATATGTTGACCTGCATCATTTTATTTGTTTACCTCGTATGTTAACATAGATATGTTGCATGCTTATATATTAATCTCGCATGTTCACATGAAGGTAAATAAATAAGCTACATGTCAAAATAATTATTCAACATGTCGACATAAGTTGTAAGTCAATATATTACTTGTCAGCATAATTATCTCGCATGCCAACACAATTAATGTTACATGTCGACATAAATAAGTTGAATTGTTGGCTTAATTTATTGAAAAATAACTTGCATTCAGAAGGCTGAAATATGCCACCATAAGACACAGAAATGTTGACATTGTTTTTTTAAAAATTCAAATTATGGAAAATGCTTAACTTATTACTGAATCTTTCAAGTAAGATATACACACACGGACACTTGTTTCTGCGATAAAGTTTGCCAAATACTATATCAATAAAACAAAGTATCTTACTCCAGATTACGTGATTACACCCCTCCATAAAATGTAACCATTTCCGCTTTTGTGAAAAAAGTGTTTGGTATCATTCCTTTCTACTAATACACATACAAAACCCTATTTGATTGACTTCACTTTCTCACTTATTTATGAACAGCGTCAAAACACTGCTCACAGACTGTAAAAGTCATTCACACAATGAAACGCTCACTACAAATATCGGGAGGAATGTAGAAATTAAATTCAAAGTTTTTAAATGTTTTTCGGTGTTAATTATTGAAAATATAAATCATGATGATTATAAACGGAAAAAAAATCAATAAATTACAGCTTTTTAAAAAGATAATGTACATATAAAACGATATTTATAACCTCTTCGTATGAGATTGGTTAATTGATTGACTGTTTTGACTCCCCTCCAGGAATTTTACATTTCTATTAGCGGTATGTGTGTAAAAATTACAGTAAATAGATTGAAATTTGAGAAGAATAAGTAACTCTTTGATTGAGTGTTTGGAATTACAATGTTGAAAAAAAAATTGTATATGAATTTTTGTTGTCATAATCTTAAGAATTATAGTGTAGTTGCATGTTAATGTGTATATTTGTGAGTATTAATTTTTTTTTTTAAGAAATTGAAGTAATAAAAAAAATATCAGTACGATCATATACTGTAACTCTTAAACAATATACAGGTTTATTACTGGTAATTTGAATTGTTTTGGCTTTTCATCACAATTTGCAAAATTTTCACACGTTTTGGGGATTTTTCTTTCAGGTACGAGCGAAACAAGATCAAAGTAAATATAATTTTTACATTATTTTTTAATATCTTGCTTCCACTTTTCATTTCAAGCTGGTATATTTTGGAATAATATATCCACATAATAACACAGTCTTTATATATATATATATATATATATATATATATATATATATATATATATATATATGATGTTGTAGTGATGCAATAGGCCATCAGAACCCTGTTTATTCCAATGAGCCTTCTTACGAAACACTTCGAAGAACCCGTGGTATATACACTGACTAGTTATCTATATTTCATTGTTAATAACATGACGTTTTTAAACTTAAAATAAGGTCTGAGCAATACATTTCACTCTAACTGTTTCCTTGTAGAAAAAACTCAAAACTAAGGTAAGAAAATATGATCACATTCTTCTTTTCTTTTTTTTTTTATACTTTGACATTCTATAATTATCTTTCAAATTCAAAAGTAATCTTCTCTTTGTAGGAGTCGTGAAAAAGATATGTTCCATGATAAACGACACACCTGACGATTAAACTTATGTCTGATGCAGTTCAACTGTTCCAAAAAAATTAACGTATTTAAATTCTTACTTTATTATCATTAGTTAGGTAATGGACAAACATTAATTTGTATGCCTGCAGATGCTACTTGTATACAAATCTGAAAATAAATTGTTGATTGTGTATTTTTAGCGATACATGTATTTTAAGTTACTCCATATGTATTCACTATATACTGAAAGTAGTGTGGCTTCTCTGCTATATTATAATCATGTAAAGTTTATATTACCTGTTTGTTTTATTATACTCAAAAATACCTATACTTGTTTGCGAGTTGCTACCAAACAACTTAATTGTATCTATTTAATACTTTACTTTATAATGTAGCCAATCTGCTGTTAGTGTGTCTGTTACATTTAGTGCCATGACAAAACCCCTTTGTACACATTTTGACTTTCATAAGATGCCATATCTGTAAAAATAATTTAATTACTAGCATTTTTTTTAACCTTTAACATGACACTTTTAAACAAATAGTGAATAAATGTTCAATCATTTTTTGAACTTGGAAAACTATCAACATGGCAAATTTTGCCTAAATATAGCATTCACACAAAATCTATGTGAAAAATAGAAGTGAACTCAACTTTGCATAAATTTCACGTGAAATTTTCTTAAAATTCCTCTCATGTGAAATTTTCGTGATATTTCTTCAAGAAAATTCATGTGGTTGCGTTTTTCACTACTGTATCTTTCTATTAAATAACATTATTGAGTCAAAACATTGTCGACCTAATATTTTGATCACAAACTGTATGTTCCAAATTAAAATGATTTAATAAATCTCTTAAAGATTAAAAATTAATAATAATTTGAATTTAAAGAAGATCAAATACAAAATGCACTCCCATGAAATATAGACAAATATACTTGTTTCCGATCATAACTAAGCATCATTGAGATGCAGGGATTTAGTAATTGTAATTTGTAATGGTTATTGAGTGTAATTAATTATAAATGTTGATGTAATTGAAAGTAATGTGTAATTGACCTATTTTTCAATTACATGTAATGGTAATTTAAGTAATTACTTTCAAAAAAGGCATGTAATTAAAATTACTTTTCAATTACTATCAATTACACACTGATGATTGTAAAATGTGAATAAGAAAGCTGTTCACTATCCATTGTCCCCCACACTTCCAATAGTACAAAAGTATTAAACAATACAAATTATAAAAGATCAAATAAGTAAGAGTACTTAAGGTCATATGAAACGATATCCTGACCATATTGAGTTATATACAGGAATGAGTTCCCAAGTGCCTATTTAATAAGACTGGCATTGTTTTTTGGATATTTTATGCAAAATGTCAGCGCCACAGTCGATCAAAATCACTCAATCGGGAAAAGGAATATTGACTAACGCGGCTTACCTCCCTTGCTTATGACGTCAGTAAGACCCAATGACCTTATAACGCTATGTAGTGAATACAAATATCCATGTCATTATGCAGTATTTTAAAAGAAAAAAAAACTATTTTATATAAAAACTTATAAAATTATACAATAATCAACCACGGCAGTATATTTTCTATCAAGAAATTAAATTGTATGCGTTAATATTTGATAGCGTGTACATATTCAGTTTAGAGACTGCATGGAGAATGAATGATTTTCTTCAAAGAAATTAATAGGCCAGATTTATAAATTAGAATTTATCAATAGATCTAATTTTAAAATAAAATTTAAGATTATTTTTGCGGGATTTTACAGCAGCTTTTAACTACAATCTATACACAATGCCTCAAACATTTCATTGGCCTGCCTTATATTTTTTCATGTGACAAAATAAATCAAATGAATTAAAATGCTTTAATTCTCTTTAAATGTAGCTCAATCATTATACTTATCGAAGAAAAAAAGGATGTTTCTGTTTCAAACGGATTAGGATAATTCATTAATCAGCTGTTAATGTTGGAGAATTTCTTTCGTTAAATTTTCACTGCGGAACGGGATCTTCATCATGATATTACTCTGGTGAAAAGCCGATAGTTTTATTCATTAACGACCAATTAAAATTAAGTCATCTGTGCTACGAAATCAGATGATCTCATCTGAAAAGAAAGACACGTTCATATATGCAAAAATTACAAAAATCACATCGATACACTACTGTAAAATTACACTAGTTTTAATGCATTGTTTACATCGCTGGGTCTGTGTAACGTCATAAATCCACAAAATCAAGAACGATAAGCGGGGAAGAATTTTTTCAGGTGCTGAGTTTTCACGGTAATTTCTCAGTAATGCAATGGTAAAAAAAAAATCTTACTACGCGTATTTTAACATTCGTTTATACCAGGCTTTTTATTTATGAAAGAAAATCATAGTGTTAAAAATCGTTTCATATGACCTTTAAATGCATTTAACTTCTACCAAATATACATGTAGTTTTTTTTTTTTGTATAAACTTTTTCACTTATTCAATATCTAATCTTGAGGTTCCTAAATTTATGTCAGATATAAATATCAAGGTGTCTAATAATTATCAATTTGTTAGGGACCAAATGATTTTGATGGTATGCTCAATCTCTTTTACCTAAAAATTCAAATAAATTATTTTATAGTAATGATTGTTTCCAATTATTAATTGAGTTTGATTTTTAAAAAAATCTATTTAATTTACAAACAAAATCAATGTTATTTGAATTGTATAAACTATTAAGTCATGTTTATTTTTGAAAGTTTGTTTTGAGCTAAGGCTTCAGTGGTATTTTTGAGGTTTTGTTGCCAAATCTTGGTGGGTTCCCATAATGACCAATAGACCAATAGGCGTGAATTGTGTTTTGATAGCAATTAAAGTATTCTCTCTTCAACCCAGATTAGCCTAGTAAACTGTATTTTTCTAATTAATAAAGAAGAATTTAGTGGAGATAAATGTTTACTTTCAGTGTCCCAGAAAAAACTTGTAGATGATAGGTGTAGGTTAAGGAACATGTAAACTTAAGAATTAGAACCATTTTAACAAGAGCTTGGACTTTCGGCAGGATGTAACAACTTTTTCTTGCGTCAAAAAAAGTTAAATATAACGCTAATTTCAAGTGAAATATACACAGATTGCGTAGTCTTAGCTCAAACAAATCATGTTGATTTCAAAGAGACATGACTGAGTGGCCAACAATGATATAGACAGGCCTACGTCACACTTCTATTTGACATAAATACAAAAAGTCCAAGCTAATGTTAAAAGGGTTCTAATAATCATTAGATGAAACTGGAAACACGTGTAGATGCTTTAGCTAAATCATTTGTGAATTTTCTAACAAAATTTGTACATGTCATATCTGATTTAATTCAATAAATGTATTTTTCTCAAATGTAATGTGTAATTTGATTAATTACATTTCAAAGTAATTGTAATTTAATTAATTACATTTGAAAATCCTTGTAATGGTAATAGTAATTTAATTGAATGCTTTAAGCAAGTAATTTTAATTTAATTAATTACTTTTGAATTTAATTGACCCCATCTCAATGAGATATTAACCATCTCAAAGGGTCCTACATAAATAATGGAAAATAGGATAAAAGTTATTGGAGGGTTTTGCTTTGACAATGACCTATGACGTAGAAATTTTCAGGTTGGCCTAGAACTTTAAGTCAAGCTCATTACCCCTAACTAACAGGTTTTTAGGGTTAACTATGAGCAACATTAAGCCAATGTGGTCTAAAACTGGACTTTCAGCGCGGGGTCCTAATCAAAAAATCATAACATAAAAAAATAAATCTCTCTTTTAAAATATATGTGCTAAATGAGTTGACTGAGAATTACCTGTTGGACATGAAATAATGCACTTTTTGTTAAAAGACAATCACACACAGACTGAAAAAGTAAGACATTACAAGTAGAACGCAGTGGAATAAAAAAAAATCATAACATAAAAAAATAAAACCCTCTTTTAAAATATATGTTCTAAATGAGTTGACTGAGAATTACCTAGTAGACATGAAATAATGCACTTTTTGTTAAAAGACTATCACACATCGATTGACATTACAAGTAGAACACAATTGTCTTCTGTATCATTCACACTGAACATGTCACACCGAGGACTCCTTCAAGTCGTCTGCATATTGTAAAACCTCTTTGGTAAAGTTGGGTTGAGTTAAGTACATGTGTCCTACACGGATCGCAGAATGACGGATCACACTGCCTCCGACATGATTTACACGAAAACTTCCCGCCTGTATAATCCTCTGTCTATCCTCAGCATCCAGATAGTCCAAAAGTAAGGTGCGTCTCTGGAAAATCAACGGCCTTGTGTGTGTATAACTTGTCAAACATTTAATTTGGTGACACAAGCTACATGGTGAAAAAATATTTATATTTGGTTGACTTGTTGAAAGACTTTAAATTGTGTTCATTGTGGTACTTTACCTCCAATATTTAATTATCAATCTTTTTTCTCTGTTTTTTTTTCTCCAGACCTGTAAATGATTTAGCAGTATACAAATGAATAAGTTAATTAGATTGGCACTATTTGAAGATAACATTCACTGTATATTTAGTGCGATATTTATTAATATAAATACAAAAATCAGCTGAAGGTTCTTACAAAATGACTGATTGTACAGCTAGCAGGAATCCACAACCACAATAAGAACACAAGATGGATAACTACAATATTGGTTTCCATAAAATCACTGAATATATCATAAAAACAAATCGTGGTGAATTTGATGTCACTCAACCGTAATGTACATAACATACACGTATATATACATAAATTATATAATGCTCAAATTATCCAAATTCAACTGTATTTAAACTTAATTTTTCTCTGCTCTAATGATAGTCATATCCATTGGCAACCCACAGCAATCCGAAAGCTTTTGCCAAATTCAACCAAACCGAAAGTGTTCAGCAAATGTTCAGGTCTCGAGTCGCAACCTGAGGTCGCTACATCTTTCATTATTACTTGCAAGACATGTGGAAATCAGCAACATCAACAACAAGACGAAGGAGTGTTGTCAATGGACATGCAATATCAACTCAAACTGTCTTAAACTTTCTTAATCGCCTAAAAGAATTACATCAACGCGCCGGGCAACCAAATGACTCTGTGTTATTTGGCGGTGTTTGTATTAAAGTCTTTTGAGGTACTAAGCAATTTTTACACAACATCCAGTTGAAAAATGCATCGTTATTTATGAATCAAAGCTTTACGTATCATTTGTGGGGGTTTTTAATATTCAGAGCATTTAGATAAACACTTAGAGCTTTGGTTCAGCATATGTAATATTTAAAATTCTACTTGATAGCAACTGTCATTAATGAATTTAAATGTTTTCCCACAACTTTGAAACAACAGGTTACAAAAACCTGGAGGTCACTTTAGACATTAAAATCAAATTTAGTGCCCATTTATTAGATAATCACGCGATACATGAAATATACAAAGAGGGCCTAGAACTAGAATTAAAAGAATATAGTTCCTGGACAAAAGTATGTACATTCAACAACTTCAAACATTTGCAACTTTAAGACACAAAGGGAATAACAATAGTGTACACTTAAAGAAAACTGCATGTGTGTATGAATGTGGCTCAATGAAAACATCAAAGATTCTCGGCGTAGACAAATAAATACTCAGCCTGCTGTGTATATAATGATTTGCTCAAATACTACAGAGGCCCTAAAAAGTGTTTCTACATGCATTAAATATATACAGAAAAAGGAGGTCGCAATGAAATTAAAAATGTAATGACTTGTTACATGGTATAAAGCTTCACAATTTAAGTTTTAAAAAATCTTTAGTAAAAGTAAACTTAAGAGTATTTTCCGATTTCGCTTCATTTTACAAATATCTTAGAAATCGTCAAAAATTGCGAGGTACAGTTCTTTAAATAGAGCATAGACTTTGTAAGAAGTTAAATGATAGTTAAATATATTTTTTTGTTTTTAGTGGAATGAAATTTTGAACCAGGCGTAATGTTGTTTAAATACGGGAATGAGGTCATTGTTTTAACAGAACTCTTGAAACGTGATCAGTTACGTAACAATGAACAAACTGAAACTTCTTTAAATTACTTCCCGGTTGGAGAATTTCTTTACTCTTTGAGAGCATCAAAAGGATATGGACATTACTATTCCTCTCGTTCTGTATATGGTGTCATTCGTTTCCGGAGACAGTGAGTTGTCGACTTTTTTATATATAAGAGAGCATATAAACACTAAAGTAACATTCAAGCTTTCAATTCATGTGACCTTTCCTGACCATGCAAGATCGGCGGAGTATTTTGCTTTAAGAATATACTCTAAGACAAAACTATTTAAGATGCATCGTGCTGATTTACATTTTCTTCACTGTTTGTAGAAAGAACATTTGAAAATTTATGAATCTTCCTCACAAATATTACAGATAATTCAAAATGTTTGCTCTCTATATAATAGAATAGTTTTAATTGATGATCAAAGAGGTCTTGGTGTACTGAATCAGTTTTCACCCTGCTAATTCTCCATTGTTTTTATTTTTTTACACATGAATGCACACAATGAGCTTCGAACGGGTGCCTAACTTTAAAATCATGCCAAACCAGTAGACGGGGTGCAATTTAAAATATAAAAAAAAACTTGCATGGATATACCGGTTAATGCGCATTTCCTTTTTTTCCTATCAAACATAAGCATATTTACTTATATATTTACTTTTAAATGATAGCACAATTTGAATACAAACAACATATAAAACTTTACATTTATTGTTTTTGTATCTTTTTACAACAGTTTTGATCAGCTTATGGCATAAACAACAAGTCAGTTCAAGAACTGTTTATACTTTTGGTCCTCCCCCTTAAATGTCGATAGTTTTGCTTATCACGGTGCATTAAATTAACAAATACTGTGCATTGAATTTAATAGTGGACACCTTTTCTTTTCAAAGAAATATGTTTAAGAATGTACACGTTAATGTAACTTGTTGGATGGTTTTTAAATTTACAGGTTTATTCTGTTTAAAAATCAGAGAAAACAAATGATTTCATTACAAAAACGTTACAATACATATTTTTTAGTAATATCAGCTCTTCAAATATTAAGTATAAGCCAAATATAATGAACTTTTATTATATCAATACTAATTTGAAATTTTTACATGAATATTATTCCTTATGTAAATACGTTCCAATGCATAGTTATAATAAGTCTCTTTTTATTATACCTGTAAAGGTGTTCCAACGTCTAGTCCATCAATTTCAAACCAATATTCGACTAGTGGATTTGAAGGCGAGACAATGAAATTAAGCTGTTATTTGTCTTCTCTCGGGGACCCCCGAGTCACATGGGCATGGTTTTGTGGACAAGACCGAATGACAAGTCACATTACCTATTCTACTACGTATACCTATTTGACTTTCAAGTTGTCCATGAAATATCATCTGAGACGCTGTTATTGTAAAGCGACTTCGCCATCTTCCTTATTAGTTTATAATCGGACTTCCAGCAGATATGCAATTTATGTATATCGTGAGTAATGGTTGAGACTAATGTTTATAGTTATTTTTTCCATTACATATTACTTTGAGAAAGTTCATATTTATTAAATATATTTGAAATTACTTTGAAGTCACTTGTTTGTTAATTGTAAAAGACAGTATTATCTTTTATCTAAATATTCAGATATCCACTTGTCAAATCCGAATGATTTTATACACGTTTTTATTTCTTATGCTGCACAATATCACCGCAGCTAATTTTTTTTAAAAGTTAAAATACATTCAATACCTATGTAGAGATGAAATATGTCATATATAAAAAAAACTACGAAAAATAATTTTAAATACCTATATTATTAATAATAGAGAATCGGCGACCTATCCATATTCGGATTTCCTACATCTACAGATAAACAATATTTGTTTTTTAAAAAAATGGCACCCTAAAGAAAATGACTATATTAAAGATAGAAAATAACAAACTAGTTCTACGTCTTATTTACTAGTTATGTTTTTCCACACATGCAAGTTTTTTATTTTGTTTATAAGGCCAATGTTGTTACAAGTAATAAAATCATATTATACAATATTTTCACAGATAGCCCTCCGACAAAGCCAATGATATACGCTATATCGCCTACCACTGTCCGTCCAGGTGAGAATATCCAAGTCAAATGCAATTTAACTTCTCTAGGATATCCAACAATTTCTTGGAGATGGTTTTGTGATAATCAAGCTCCCAGTTACGGGACTACAATTGAGATGGAGACTTATTTGAGTTTAAATGTAAATAACAGAAGTATTGGATGTAGATGCAGAGGAACATCTTCGAGCTCTTACAGTGAATATGATGAATTTTCCGATCTTGTCCAGTTTTTGGTGTTTCGTAAGTAGGACGAAAAGTAATATCATTGAAAAAAAACTTGAAAAATTGATTAAAATTACGATTTAAATGAAACATTTATTACCATTTTCATGATTTAATTTTAGAAATCTCATAACAAATATATGTGTATTTAGCTGTCTTTGATACTTCATCTTTCATTTAAAACATATGGTGTCTCTATTCTATATAATGGTAAGATAAAAGATATATATATCTAATGTTTTTAAATTTAAATCATAACTCAAACGATTTGTTAATTATTCACTGTATATTCAGCCATTCCTGATGACCCTCCTGTCATGACTTCGCTATCACTATCACCAATGGACGTGAGTAAAGGAGACGATGTAAGCCTTATTTGCTCAGTGTCCAAACTGAGCAATCTTGACGTTACTTGGACCTGGTATTGTGGGAATCATAGGCTTCCTAGCGACAGGACGGAACAAATTGGGGGCATGACAAAAATAATATTCAGAGCAGAAACGAAATATCATCAGCAGTACTGTTACTGCAGAGCAAATCAGTCTCTAGTCCATTATATTGCGTATTCGAATCTAAAGAGGATGACCATTGTATGTGAGTGATAAATGAGTTAAACAAAACTAGTATAAAAATGTATTGAAACTCTTTATATATATATATATATATATATATATATATATATATATATATATATATATATATATATATATATATATATATATATCAGTATCCTGCTATATGACATGCCTTTGTTTTTTGTTTCACTTTTATATAAAAACAAAGCTGAAGCTGCCACCCAGTGTCTTTCCCCCGTGACTTTTGGTACAACAACTGGTCTTCTCCTTGCCATCATAGTGCCATTGTCCATTGTCGTAGTTCTGCAGTGCGTACGGTTGAGAAAAAATAATGGTATGGCATAAGTTATATGTACTTATCAATATACATACATACATGTATCTTTTAAAATCATCGTGTTGTAGCTAAAATATTGGGAGATTTTTAATGTGTCAATTTCACTGTGATGTTTCGGATGTATTTATATTTTAAAAATTACACTTTTTCAAGTTTTTGCATAAAGTGATTTAGTAGTAATTACGTCCTATGTAAAAGGCTGGATCTGAAGTACTTTGGAAGGGGCACAATGTTCGTTAATAATTATTTTAAATGTGGCCTCACATTGAAGTCAATTTTGAAGCATATCGGTGAAAATTGATAAGTAATTTGATCTTGTAATCACCTTACTGTTAAAGATGATAAAAACCAAAATTTCAGTAAAATAGGTTGTCCATAAATGTTTAGATAAGTTTTCACATTTTATGGTAAAAGAAATCATCGAACAAAAATTCCTTTTGTCGATAAATGTAAGTTTTGACAAAGAACATTCCAGAATTGAACATTTTTAAGACAAGTCTACATAATTTGAATAACAACGCATGAGAATGTATTATATGATTAAGTTGGAAACAAAACAATAATTGGAATAGAAATTTGAGGGGAAATGTGAATTATTGTAGACATTACATTTATGTAAGAGACACAAACCAATGGGTGCATACTTTGTTAAAAATAAGAAAAAAATTATTCATTACAAAAAGTGTTTTCACAGTTCGCTAATTGAACATTGAATTAATGTAACTAAGATACTCTATAATTTGATTTAAGTCGGTGACTACCGGTAATAAATAAATTGTTTGCAAAAGATCCATGATTATTTGAAGAGAAATCTGAAACTATAAAATGTATACAAAGACTCTGAAATATGTGAAGAATTAGACTGGTAAAAGCAAAAGTAATAAAGAATAAATACAGTGTAGGGAACTGTTGAGAGTCGAATGTCAAATTTTGTTATAAAAGATGGTTCACTTTGAAATAAATGTTGGTAATTAAATCAAAGCTCTTTATATAAATCCTTTTTTTTTCTTTCAGGAACAAAAGAAAAAAAATCAAGGTGAATATATCCATTTGAAGGTTTTAACTTTAACTAATTTAACTTAAGTTTATCCCCCTTCTTTTTGTGCTTTATCATTATTGAAATGTTTCCTTGTATTATATTTACTAGTATCTTTGGTTGTAGCGACGAAGTACATCAAAATCCTACGTACTCAAATGAATCATCTTACGAATCACTGCAAAGGAACTGATGAAGTAAAACCCCACCCTGTAGACAAGTATTAATGAACACTTATCTGTGAATCCTAGTTGACAAATACTTGTACTTCATTAAGTTTTGATTATATAGAATGATTGTTAGCTCTTAAACACTTGTCGTCAGTTTTTTTATTTTTATACCTTAAAAAGTTGGCATGTAGTAAATTGTTAAAACTCAATGTTCGAAATTATATAATTATATATTTTGTTGACGTTAGAGAAATTCTGTGTAATAATCCGTTTATAATTTACTTGTTTACAAATTAATTGTTAAATAAAATTGGTTTTCAGAGACAAAAACTTAGATATTGTTAACAGTTTTACATATCTGGGTATAATTTTCAACTTTCATTATACATTTTCTAAAGCTTAGAACCAACTTGCGTAGGAACCGGATAAAAAATGTTTATTGAAGAAAAAAGTTGCAAACATGTATTTAAACCATAAACATGTAATATTATTAGTTTTATTAGATTTTTATATATTTCCTACTAGTATGTAAATTATGGTTTCTGGAAAGGTTCATTTTAGTTTCCTGTTTTCTTGATACGTCCTCTGTATGATTTTTTCTTAAAATATATATCAAACTTAAATTTTGGAAAAAGCCTAAACTGTTCAAATTTGTGTTAAGCTCCCAAAAATGTAAAATATATGAACAATCTTGAAACTTAGCTTTATCATAAAAAATTAACATTACAAAAATGAATTGTTACTTTAACTTATATATCTTGTCTATTATTCTCATGTTCCATTTTCTTTTACGTACGGATTATGTATTATATGAACATTGATGAATATATTGTTTAAAAGGGATTTTCGCTGCAAACTCTATATCAGCAAAACAGTTCTAATATTGGTGACTGTATCATTTTCAAACAAAAAAAAACATAGTGCAGAACAAGGTCATATATTTAAATATTTAATCGTACGATGGCTTAAAATTATATAAATATAAGTAATAAGGAATCATTCTTTGAATATTATGAGGTGATAATTTCGGTCGGTGCGTGATCAAATCTATCATAAAGCCCTTCGGGTTTTATTGGATTTGATCACGCACCGACCGAAATTATCACCTCATAATACTCAACGAATGATTCCTTATTACTTATATTTGATACCTCTGTACTTGTTGTTATGTATATATTTACATTTGCAAATATGTTTCCTTATATGAACCTATAGAATAGCAAAAACGTTCAAGTCTGTGAGAACGTTTCCGCATTTACATGTTAACCTCCAGTGATGAAAAATAGGTAGATTTTGAACCGAAAAGCGGTAGCATCGCGCGCCGCGGCCTTTTTCACGTATTTTTCAAAGCACAGATTTTTATGTACTGCATATGTAGTAAGGGTTTCAGGTTAGTAATTAACGATATCAATTAAAATATAAAAGACTTTTGAAATTTAATAATATCAACACAAGCAATAAAAATGTTTGCATGCATTTACCATTATATTGATTAGGTCCTATTGATTACCAGTAAGCTACTTTTTTTTTTAGGAAAAAATATTTGAGTGCAGAGACTTTAATAATTGCCTTTCTTAAAAAAAAAATAGGTTAAGTTGCCAAAATTTAACATATAAGAGAAGTAAGAACTAGTAGGAAATCGTATATTCTTTTTTCAATATCAAAACGATGTTTATACATACAAATCACGCAGCATTCAATAAACTGCAAGTCAAGTTTACTGTTATGGACAAGTTAAAAGATATATTCAGTCATGTGGAATTGCAAAGCTTCTTTTTTCCTTTGCGAGGATAATATCGACATGTATTGTAAGGTGTCATAACAGTATTTTACTGAAGGTTCACGTCAAAACATGGCTGAGGCAAAATAATTCCCGAATTTCCCTTTGAATTTGGGGCGTTTCCGCACGCGACAGGAGCTGATTTTTTTTTAAGAGATGAAAAACAATGTGTAAGAGGTCTAACTATCCCAGTTTTGTAATAATGCGAGGTCATTTGAATTTCTGATGCGTGTTGTTTCCGGAGAGGGGTGAAAAGGCCCGGGCTTGATTTTCAAGCACATGTGTAACTTCGAGGTAAACAAAGTCTCACGCCTTGCTGGATGCACGTGTGTATTTTGCTAGAAAATTGTAAATGAAGCGTTGTTCAAAAAGATGTCAAGAGGATTTTTTCCAGAAGTTCGTTTTGAATTTTTAATCTGTACCTAAAGTTGTGCAATTTTGGTAATAATATATAGTAAAATTTAATACTGTAGTGCAACCTGCAGGAAAACGGGTTTGCTGTGTTAAAAATTGTTTTACTTGTGTTTTAGGTGTTGAATCAGTGTGTTTAGATGAAAAATGACAAACAATGGGGTTTTGTAGCCAACAGCACGCTTATTTTGTTTTCAATGATGCATACAATATTAGCCCAGATTTCCTTAACCTCACCCAGCATATGAAACCTATGGCTCAGATTCAGCATTCAAGCCTGTCAGGTACATAACTATCATAAGACGCACCATCCTTGCAAGTTTGGTGAAGTTAGGACTAGTAATAACTAAGATATAATCAAGAGCACATGCTCCAAAAACTTTAACCAGCTCTGAAAAACCTTAACATCATCCAGCATCCCAAACTTATGGATCAGATTCAGCATTCAAGCCTGTCAGGTGCATCAGTATCAGAAGACGCACTATCCATACAAGTGTAGTGAAGTTAGGACCAGTAATAAGTAAGACATAATCATCAGAGGGCACCTGCTCAAAAAACTTAACCAGCCCTAAAAACCTTAACCTCATCCAGCATCCAAAACCTAATGCTCAGATTCAGCATTAAAGCCTGTCAGGTGCATCAGTATCATAAGACGCACCATCCATGCAAGTTTGGTGAAGTAGAACCAGTAGTCACTTAGAAATGGCTATCAAAGGGCACTGCTCCAAAAACTTAAACCTGCTCCAAAAACCTTAACCTCCTCCAGCATCTGATTCATGGCCCAGATTCAGCATCCAAGTCTTTCAGGTCCACAGGTAAGTCCGAATCATCATCAATGCAAGTTTGGTGAAGGTAGGACAAGTAATAACTTAGATACAGGACCTGCAAGAAAAACTTTAACTAGGTCCAGACGCTGATGCCGGGGGTATAGCATAAGCTCCCCCCGACTTCATCTCGGAGAGCTTAAAAGGAGGAAAATCTTCAATCATGGGTCTGTATTGATCTCTAAAGTGAACATTTTGATTTCCGAATCTGCTGAAAAATCCCATCCCTGAATACATCACTTATCGTGGAAAACAAGTTGTTGGCTTCAACTCCTCTCTCAGGACACTCACTTGACCATCCAAATATTAAATGAAATTATCATTTTATTATATATATATATATATATATATATATATATATATATATATATATATATATATATATATATATATATAATATTTATTATTATATTATAATATATATCATATCTAAGCTGCAGACATATCAATTTAAACGTACACACACACTGCCCCTCTATTTTATTGTTACCATGGCTCTTATGGTAAAAGTATGATGTGGTATGGTGATGTATAATACAACTTTTGTGTACTCTGGTATTTATGGTCTTTTAATACTTTTAATTAAGTATTCTATATTAAAAATGAAGAATTGCACCTAATATGTGGTTCAAGTGAAAATGGCATTCATGCAAATTTCACATGAAATATACAAGTGAAATTCACTTGTCATGAATTTCATGTAAAAATTTCACACTTTAATTTCACAAGAAATTCATATGAGGAACACCTGCGTGTGTATAATGAAAATTTCATAAATTTTTAGCTTATAATTTAAACCAAAATTAAATTTCTAAAATATCAAAATGAATACATTGTTTTTAACACATACAAACTGTTTTATATTAGAGTTGACATCTTGCCAACCTAATGAATTGATCACAAACTGTATGCTTCAAATTAAAATCATTTAATATATCTCTTAAAGCATAAAAATTCATAAAATTTGGATTTAAGAAGATCAAATACAAAATGCACTCTCTGTGCAATATAAACAAATATACTTGTTCCCAATTACTATAAAACATTTATAACATAATAAAAAATAAAACCCTCTTGTAAAATATATGTGTTGTATGAGTTGACTGAGAATTACCTGTTAGACATGAAATAATGCACTTTTGGTTATAAGACTATCACACATAGATTGAAAGATTAAGGCATTACAAGACAAACACAGTTGTCTCTCTCTTTCACACTGAACATGTCACACCGAAGACTCCTTCAAATCGTCTGCATACTGTAAAACTTCTTTGGTGAAGTTGGATTGAGTCAAGTACATGTGTCCTGCACGGATCGCAGAATGACGGATCACACTGCCTCCCACATGTTTTACACGGAAACTTCCTGCCTGTTTGATCCTCTGTCTATCCTCAGCATCCAGATAGTCCATAAGTAAGGTGTATCTCTGGAAAATCAATGGCCTTGTGTGTATAACTTGTCAAACATTTGGTGAAACAAACTAGTTGATATATATATTGCCCAAAAAAAATGAAGGAAAAATATTGATATATGGTTGACTTTGCTCTAAGAATTTAAATTGTGGTCATAATAAACTGGGTTATAACATGTAACTTGTTTGACTTTGTGTCTTGCAAATTTTTACATACACTAGGTAAAATTCAATAAAAATAAACATCATATGGCTCAAAGATACATAGAACATAGTACAACATAGAGAGGCATGATTGTTAGACATTCGTGACATACAGAAAATTTAAAGATTTACTTACTGAATGACTTTTCCACCTTCCATGTCTCATCCTCAATCGTTTTTCTCTCTTTTTATCCTGTTAATGATAAAACAGCACTCAGATAAATTGGTGAATAGAATTGTCATCATTTGAAGAATTCATAATTGGTGCTAAAACTGTATGTGTATATTTATTATGACAGTTAAAATAATACAACAAAACAGTCGAAGGTTCTTACAAAATGACTGAATGTACAGCTAGCAGGAATCCACAGCAACAAAGAGAACACAAGAATGGTACCAACAATATTGGTTTTCATAAACTCAACTGAAAAGAAAAAAAAATCAAAATTATAGTTAACCTAATGTTTCTCAACCATCATGTATATAACTAATGCACATTACTTATAAAATGCTTAAACTGTCTAAAAGTTTACTGTATACTCTGCAAGATGACTGTACACTGAACGAAACTGTTATTTGTTAAATTGTTTAAATCCTCTCATTGGTCATCTTTTTTAGCTCACCTGAGCTGAAAGCTCAAGTGAGCTATTCTGATCACATTTTGTCTGTCGTCCGTCTGTCTGTAAACTTTTCACATTTTCAACATCTTCTCAAGAACCATTGGGCCAATTTCAACCAAACTTGGCACCTTAGCCTAAGGGGATTCAAAGTTGTGAAAATTAAGGACCAAGCCCTCTTACAGGAAAGCTGAAACTTATGTGGAAGCATCCTAAGGTAGTGTAGATTCAGAGTTCTGAAAATCATGTGACTCCTGAGGGTAGGGTGGGGCCACAATGGGGGTGGAATTTTTAAATAGGAATATTAAGAGTAAATCTTTAAAAGTCTTCTTCTCAGAAACTAATCAGCCAGGTGATTATTTAATATTGTTTAGATTTTGGACTCTGGATGATTCCTGGACAATTAGGTCTCACAAGGGGTTCAGAATTTGATGTAGGTTTATATCCCATTAATAACAATTGTTTAGGATCTTTTTGAGAGCTGCAATGCTCAACATGTGATATTACTATAAAATCATCCTGTTAGAAAAGGGACTAATAATAATAAACATAAAAATATCCAGTGGAAAAAATTGATTTTTATTTATACAGGATCTACATGTACAGTGGAGCCTCAGTTATTTTTCGTTTCCAAGTCCAATCGTCCAGATAGATGAAGCGTCTGGATATCTGAAATGTGTCTATTGTTGTCATGAATGATAATGTATTTGTAAACAATGGCTCCCAGTGTTGATACTGGGGTTTTTTTTTTGCCATTCATACTAAATTGCAACACATAATAGAGTTGTTCGTTGATATGAACATTTTTAAATATAAAGAACCCCGCTTTATAATATTATTTTTTCATAAAATATTAACCAGACTATAATGATAACCGAATCCAGCTAAATTCTTTGTGTCCAAATGTGATATGTGCCCAGACATTTACATGTACGTAATGTTTCCAACTATCTATTTCTAAAAATGCCAATTTCCTCAATAATTGATTTATTTTTAAAATTATTTCTATTCTTAAAATAAAGTCAATTTTATTGATAAAATTAACATTTACTAGTTGGAAAATTGCAAGATCCACCAATGCACTCCCGATGAGTTGACTTGCTTTCACTTTGTTTTCTTCCTGTACTTCTGGTTTTGACTTAATCTAACAAGGCATTCATGAGACAATTCGTTTTAAAATACGATTTGAACAGGTAGATAAAACACAAAGCTTTGTAAAACTTTCCAATTTTTAATTGATTAATAAGCATATTTTTTATTCGAAATAAAGGGATGTTTAAAAAAGCGATGGCACTTGACAGGTGCACAGGTTAAGATATCCAAGCCACGTGCTGTGAGGCGTGACTAATCATGTCTGGCTAGCACTGTCGGTAATTTTGAAAGTGATTTGGGAAGTCAGTGTTTATACAAGCTACTTATGAGAGTGTAGCACGTAAAAAAGGTGTGAAACTCAATTGACAGGCGTAATCTTTTGTATTGAACGGGGTATCATCAAATTTTACCGTCCGGTTAAATGAAGCAAGATTAATAGTAAATCGGTGTTTTGAGGTAAAAACAGACCGTCCGGATCCTGAACGCGGAATTCCAGATAAATGAGACAAAATAACGTATAAAAAATCTGTTCCCAAATAAAATCGTCCGTAAACTGAAGCGTCCGGTTATCTGGCGTCCGGATATCTGAGGCCCCACTGTATTATACTACATTGTCCAGATAGTTTTTATTATGACTCCATTAAGCTGATTTTATCATACCTATTGTTCCTCAGGTGAGCGATGTGGCCCATGGGCCTCTTGTTTATATTGTATCTCTGAAGTAATAATATGTGTACTTAAAGCATACAATGTGTTCCAAACAAATTAAAATACCTATAAAAATGTGTGTGCAAATTCAAAATATCACCTTCATTCAGTTTACAAATAAATTGTTAGAAGAGTTTCCACGACAACTTACCAAACTGATCAACAGTTATAGTATCAATAATGCTGAATAATCTTTGAACAATATGATTCTTTTGTTTCTCACACACACCCTGTAAAGAAAAAAATCCCATTAAAAAAAAACGTGCAAAGAAAAACATATATCATTTACTATTAACCACCATTCCATTTTCCTTCCTTCTTTCGCAATTTTAATTGTTAATAATCAACTTCCTACTAAATGTATCTTCATTAGGTAAATCAGACAATTATCTACATGTACATATGTAAGCACTGGTGATATACTTAGGGGCAACCATTTTTATTTTGGCAAATCAAACACAAAGCATAAGCATCTTGACAGGCTCTTCATTGACAGCACAAGTTTCTGTGTTCACAAAGGATTTCACAGTTAGAATACTCACTTCCACACAAACACCATGAAAACATGGCCTGCCATTAGGAAGTTTCTGGGGAAAGGCAGGGGGTGGGGGCTCGGGCAAGCATTCTGAGGCATTAAATGCTTTACAACAGCGGTAACATGCATATCCACTCTCTACAAGGGCAAAATAAGAGTAATATAAGACTTCTGAAAGTAAATCTCCCCTGATATGCTTTAGTATTGCATAATCTTCTTCTTTATGTTTAAATTTATCATTTACATTTCTTACAAGAAAATTTCCAATAACACAAATAATACTGTGAAGATTATACATGTACATCAAATGTCCTGAAAATATTGTCTTAAGGTGGCTCACTAAACCTTGCAATATTTTCTCAAATCAGCAAAACATTACTAGATTATGATAGATATCATAATGGATAAGAAGTATTTAAGTCAAATAGGCAAAAAAAATGTGCAATTTTGGATGAAAAATTACATTTTCAAAAATTTAATTCAGTAAACATGAACAAAAGCTCCAGGCGAATTCCAATCTAATTAAGATTAGATCCTTCACGCTACGGGAGCGTGAAGGATCTAATTTTAATTAGATTGGGCGGATTCGAACTCATGATCTGCGGTTCAGAAGCCCAATACTTTAACCACTGAGCTACAACAATATACAACCCAATCGAACAATATAAGCAGTTTAACAAAACATTTAAATCGCCATCTTGTGACGTAGTGTCTTAAAAAGTAGAAGTCTAGGTGTAGTGAGGTACCTTAAACAGGACTTAAACTTAGGACCTTTGCCATAAAATGTTTGTACATGTACACCTAAATCTCTGAACTTTGAAATGAATAACAATCTGAGCCTACTTAAACATACAGGACTTATACATGTAGAATTTTCTTAATCTTTAGCCTACCTTTGGAGCAAATGCATGGAACTTTGTCTTGGAGCTCACAATAGTTTAGACACACTCCATTCTTACACTTTCCTCTGAAACGGCACATGTAGTTTTATTAGAGGTGGAAAAGTTTTTCATTTAAATGAAAAAAGCCTTTCTTTATTAAAACTTCAGGATTAACTAAAACAAAGTAAAATTATAATAATATAATCATAATTGTTATAAACTGACCCATCCACACAAGTCCAGTTGTCATCTTTATTCCCAGCCTCAGGGCAAGTCAAATCTACACCACTGTACAGCAGTTAAGAAATTTATTTACATAGATACAAGAGGTCCATTCTACTGTTTGGTGACTATACACCCCAATAATGAACCATTCATTACCAGCTTCTTGAGAAATAAAATAATAGATTGATAGGTAGTTGTTGTCTAACAAATAAGACAAATAGGCTATGATAGACCCTGAACATATGGTTCAACCATTCCCTCGTGAAGGATACTTGCACTTAGAAATCCCTTTACAAGTGACCAGATTATCAGGCAAGGCATGACAAATAGTATTATTGTCAGCAGTACGGCATTTATTATCACAACATTCATGGTTCATTGGACTACAGATGGCTCCACTCTGTAGTTTACACTGAGATGAACAGCAGTGGTCCCCATTAAATCCAGCATCACATTCTTCATCCGCCTCTATCCGACCATTACCACACACAGTCAGAGTATTACTCTCTGAAAGTTACAACATGCATTTATTTTTTTAATTTCCTTTCTAGCAGTGGTACTATCAAAATGCACTTGATCATGTTTAATATGTACAATGTTGAGGATTGAGGTTTTTTACCTGTAAAGCACCCAGGTCCCTTGGATTTTATCACATTATAGATATATCTTTTACTACAGGAAGAAAAAATCTGAAAGAAAAAGGGCATCATCAAATATGGTGCATACCTTTCAATTTAGAATCAAAGTTGTTGAAACAGATGATGTATTATATACTTACTTGATTATTATGCTCATACCCGCTTACAGAATATGGATACATGAGATATTTTCCTCCTTTCTCTACCCCTGGGGCACAGCCAGGAGTATCTGGATCATGTTCACTCCCCCAGTTGTGACCTATAATCAGGCCACAATCTTTTTTGCTTGTACAAATGATTTCAAACATGAATCATACAACATTGAATTATTTGCTTTCAACATTGTTACTTTAATCTGAGACATTTCTTCTTTCCCAATTGTTTTGTTTCCATTCATGAACAATAGCATTAATATTGTTGTCTATATAATGTGACTTACCAAGCTCTGCATCAACATGAAATACAAGGATAAAAAAAAATTAAAATTACATGTACATAAGTATGTCATGTTGACAACACCATTAATATCAATAAAAACATGTATGTACTTGTTTACTTTTAATCAAGAGCTGTGCAACTCATTGCATTTTATTTTCTCTCTCCACAATAAAAACACAAATACAATACATATTGCATATATATATTTTCTATCAGTCAGAACATTACTGTTTAGCTATAACAAATTTGTTCCAATTAGCATTTTTACAATGCAAATAAACTCCATGTTGTGTCATAAAGAGTATAAATCATGGGTGTGGAGGCCCTCTTTAAGAAAAATATAATTCTTTTCACTGTTGTAGTAAGCTTACCATGAGCAATAACTAATGCTGCTTCAAGGGAGAGAACTCTATCACCTTCACTGTTCTGGGCAGAGCTCCAACCAGTGTTAAATGTTGTCTCATAACCCTGGGATTGGAAAACTGCAGACAAAATATAAAAGCAAGAAACTTAGGAACATTGAAAAAAAAATCTAACAATGAACATGTTTACAAGACACACAAGTAAAGGATTTCATTAGACTAACTAAATAAGAGGTTCAAAATATTTCACATGGGCAAGATTTTACTCATCATAATATTTTAGTGTAATTTATTTCTTCAGTTCATAGTTGATTTCCAACAATTTATAAGCTCTGAGTAAACTATGATGTAAGCACACACAAACAGTTTTTGCAAATCTTGTCAATAAATCCAATTCAATTTCTATCCTAAGAATAACAAATCAAATGTTGTCATGCAGGTAAAAAGAAACAGATTTATATGAGCAAGTTAATTGTTTTCTACTGGCTGATCATATAAAAGCTAAGCTTGTGATCAGTTCATACCACAAGACTGTTCATTGCTTTAACATTGTAAATAGAATAACATTTGATTTTGCCTTAACTACTAGACCACTAAAAAATAAATCTACAAAGGTTTCACAATTTGTTCTTTTGTACAACCTGTTTTTACATTATCTTATAAATTTGTGGGTTTTTTAATTACAAAATAATCCTAAAATTGAAACAATGATCAGCTTTTGAAAATCAATTATCAATATTATCAAATCAATTACTTTCAAACACTAAATATTTCTTTAAATAAACAGTGCTTTTAAAGTGACATTGTGACTCAAAAAAGGTATTTTACTTTTTTATATTAACGGAAATAAGAAATATCAGACATATGATTATACTGAAGGTTTCATCCATTCTAAGTCATCACATATCAAGTAACATGTCATCAAAACTCATCCCAAATTACACTTGTAAACAAAACGAGTTGTTTTGGACACTGATTTTAGTGTCACATGATTGCGATTGTTGTCTAAGTATAGCTACAGTGGAATTGACGCATAGAGAATAGAATGTAATTTGATGTCTATATTCAGAAATAAGCATTCATAGAGAGAATATCTTAATAAATATACAAATAATCTTAGTTTATAAAGACATTGAGTTTCAATGAGAGGCCGGTTGCTCATGCTATATGTCATGCTGCAGTATTTACATTCCCCTGCGCTTGCATGACCATGAAGCGGAAGAGAAACTCAATATTTTTGTGTTGGGCCAAACTATAATCTTACATTTTTTTCTTTTTTACAGAATTTATTTACTATTGATCACAGTATTTTTTTTTAATGTTCCTCTTTTCGTATGCGATATAAAATACATGTATGTGGAAATTATGTAAAAATTTGATATTTGGTAAATCAGTGGTTTGTACATCATGGTTAGTTACAATCTTATTTAACAAGATGAAAATAGCTACTGTAGGTAGATAAACCATTTACTAATAAACTAGCATATTTACAAGTACATCTTTAATCATTGCAACTCAAAAGTAAGCATTTAGTGGCTATTCAACCAAACCATTCACAATATACTCCAGTATAAACAAAGATGGCAAAACAGTTTAAATTTTGTGCAATATCTAACAAACTATGTCTGGAAATCGTAAAAAAAAAGTTTTGCAATCACCCTTAAAAGCTCATGCATAAAACAATGAAACATTCAAGTGACCACATTACAGGGAATTTCCACACTGCCCATTAACAGAACTTGGGGTAGGCATGACATGTTTCCAAACGGAAAAAAAAGAGAAAAGAATTTTTAAACTATTATGGTATTTTTTGCTGTAGTTAAAAGTAACATACCAAACCATGAAAACTTTTCTTGCTTTTAACAAATAAAGTTCATTCATTGTCTTACCACAGTTTCCCTACTAAAAGCATAAAAATGTTAGTATAATGATTTTTTGTTGCAAGTAGTCGCTTTTAGAAACAAGTATGAACAAGAAAAACTGATGATTAATTTCTGTACCTTTGCCAGGGGAAGGACCAGTGGAACATATTCCCCCGGGCTGGCTGTTTTCCCTGCCTGCTATATAAGCTAATCCTAGAACCCCACGAGAAAATCTGTGGTATGTAAACAAGTGGGCCAGGCAGTAGTCTTTAAATGATGAGCCTCGACTGAAGACCTAAAGTAAAGAAGTTATATTATGATTAACTCTAAATAATTCCTTCCCAATTAACAGCTCTTTATTAGGGCTTTTCGACTTTCGGTCAAAAAGACCTATTGTTTTCATCTTTTTTTATTATTATTATTATTATTATTTTTTTCGACAATTTTTGTCTGCGATTTTTTAAAAACTGGAAGAAATATTGAAACAAGTATACATTGGTCTTACAGCAAATATATCAATCTATGAAATGTAAGGTTTCCGACTTCCGGTTCTTCTGGTTTTTAGAAGGAAAATTGTAAAAATTGAATGAAACGCAATACTTTGTTTATTTTTTGAGTTAGAACGTTCAAATTTTAGAATTAGATCTATCTTGTCTGTTTGTACAAAACTGTAAGCATAGCCAACTGTCCATATCTTACTGTTTTTAAGATATAAAGCCCTAAACTTTAATAGAAAAGGGGGGATGAAAAAACAAAAAATTTCAAATGACGTTTAAAAGTTTATATGACGCCTTATCATTATTAAGATAGAAATAATCAACACACATTCCAAGTTTCATTAATATATTATGATACTTCCGGTTTAATAGGTCGATGAAAATCGTCTATGGGAGTTTCAATGTTAAACAAAAATCACGCGTCATTTTTTTTTTTTGAAAAGTTTTCAAGTAATTGTTACAACATTTCATCTGTATAATGATACATACAGTCCTCAGACCAGAACAAGTTTTGGGTAGACAATTCGAAAAAATAAGGGGTCTGCAGGGGCCAATGTTCAAAACAGCCCTTTAGCTGTAACTTTTATTTTTCATCCGATTTTTAAAATCTTTTCGGTTTATAGTTTAAGGTAGAGAGAACAACTTAAAAATTATGGTCCAAGGGGCCACTTTTTGACTCCTTATAGGGGTTTTAAGGGCCTAAAGATCACAACTTTTGTAAAATTTAAAAAAATATATTTAATAAGAGTTATCCCGCTTTGCTTTAAGAACGTATATAGATCAATACTCTTAGCATGCTTAGGATACCAAGTCTTGGGTCCGAGAAATAAGTGTTTACTTTTATAGAATTTTTTATAAATATTCTTAACGAAATTAAAAATATATCTACCTATACAATTCTGGAGTTATCTTTCTTTTGACATTGCATTACTTATGAGTTCTAGCTTATTTAGGAAATGGTTATACTAATGCATTGAAGAATTTTGGGGAAATAAATTAGATCCGATTTTTCCTGACATTTTGAATTAAAAAAGGGAAAAGGGGATGTCGAAAAACCCTTACTTTTTGTTGAAGACAAAAAAAGTTCTAGTATCCATTGTTCTTATTCTAAATACATGTATAAACAAAATAGAATTTAAAGACGTCAGATGGTTTCCAATTTCATCAAAAATAAAATACTGTATTTCATTCACCTGATACAAAATGCTAATTATTAAAAATAAAATTAACTTGTTTATTTGATATTTTCACCATATCTTGATGATTCTTGTACCTGCAGAAGGTATGTGGTGTTCCATTGCATGTTCGGATTATTAAAATGAACACCTCCGTATGTGTAGTTTTCATGGATTTCCAGCTGAAATATAAAGAGCTATAGCTATAACAAATACATTTGTACTGACAATGGTCAAACTAACTGCAATTTGACCTGGTGAGTATAAAGATTGGGTTTTTTCTCACTCTGTCTTTGCATGAAATGTATGTACTATGGGTAATATAAGTTTGAAGCTATACATGCTATAATTTGTGTCAATTTTAAATGACAGGGAAAATGCATGTGTTTGATTCCTTACAAAAGTTACCTTTATGCTGTTAATCATAATGCCCAATTCGATCATGTAAAAAAGATATCAAATTTTAAACAATAAAAAATATTTATTTTCCTGCCACGAAAGTAATGCCTCCTCATGAATAGCAATCTATCACATGATATAGACAGCTAATTTTAGACTATCATACAAAACTTGGTGCGGTCAACACCTTCAAAATTGTTGTAGTTTCACGAAGGAAAGGATATAATTTTTTATTCCGTAAAGCATTAATTTGTCCTATATACGAGTATGAATTAAAGAAAGCAAAAACACAAGCATGTGTCTGTGAGCATGTTCATTTATATACATGTACTTCCCTTGAACAATGACGTAGGCTTATGTGTTTTCCCCTTACGGCTTTTTTTAGTTCGTGTGAATGTTATCCTATTTAAACATTCAAAATAATGGTACCGTGAATGACAAACGTATTACTCTCATAATACATATATATATTTCAAAGTAACAACTGTCAAACTGTATATAAAATCGAGACGGATATGTAATCAGGCAAACAATACCGGCTACCTGATACCTGTGACATGCACAATGAGGTCAGTTTCGCTCTTTCTTCATCAATATTCATGAAAAGGCATAACTTTCATGTCAGGAAAATAAACAATTAAAATGCTATATCTTTATAACTAGAAGGAATTAACCACTGTAATTTACAGAATATACTTAACTTTTATAAGTAAACAAACACGCCTTTTCACTGTCATTCAAAATTGACGCAAAATATAGTGTGTATAGCTTTGACTGTGAAACTATCATACTGATACACATAAAAGTAAGAATACATACTTTAATAAAATGTATACATGTATTATAGATTGAAAAACTATCACAAAAGTAAGATAATAAATCTTCATAAAACATATGTACAAAATAGCAATGCAGCACATACCAATAAATTGTGACAAAAAAGGACAAATACATGTAGTTTAAAACTTTGTAAATGACGATTGAGTCTGATTTCTGAACTATATAGTGTTAAAAGGCATTAATATACTTATATAAATGTTCATATTATATTTGAAAAAGTTTTTACCAAAGAACTTATAAGAAGAAACATGAACCAACACATTAATTTGAATAAATGTGAGTTGTGTAGACTAAATGTACTCCCTAATGTGCAGTATACACTGGACTGTATAGACTAATTAATTGTACTTCCTAATTTATAGACTATACTCACTAAATGAACTCTCTATAGTATAGACTTAACTGTATCTACTAAATATACATGTAGTCATTTTTGTACAGACTCGACTGTCTAGATTAAGTGTACTTCATAACATATAGACTATAATGACTAAATGTACATCTACAGTACAGACCACACTGATTAAATGTACTCCAGACTGTATAGAAAAGACTGCACAGACCTAATGTACACTCAATTGTAATGACTGGACTGGACAGATTTAACATACTTTTTTTGTATAGACTACATGTACTCCCTATTGTTTAGACTAAATGCACTCTAATTAGACTAGAAATATGAGGAGTTCATTAAGAAATTCTTGCATACATGTATACCTGTATGTAAATATAGGCATCACAAAATTATGGCATTATAAAACATTAAAGTGGCTTACTTTAAAGCCAATCCAGCATTCTACCTTTTACAAGCTTTTCTTTCATACATACCGGTAAATGTACACTAGTCCTAATACTTACTTCTGCAATCTCAAAACCAAGACCCTGTATGTTGGAATTATCATCTGGCCATTTTGTTCCCATAAATATCTGATTTACTCTATTCATTATCCCTATCTAAGGAGTGAAAAGGAAATAATTACTGTACTACTGGTACACACATGTACATATTTAATGAATGCATTATTTTTTGGTTTTTTGATTCTTATTACCGGTATTTAAAAAACCATGCACTGAAGAAGGAAAAATAATTAAGATACAGAAAAAATTTAAGACATTGTTCAAAGATATTTGTTACATGCAATTACATAACAAGGTCAAATACAGTCAAACTTTGTTATCTCGAACTAGATGGGACTGTTAAAAAACTTCCAAGATATCGAGGGTAAAATAAGTAAAAAATAAGTGGTTGGGTCTTACAAATCACTTCGACATATCCATTGTATTCGAGATATCAGTGTTCGAGATAACAAGTTCAACTGTATATCTACTTCATTGTGTTATCATAAAATATCAAGAATGGAAGTATTAATTTACAGAATTGGATTAAAATTGATAGAAAATATTTACAATGTATCGTGCTGTTGTGTGCTTGTTTTTCCCTCCAATGTTTTTATGAAACGCATAATCTGCTACTACAAAAAGGCGACAAACTTTTCTAGGACCTAAGAAATCCTGCTGTCTTTTTAATCTCCGGTGCTTATAGTCTGTAAAAAAAAAAATGACATAAAAGAATAAGACATGACTTTTGGTGTTCACTTTTTTTTATTATGTTAAATAAAGCAGGATCAGTGAATAATAAAACCTGATTTACCTGTGTAATAATTTTCTAAAAAGATGTTTCCAGGTGTTGATGGGATTTCATCTGCTGCTCTTGATACTTCAGCACCACTTCCACAAAATTTCATTCTGTCACAAAAACACTGGTATATATAAATTTTAAAATGTGTAATGACTAAGTATAGATTTTACATAGTTACATACGTAGTAAGGAACTGTAAGTGCTATAAGTCAAAATGTGATAATGTGGTTTATATTCACACGGAAACCAGAAAACAATTAAGCAACAAGAACATTATTCACGACAAAACCAACCATCAAAAACAGTTAAACAATCCTACTTTCAGATAGATTAAATAATACATGTACAGCATTCACTTAATTTTTAAAATTAATAGAATACACTGTATAACAGATTTAGTATGATCATTACAATCACCCATATGATATAACAGATTTAGTATGATTATTAAATATCAATTCCGTTTCAAAAAGAAAAGACAGAGGTATCAATGGAAAAAATAACTGTCTATTTTTTATGAAAAAATGCTTTTACCTATATCCCAAGGCTTGATCTTGGGGATCAGATATCAGATCAGACTTCTTGTAAATTATCATGCTGCCATTCTTTCCGTTTGTCAAACTTTTTAGAAATCTCCACGAAGGCTGTAAAACATTTAAATACAGATCTCTGACAATACCTGTAAATGTCACGATTTACATGTAAACCTGTTGTGATTTATACCTTATATCTGTAAACAAAATTTAACAACCTTGCCCAAATTTTTTTTGGGAAAAAAAGATAGTCATAACTATCACATTATATCATAAAACAATAAGCCTAAAATAAAATGTTTAAGCACCATTGATAAGAAGTGACTCAAGTGAGACCAGAGCAATTTAAATGGAAAGTTATATCGTCATGAAAGGCATCTGTACCAAGAAAACTAGGATGATTCAGAGACGATTTACCAAGCAACTACTGCTGCCATCACGCAGGGATTATCAGTCTACTTCACAGATACACTTACCTCTATCACAATGATATCATCTGCTGTAGTAATACTTGCTGATAACACACCATCTTCCCAATGAGCCTCTACATGAGAACTGTCATCATCTACAAGCGTACATCAAACACAGAGTAAATACAGTAACTAGTTGATTTTTGATAATCTATTTTTATTAAGTACATGTAATATATCCAGTAATTGATTTACAGATGGTATTATCCATATTGAGAGTACAAGTATTGTTATTTACGTAGATACATGTACATGTTACAAATATCTTAAATGTCACATACATGAAGAGTGATGAATGCAATATACATGTTTTTGCATAGATGCTACAGTTTTCATATCATAACATATTTAACTGTAATGCATCTGTGCCAAACACCAATAATGCATGATATGTACATATAACCATAAATAACATGGATAATTATAATTTAATACATGTATATAGTTACCACAATTCCACATGAATTACTGCAGATGTAGATGACCAAATTTTTTTTACTAAATGATTGCTCTCTAAATATTTTATCAGTTATTATAACTATGCCAAATTTGAACACCAAGATATATTACTAAAGTACCAGTATTGACATTACCTGACAAATAACCTTGAAGAAATTCTGAGTTTGGAATGAAAAATTCTCTCTTCTGTTCATTGTTGAGTGTCCTTGCTTTAAAATTATGAGGTAAGATGTTGGATTGCTTGAGAACTAAATGAAATTTTCTGAAAAGAAAAAGAGATCAACTTTTGATACTCAGTAATTGATCTACCATAAAAAATATTCAGGTGTTTTCTCAAGTTTTATTTACATGAAAGACAGCAAAAAAATAAGCGAAAAATTTGGAACATCTAAGCTGGTGGCTAGAGGCCATTGAGCAAAAGGCCTTTGAAGTGTAAATTGCTGCACCATGACTTTTACTGATACCTTTTAAATGCCTTGAACCAGAATTGGTGCAGATGTGAAGCAGGGTTTGGATCAGCTCCTCGCCTAGTCCGACGCTCAATGTCTGACATACGCAGAAACTCATAATACTGCAACTTGCTGGATACATTCCCTGTTGATATTTCACACAAAATATGATATATCAGTCTTTACCTTTTGAGAAGTGTCTTACTCTTAATAGGCAAAGTGTTTATTCTTAAATAAAGGGTTATTTTCTATCCAAGGTTTCTTTAACTTTCTTAGGATATTTATATTTCAAATAATAGGCTTCACCAAGCTTTACTTCGTCTAAAGACTTTGATCAAATTTATCAAGGAAAATAGAAAATAGGGCAGCATTTTCCTTGAAAACTTTCAATAACTGGAAATCATGTTTGTAAGGAAGTCAAAACAGATTGCACTCAGTCAATATGATGCATAAAACCATAAATGGCATGCAAGCTAGCAGTCATGGAGAATTTGGGGAAGTTCAAAGTCTTAAACTGCATTGTTTTTAACAAGTGGATTTTAAGTCAATTAAGGAAATAGGGATCAGTGGAAAACTTGGACCAATGAGATTTTGATCCAGCCACTTAACTTTTCAAACAAGTTATATACAATATAAAACTTACAATTAATACCATACAATTTGACATTTTGATATATCTTAGATTTAAAATATGTTTAAAATATTGATTTACAGTTGTCATCATTTTTTACACACCAAATATAATAAATGAGTATCATATGACAGCAATAATCAGATAAATTTCCCACGCCTTGTAAAAATGCACTGTTTATAAAATAACTGGACACTTGGCCCTTTGGCGATTATATCGAATGGAGTGCATATTTTGTATTTAAATATGGCATATATAATACTTACCGTTTGTGACGTTAACCAAAGTTACTACCATCACCAAACAGAACACGACACTCCTCATTCTTAGTCATTTGTTGTGTTTTAATGTATTTCCAACTCATTAAATTTTTTGCCAAAATTGTAAATGAAGAACCTTTAATGATATTTTTACGGATTTTTTTTTCCAGGTTTAAATGAAATATTTTAATCTTGTTTATTTTTTTATGTCTTCCCACCTAATCAACGTATATTAAATGTTGAGATGATTTTCATCCGTAATCAAATATATGTATATATTTTTTTTAATTTAAGTTTCCATTTACCCTCAATTAACCGGATTACAAACCTATCTTTTCCGACTTTTACACTCTACTTTCAGTTTATGTATAGGTAAGACAGCTGAGAAGTTTTTACTTTTTACAGATTATAAACAATAGAACTTTTACTGTATTTAATAACGAGTTTCTTGATACCTAATTGTATCTGTGAGTTTCATAATTCACAACTGAACTCAGTGCGTGTAGACTAAAAGCCAGAGAAGAGACAATATTTTATCCATTTCTGACAAAACGTTAACAGGTAATCTCGAGATTCGTCGAGATAAAAAAAAATCGACTGAACCATGAACGAATGGACTATAAAATTTCAATGCAAAAATCAGAAAAATATATGTGCTGCCAAAATATTGTAAATCCGCTTATAAATACTTTAAAAGAAACATTTTTTAAACAAGTACATGTATTTTGTAACCATACTGTTTAGCATATTGATTTCTTAGTAGATTTATAGCTTCTAGGGGATCCATCTCTGAATCAGGTTTACACAGAGACATAAATAACATGTTATTTATGTCTCTGGTTTACAGAAAAACAATCTTTCAAAAAAATGTTGCATTTATATGTACCGGTACATGTATATTATAAAATATAATGAACCCAAATGGGCATTTATAATCCATTTGTGCAATTGTTCCCAATTACCTGGTTTATGTATTCCAAACTAAAGTACTCGTGCAATGAATTGCAGTTTACTGCTCCTTTTTTTGAAAATGTGCTTAATTTGTATGAACAAAATCAGGGCAGGGCCTTTATTTTATTCAAGAACATTGGCAGATAATATAATGTTCATATTTGTAAACTTTAGAGATCTATTAGAATATAATGTATTTGTTCTTTTTAAAGTTATTAATCAGATTCAAGATGGCTTCATTTGAATCCAAGGCCGTAAAACAGAGTAGCGCTCCTCAGGAAGTACAGAAGTTTTCATTGCAGAGATTAGAAATATCAGTCAAAAAATTTATCAAAGTCATAACAATAGACATCGATAGGCTGCAGCAACACAGACTCAATGTGGAAAAGGTACAATTCAACCTTTTTTATATAATATTTGGTTCAGAAATAGTTTAACTTGATTTTTAAAGGGTAAATATTTATATGTTGATTTCTTGGGGGATAAAGATTAACTTAATGAAATATGTTAAGATGCTTGTGTTGAAATTAATTTCTTTTTTAATGCAAAGCTAACATTCAGTAGAGAAACTTAATGAAATATGTTATGATGCTTGTGTTGAAATTAATTTCTTTTTCAATGCAAAGCAAGAAATTGGGTGCACTAATTTCCATCATGCATGAATATGCAAAATTCATATGCAGTACCCCAACCCCCTTCTAAAGAATCTTTCATATTTCAGTTTAACAGAATCAGTGATTGGAATGCTCTTCACAGAGAGAACATCAATGCAACAAGAACAGTTCAACAAATCAAAGCAAATATAAAGGAAATTAAGAAGTTACGAAACCAGGTCTTGGAGGAAGATATTGAAAAATTTGATAACAGAACTGAACCAATGGTGCAGCAGGCAATTCAGACTCTGCAAGACTTCGTAAACTTAAACACAGAGTTATCTCAGACATGTGGTAATCATGCAATATTTCATTGTTTTGATTTGAGCATTTACTGTATATCAGATATTTTATTTGCTTATGTCACAAAATTTGTAAAAATGATGTAAATCTGTACTAACTTTATTTATTTGCACACCTGAGCTGAAAGCACAAATGAGCTTTTCTGATCACATTTTGTATGTTGTCCATCTGTCTGTAAACTTTTCACATTTTTAACATCTTCTCCAGAACCACTGGTCCAATTTCCCAAGGGGGTAGGGTAGGGCCACAAAGGGGGGTCAAATTTTTTCATAGGAATATATAGAGTAAATATTTAAGAATCTTCTTTTCTGTAACCAATCAGCCAGAAAAACTATAAATTGTGTGAAAGCATCCTCAGGTATTGTAAATTCAAACTTGTGAAAATCATGACCCTCACAAGTAGGATGGGGCCACAATGAGGGGTCAAATTTTACATAAGAATATATAGAGAAAAAACTTTAAAAATCTTCTTCTCAGAAACCGGTCGATCAGAAATGCTGTTACCCATGTGGAACCAGAGGCGAGTTCAACAGAGTGAGTGCTCGTGTGTGCTCGCCAAAATTTGTGATGTGGGTATAGGGGAGTTTGGCGTTCGTTCGCAAGCGCTCGCTCTGTTGAACATGCCTCAGGTGTAACGAAAATGACGTGTTTATATACCAATGTGCTGGTTCCTATTTATGAGATGTGTTCAGTTTTAAGAAATATAATTGAGCTTCATACTGTATACCTCTTGCTTTTTTTTTTTCAACTTGACAAAGATGACAGTGAAGTGTTCTTGGAAAGAACTCTGAGTGAAAATGAGCTTGACATCTCAGGAATGGAACAATTACATCAGATTCCAGATAACTCACAGGCAGAAGAATCATGGGAAAATTTACATGAAGTAAGTACATGTTTGTAATATGCTAGCAGCTGCCTTGTGGTTTTAAGTGTTACCCCAAAAAAGAAGATTTCCATCTATAGTGAGTTTTAGTATACATCGGTAGTTGCAATTAAATAACCAAAAGCAAAAAATCAGTAGCTTTTTTTGTAAAATAAATCATATTTTAATAAAGATACTCTAGAGATCCATCAACTATATTATATTCAATTTGGTGTGTTGAGCCATCTTGAAAAAATCAATTTTTTTCTCCTTGCAGAGCTTAATTGAGTTAAATTCCATGGTACATGAATTTTCAAGTGCTGTTCAGGTAAGCATCATGATTTTATCGAGCTTCAATTATGACAAAGCAATTTTAATGTGTACATATAATTATAATCAATAAAATGCATTAAACAAAACACTATAATTCAACTACAGTAAAACATGATTTAAGCAAATATACTTATAATGAATTCATGCTTACAGCAAAGGTCAGTTTTATTAACTTAATATCAGTTTTATGATATATAATAAACTTATCAGAAATGGAACATGAATTATGCTTATAATGAATTAAAGTCATTTTACCTGGCATTTCAATATAAGAATGTTTTGCTATGAAAAAATATGCTATTTTTAGACTCAACAAGAAACCATTGATAGAATTGAAGACAATATTGATAAGGCACACAGTGAGGTTCAAAAGGGGGCATTTCAATTGGGAAAGGTATGCGATTGTAACAGGTGTTCAATTAATGCTAAGTTTTTCTTAAAAAATCCAAAAACACTTTCTTTGATGAAGACATTTTTATATGGATTTTGAAATCAACAATTAAAGCCAACAAATGTATCGGTTCTCAGGCACTGCAGCATTGGTTATTGCCATATTGAAAAGGGGAATAACTCAATTTTCAGTCAAAATATGGAAATTGAGTTATTTTCCTTTACAAGACTTGCGACAAAGATACAAATAACATACCGGTACTTATCTTGCACATTTTATTTTGAAATTTTTTGCCTGAGAACCAGTACATTAATTTTTGGTTGATTACCGGTGATAGTACTAATCATTTTAGAAATGAAAGTTTGAAATGTGATAAAGTACAAGCATTGTACATCTTGTGAAGACTTGTAATCGATTTAAGATATTCACTAAAATCAAGATTATATTTTGCTATTGTTTAATTACCAAAAAATTTAGTCATCTTTTGTTAAAGTATTAAATGTCTATTAAAATAGCAGTGAAGAAAGTTTACTTTGATTTGCCTTTTCAAGTTACCGTATTTATGTTATTTTCCTCTCCCATTAAAAATGCATAACTATGCTCAAATTATTTCTCTATAAAGTGATTCATATCATATAATTGTAGGCTTCAAAGTACAAGACTGCCATTTTCCCAATAGCAGGTGCTGTGATTGGAACAGTGGTAGCAGGACCTGTCGGATTGTTTGCTGGAGCTAAAATTGGGGGTGCGTTGGGGTTGGGCATTGGAGGAACTGCAGGTAATTTTTTATTAATTATGCAGAGTATTTTTGGCCAAAAATTAATGTATTGGTTCTCAGGCCAAAAATTTACCAAAAATTTTAAAATCTAATGTGTCAGGCTGGTATTTTATTTCATATTATTTTCAAAGGGGAATACATGTAACTCAATTTCATATTACATTGTATTTGCAAAGGGGAATAACTCAGTTTTTATATTTTAACTAAAATTGAGTTATTCCCCTTTTCAACATGGCAATAAAATTTATCATTGAGGCAGCGTTTGACTGAATGTGGCAGTGCCTGTGAACCAATACATTTATTTTTATTTACATTTGATGAATTAACTTCATATCAGATATTGACATTTTAACATTTTGTAGTTCAAACTGTATGATCTATATGTGAATGAATTTATTTTTTGTCCACAGGATTTTTTGGAGGTAAATACCTGAAGAACAGACAAAATAAGGTTACAGAAGTAGAAATGAAAAATCTCAGTGTTAAAAAGTCTTCTTCACTCCCAGATCTAACATCACAGTCAACACAGAAAAAGGAATCTTGGTTTTCATGGAGATGATGTATCTTGATTGTAAAGATTTGGCTTTTGAATGAAAAGAAAATGAGCTATCATAAGGATTATTAACAGCTGTTGCTTGTTTTACCACCTTAACTTACCCATTATTAAAACCTACCAATACATGTACCTGTAATGTATCTTTTTGTGGTGATTACTAAAGCACATCTGTTGTACATGAGATGAAATGGGAGTTTAAAAAAGGCATTAGCTGGCTGCTAACTTTTTTCAAATATCTTAAATGCATTTGAAAATCAATATTCAACATTTATAAAAACATTCATACAGAAATATAATTCCATGAATAAAATGTTTTAATGTAAAAAAAAAATAGACTGGTTTATGAAACACGTATTGTTTGCAAGTCATGAGATATTACCGTTTTAGTAAAAAAAAAATATTACTAGTTAAAAGAAAAGAAGCTATATTTAGACGAAGTCGGAGGAACTTATGCTATACCTTCGATGTTGGCATCTGGACCTGGTCAAAAGTTTTTGGAGCAGGTCCTGTATCTAAGTTATTACTTCTCCTACAGGTATCTTCACTAAACTTGCATGGATGGTGCATTTGGGCATACTTATGGAATTGAGAGACTTGGATGCTGAATTTTGGCTATAAATTTCAGATGCTATTGGAGGTTAAGGTTTGGAACAGGTTAGGTGCCCTTTGAGGTTTAAATATTGGTAGAAATGCTCTCCTGACTAATTTTTATGGTTCCTGTAACTTCAGATTTGAAACATAAGGCTAGCTTCAGATACAGAGCTGATCTCCATTATCAAGGATGCTAAGAAAACCTGGTTCAACCTTACCTGAACTCACCTAAGTGAATGTGATTGTTGATATATGATTTATCATATGATTAATATTTCTGTATTTAAATTCAGTGTATATTTCCCCATATGTTTGCATTGGAAATCTGCAACATTCATTTTCTATGAATACGCCTTGATAATTTATGCGCCATGTGCACAAATATAAACGTCTTCACACGTGTTTTGAGTATATTTATTTTTGTAAGATAATATGAAACGTTCAATCTTATATAGTCAATTTGATATGTACTTTTAAAAAATAATCATTAAATTATATCTACTCCTAATTAATTAAAAAGATTTTTCTCTAAAAAAGTTTTTAGCACTATATATTTAGTCGCGGAAGCGAACTAAACATATTAATATGGCTGTACCATCTTTGTTCTATTTCCCAGACTTTGAGCGTATATTACGGCTTTACAGCGACAATAGACATATATTTCATAAAAATTGACATCAGTATGAATATAATGCTTATTTTTGGATGTCATCGGTCCTGTAACACACCAAGCGGTGCAGACAAATTGAATACAGTGCATTAGCGCGGTATGATCAGGTGTGTTACAGGACCGACAACATCCAAAAATAAGCATTCAATGCTTTAATGATTTTGCACCATATTAACAGTATCATTATCATACAATATGTATCATTGTATCATATAATATGATATCACATGATACAACATCATAAAAATATCAAATATAAAATACATATACAGTTTCATATCATCTAACACAATATCATATTATACAAATATCATCATTTAATGATACGACATTTTATGATACGTACAATATTGAATGATATGATACAATATTGAATCATATGACATGGTATTGTATCATATAATACAATATTGAATGCTATGATACAAAATTATATGATATGTTACCATTTTTAATTATATCTTACAATATTGTATTATATTATGAAAAATGACAATAACAAATTGTAAACCATCTCAAAAATCCATAAAACGAAATACAAATTCAAAGCAGCACATTTTACACAATATTATATCATACAATATTGTATCATTTAATAATTTGACATTTTATGATAAAATATTGTATGATATGATACAATATTGAATTATATGATATAATATTGTATGCTTTAATACAATATTGTATGATATGATACAAAACTGTATGATACGATACACTATTGTATTATATCATACAATATTTTAGTTTTTCATACAATAATATATCAAAGATATGATTCATTATCAAATGGTACAATACATATGTATTTTTATTTGATTTAATACATAATTATATAATATCATATGATACAATGGTGTATTGTATCATGATATCATATATTATCTTGTATTATATGATACAATATGAAACGTACATATAACTCAATGCATTATTGAATCATATAATATTATACAATGTTTCACAGCATTCAGTACATGTTCACTATCTAAATAGCGATTATTTACAATTTTTTTTTCATGCAATTTGATAATTGTAGTCTCATTACGGCGATGCTTCGTCTCGATGAGTCCTGTAATCTTTGATTACCCATGTTTATCAATAAAAGGAAAAGAATACTAGTATGTATTTTTATGTAAAACATTTCAGAATTCGCAAAAAATGCTATTCTGTTATAGATATATTCCTGTTGTGTTGTGGAATGATATTTTAGCAGAATTTCCTTTTTAATTTTGATTTCAAATCCGTTCAGCATTTTTTATATGATCTGATAATTTGCACAGTGAACTGTCTATCTTCAACAAGAGGTTATCATTTCTGTTTTTTATTCATTGTTGCTTTACTGTTAAGAGTGTGCTTAACTGGTATATGACGACCATCGGAAGTTACACCAGCTCAACAGTAATTTTCATGACGGTACATGTATTATTTGATGAACTTTTGTATGTATGTTATTATTTATTGTATACATTGTAAATATATATAAATAATAAATTGTTAAGTGTTTAGAAATCTGTTGCATGTGTTCAGGTACAGTTTCTTGCTGTTTTGTTGCGGGTTAAAGAAGTCTATGAAAGGATGCCTTTTCACTTTAAAAAATATCCGTAACTCTTAAAAATGATCATAAACACATTTCTAAAATGAAAAGGCACTTGAGTAAATGAATTGTCATTAAAATTCTGAATAATCATCACAATATATTTATTGTAAAAACCTTTTCAACAAAATATATGCATATCATTTAAGCAATCAACACTTGAGAAAAACAATGTCAAAGTAACAAATAATTACACATATATATATATATATATATATATATATATATATATATATATATATACATGCATTTAGAAGGGTTGAATAATCAAAATGAACGTTTCATATATAAATTGTGCACCGAACAAATGCATTAGATAAGAATATGTATGAAGCGCCATTTTAATATTTTTGAGGTATTTTCTGATATCAAAAAATCAAAATTTGATATCAATAATTCAAATTCTTGATATCCAAAAATATAATTCTTGATATCAAGAAATCTATTTTGTGATATCAGAAAATCAATTTTTGATATCACAAATTCGATTTCTTGATATCAAATAATGAATATCTGATATCACAAAAATCAATTTTTGATATCAAGAACTAGTTGATTTTTTGATATAAAAAAAATCGAATTCTTGATATTAGAAAATCATTTTTTGATATAAAAAAAAAATTGAATTCTTGATATCAGAAAATCATTTTTTATTATCAAAAAATCATTTGTATTTCTGATATCAGAAAATCGGTTTTTTATATCCGAAAATAAACCCTACATAAAACTACTATCAACTTGATGAATGCTCCCTGTGATGCAACTTTTGTAATTTGTAAGTTGCTGTGTTTCAAACCTGGAGATGCCTGTTAAGAATTATATTGTATGCCTAATTTTAAACCTGATTTTATTTTGGCAAGTTATTCCACAGATACAATGATTAGCTCTGCTTTCTTTGCAATTTGCTTTAAATATTGATTGAATCCTAAAATAAATGATGGTGTCGCATAATATAAAGGAATTAAACAGGCGCACAGTTAGCGCTTTCAATACATATGCCCAGAATTATCAAAAACACTATTTAAAGTTTTACATTAAATTAATATTCAAATAAAAAACAACAAATATTAAACTGCAAATCGGGCTCTGTAGTTCAGCAATGTAATTTTGGGTCAAAGGAGTATTCATTATATATGTGAAATTTATTCGAATTATTTTATTTGAATTTCTGATATCAGAAAATATAATTCTTGATATCAAAGAATAAGTTTGAATTTCTGATATCAAAAATCATTTTCTGATATCAGAAAATAGATCGTATTTTCTGATATCAAGAATTCGAATTTCTGTTATCAAAAAATCATTTTCTGATATCAGAAATTCGATTTCTTGATATCTAAATATCATTGTCTGATATCAGAAAATACCTCAAAAATATTAAAACGGCGCCCCATAAATATGCATACTTGCAGGACATACGGCATAGCATAAGTTAAAAGTATTCAGTCACAACTATAACTACACTCCTACATTTATACATTATAGACTATTCGCTGTAAATTTACTACACATGGAATAAGGAATCATTCTTTAAGTATTATGAGGTGATCAAATACGGTCGGGGGTCATCAAATCAAATAAAACCAATGGATTTGATAGTCCCAACCATATTTGGTCACACGCGACGTATTTGAGTACCTCATAATATTCAATGAATGAACAAACAGTTCGTTCCATATGCATACCAAGCAAATTGGTACATTTACAGCCGAACCTTATTTTCCCTATATATTTTTATGTTAAACTTTGAACCCCTCTTGGGGCCCAGTATTGATCCGGGCGGTCACGATTTTAACAATTTATAATCTTCACTATATATACAAGCTTTAGTGTAAATATTGGCATTTCCGGTGCAGTGGTTCTTAAGATTTTTTTAAGACATGCACCCTATTTCCGCTGTTTCACAATTATCTCTCTTTAAAAGAGGGATTTGCCCTTTATTTTAACAATTTAGAATCCCCTTCCCATAATGATGCTTTGTACCAGGTGTGGTTAAATTTGGCCCAGTGGTTCATGAGAAGTTAAAATTGTAAAAAGTTTACAGACAGACGGACGGACGGATGTACGACGGACAACAGGTGATCAGAAAAGCTCAATTGAACCTTCGGTTCAGGTAAGCTAAAAACGGAAGAAACCGAATTTTCAGTCGGTGTATAAATTATGGTCTAACAAGTATGTGTCCTAATGAAACATTGTGCTTGCTGACAAGGTCATTGACCATAGAACTTGCGTAAAAATGATTTTAATCGAGGTTCTTGATATTCTTGTTCCAACAACTGAGACATAAACCCCATTAGCAGGTGATGATGGTAAATGTATATTGCTACATAAGCAAGGGAAGTTGAAGATGAAAATATAACAACATCACTTTTATAGTATAGTTTTGTTGTTAGATTACCAGTAACGTCTTTTTCTAGTAAAATATCCAAATATGAAACTTATCTTTTGTAAACAGATAGCCATGCTATGACCTTGAATTGCTAGTATTACATATTGGTCACTATGATACTTATGTATACCTAGATACTGCGCAATGAATTGTAGTAATGATAACTAACAGAACGAACTCTGTGACTCTTGTAGCACTGCGTAGTATTCCTAAATGATGTTATGAAACCAGGTGCATAATACGGCCATAATAATATCCAAATTGAGAGTTTATAAATAAGTGTCATATTTGGCGATTCTGTGTCTGCATCGATAGCTCTGGTACTCTATATTGAGTCATGTATTGCTTATTCTATATAACCTTTGAAACCTTTTAGCCTTGTATGAATGAATGTATTATGAGTAAGTGATGCATCATACCAAGATGGGGGCCTTTGAGTCTCAGGACTCGGAGATTAAAATCCTGCATCTATACTCTTTAATAGGCAGTTTTGACAGTTTTGTTACTTTATTTAGAAATAAAATATAACTCTGGAATTTAAACACTAAATGTTCACTCATGATCATCGCAGATGGGCCGAACTAGTCGGAACTGTCCATCATTAGTAAAATGTTATATATACCCCTGTAAAATGATGTTAAGCAGATTTTTAATTTTTGGCTTTATCATTTTGATTTTTGAGAGATCTTTCATTTTGGCCTTATAATGTTGATTTTGGATTTAGAGAGATCTTTATTTTTTGGACTTAGAATTTTATTTAGATTTGAAATTAGAGTTTTTGATTCAGACTTTAAATTTGAGATCTTTGATTTGGGCTGCTTTTAATTGACTATACGATCACGCTTGTTAATAAACTACTTGGTAACCAACAATTGGACTTGGTGATTACTCAGGAGGAAGGCTTACACTTTTTGAATCTATGGTATCTTTTATGTCAAGGTCACTAGGATATATTGAGTAAAACATAAGAGTGAAAGTAATAGTTGTTAATGGATAAAACATCATCAATATATCTAAATGTCGAGTTGAAGGCCACAGCCATAGCTTTATTCTTTTCTTTTACAAGCTTTTGAGCAAAATTTGAGCTCATGGGAATTTCGACTGATTGTTGGAAGACCTGGTCTCCAAAACTACTAGATGTTGTCTATCAGAAATTCAAGGATCTTTTTTATGTCAACTTCAGATTACTTGTGTGTGCAATCAGAATGGTTTTTAACAAATAATGTTTTGGATATCCAATGACAAGGTAAAAAAAATTTACGAGTTCCATTTTTACTGAAGAAACAACTGTCGATGATATCAAAAAAGCTTAGATTTTAATTTGTTATGAGGAATGGTTGTATATATAGCGTTGAAAAATCCTACGTTTTGATGTTATTGAATTTGGTAAGATTTTGTGACCTCAAAGTTTCTTATAATTCTATAGAGTTTTAAAGTATCCACATCTGATTCACATCGTTTCTGGAGTATATTGTTGTACAGTACTACTCTTGAAGTTTCTACTTCACTGCTGTAAGAATTTTAACAAGATGAAATTATAATCGGGGCGATTATAAAGTCTCCCAAACGAACGAGGCTATCATATAGAGTAGGGATGACCCACAAAGTTTCATGATGTTCCCAAGGGTCCTTTACTATATATCAGGTGAACTAACATGACCCCAGGAACAAGAATATATATGGTTTAGGGGTGGAGATATTAACCGTTTTCAAGATATTCGGGCACTACCTGTTTGAGGGGGGTCAGGACCACCCCCAGGACCCATGACCTACATACCATATGATGCCCCTTGACACAAGGAACAAGAATACTGTGGTTTCATCAATATTCGTTGAATACCAATTTTCGTGGATTTCGTTGTTAAGTTAATCCATGAAAATAAATATTCATTGAAGTGCAATTTCTACTTACAGTTCATTGGCCACGAATTTACGTATCCTTGAAACTGTGATTTTCACTTTAACCACGAAAATTGATACCCTTGAATATTAATGAAACCACAGTATATATGGTTTAGGGGTGGGGATCTCAACCGTTTTCAAGTTATTTGTGCACTTCCTGTTTGAGGGGGGTCAGGACCATCCCCGGGACCCATGACCTACATACCATATGATGCCCATTGACACAAGAAACAAGAATATATATGGTTTAGGGGTGGTGTTCTTAACCGTTTTCAAGATATTTGGGCCCTTCCTGTTTGAGGGGGATCAAGACCACCCCTGAGGCCCATGACCTACATACAATTTGATGGCCCTTAACACAAGGAACAAGAATATATATGGTTTAGGGGTGGGGATCTCGACCGTTTTCAAGATATTTGGGCACTTCCTGTTTGAGAGGGATCAAGACCAGCCCCAGGGCCCATGACCTTCATACCATTTGATGCCCCTTAACACAGGTAACAAGAATATATATGGTTTGGGGTAGGGTTCTTAACCGTTTTCAAGATATTCTGGTACTTCCTGTTTGAAGGGGGACAGGACCACCCCCGGGGTCCATGACCTACATACTATTTGATGTCACTTGACAAAAGGAACAAGAATATATATGGTTTAGGGGTGGGGATCTCGACCGTTTTCAAGATATTTGGGCCTTTCCAGTTTAAGGGGGGTTCTGGATCAACCCCTGGGCCCATGACCTACATACCATATGATGCTCCTTAACACATGAAACAAGAATATATACAGTCAGGATTCTAACAGTTTCTGATATATATGGCCATTTCCAATTCCTGGGGGGTGGGGATGACCCCAGGGGTCAGATCTTATAAACCCTAAATATTGCCCGTAACAGTCAATATATGATTCTGAAAACCCTATTTCATTATCTTTGTCCGTTTTTAAGTTATAACCATTTACATAAAAGTCTTCGATTTTTCCCATAAGGTTCAATGTTAGACCCACACCCTTTTGACCCCCCAGAAAAGTGGTTGACCAACCCCAAATGAGAAAAATCAAACAGCGTGCACATCTAGATATGCAGGCCTATCGTATTCTAGAGTTTTGTACAATTCTGTTCAGCCATCTCTGAGAAACGCGACGGACAAGTTTAGAGCGAGAAAGAAGAAGAAGAAGAAGAACCGTACAAAAACAATAAGTCTCCAAACTTCGTTTGGTAGACTTAATAAGGAGTAAAGAAAGAGGCTTGGTAGAACATTTACTAGAATTTTCTAAATATCTCTGTGTTTAAGGATTTTGTGAGGCTTTGGAATCCAGTATAAATACGGTAAATCAAATTCGTTTTATTAAAGATATCCAAACCCGATTTGTGATTATGAAGTATTTCCTGCTTGGAAAGGCTGCTATGGGTGTACATAGGATTACCATATGTAGAATTGAAACCCCATTCTTTTAAAATGCAATTAATTAATGTGCCTTACAGAGAAAGACAATGTTGTTATTTGCCTTGTCAGCAGGGACCAGTACATACTGATCGTGCAATCTATCTAGTTCTTTTCTCACTTCTGCTTTATTGAAAACAGGATAGATGGTTTTCATTTGGCCTCTTAGTCGTGTAATACGAGATTTTAATATGCATATACTGCTTTTAACACTGTCTGACAAGGTGTCAATGGCCCATCGCTTGGCTTAATCGTCAACAGAATTCATGATATGTATAAAATTACGACGCCGTTTGAAGGATCTACGTCCCCTTAGTTTGGTCCTTTAATAATATCGGTACATGATCTTAGATCTTCGTTTTTTATTAACATCACCAGTAATGACGTGTCCGGCAGGACTATATTTGTAGAGCGAAGAAGACCGTGAACACGTTGGAGGATTATCTCTCAGATGTTCAATATGTAGGCCTTGTAGAGTTTGTTTGTAATTAAAGAGTTTGGAAGCAATAGTTGAAGTATAATTGTAGGAAATACAAGGGGTTGACTTTATCTTGAAATATGGCGGAATGCAGAATTGAATTTTTTTGTGATTAAGAATATTACTTATTTTAACGGCATTGATTCCCTTGTTGGCATACTGCAGTTTGAAAAAATAACGAGGTGCATGAACAATATTTTCTGTTTATATATATATATATATATATATATATATATATATATATATATATATATATATATATATATAATCCAAAATTTTAATGAAATCAAATCATTTTTCATCCAAGTAAACATTTTTGATAACAGGCATTTTTAAACTTTTTTTTTCTTTCTAACGTTTAATTTCTTTTCAACATTTTGCAAATGAAGATTCATATAAACTACTACATTTGTTTTATTTAAGATGACCCATATTTTACCTCGAGGTATAGTCCAAATTCCGTCAATTGATTTTTCGTGGCTGTTTCATTAAAAACTTCATAAGATTGAGATTGCAAAAGGAAACCTTTGGAAATTCGATTACTCCGTAACTGTGTCTTATCAGAGTGTTCGTGGGTTCTCTGCAGTAATAGGGAGTAATAAGAATGATGGTTGTGGTGGTGGTAGTGGTGGTAGGGGAGTAAAAAACACAAAAAAATTACTTTTATTACTTCATAACACGTTTTGAAATTGCTTTGACCCAATATGATTTATTAAATTAAAACGTTTAGAATCAGTTCTTCTTAATCAAGACATGTAACATTGATGTTTTCAATATATACATTTATGTATATTAATCATTGTTTCTTTTGAAAAAAAAATACATGTAGCTTATCTAGAAACATTTTAACAAGAGCTTGGACTTTGGGTAGTTGTGTCAAACAGCAATGTGACATAGGCCTGTCTATTTCATTGCTGGCCACTCAGCCATGGCTCTTTGAAATCATTTTTGTATTGTGATTTGATAATATGCGCAGGGAATTGTCTATCATCTAACAAGAGATTATCATTTCTGTCTTTCATCCATCATTTTTCGTGTAACTGTTGTTATTATTTATTGTATACATTAAAATAATATTATTAATAAATAATAAATTACAAAGTGTTCAGCAATTTGTTGCATGTGTTCAAGTACAATTTTCCTGCTGTTTTTATAATTAATGGTTGAAAAGTCTACGAAAGGGGGCCTTTTAACATGACAAAATATCCATAACTCTTGCAAAATATCATGAACACAGAGGTAAATTTGACTTTGGTAATCAATGCTAGAAAGTTGTAAGTTATCATTGTTGTTTTAATGTTTTAATTACTAAGTGTTTACTTTTCAAAGTGTCAACTTTCCAAATACATAGAATATTTGAAATCATTTTTACTTCGAGATGCTGAATTAAAAGAACCCCTCTATATAAATTGAAAAGATACTAAAGCTAGACTTAATAAATTGTAATTGAAAATTTGAATAAACATCACAGTTTTTTACTGTAAAAACTTTTTAACAAAATACATGTTAGTCATGTAAGCAATAAACACTTTAGAAAATAATGTCAAATAACAAAGCATTATTAGTATATATAAATACATTTTGAAAAGGTTAAGTTATGTCAATGAATTATATATCAAAATGAACATTGCATAAATACATTGTACACAGAACAAATGCATTAGATAAAAGCCATTAAATAATGCATAATTGCAGGACATACAACAAAGCGCAAGTTAGTTCTCGACGATACGCTATACAAGTTTGTATAGCGTACCGTACAGGAGCGGATTTAGCTTGTATAGGAGCGAATTTACAAGTCTAATTTTAATTAGATTGGTATAAAAACTATAACTATACAGTCCTGCGTATACAGTATAGAAAATTTACTGTATATTTACTACACATGTAAAATAACAACACATGACTGTATGTTAAAAAGTTTCGAGTCGCATTTGTTATACCATGTTTAACAAGAAAATTAGATTGAACGTTGTTATATACATACATCTTAAACTATATTGAACATATTTTTAAAACTAATGTTAAGCCCAGTAAGGTTAAATGCATGCTAACATAATTTTTAAAAATATAGATCTTTACATGTATTAATAAATTAACATATTTAAATAGACATGGTCACGATTTGGGTCAAAATTTATTTTTTCATTTTTAATGTTAACAATGCTTTCGTAAGGCATTTCTAATAGTCAACCAAAGTTTGAGTGTCAGTCGTCGAGATACAGAGCTCACTATTCTATGTTACGTAAACAAAGCTCATGTTATGTTGTTGTTAACATTTTGAAAATTCCAGGTTTGGACATAAAATGAATGTGACGAACGCTAGGAACTATTTTTTATGTTTTAAACAAATAAGCAGATAGAAAAAGTCAGCTTGAAAAAGAACTTTTACTTATATATTGAACCAATGTAAACAAAATCATGGCCCGAGCCTTGTTTACATAGCAAAGAATTGTGAGCTCTGTATCTTGCTAATTACTCTTTGACCGACACTAAAATTTTACTAGAACATTAGAAATGCATTGATAAAGCATTGAAAACAATTATAACAGAAAAATTTGACCCAAATCGTAACCATGCCTCTTTACAATTTGATTCACTAATGTTTCAAAATGCATGTTCATTTCAACATACATGTATATTGCTATATCCCATTCTTAAATAACATATATGTTTTGTAACTTATAATGCAATTATAACTTATACAGCTATGTACATTATATTTACATCAAAGCAATGAAACAGAATGCACTTGCAGAATAATTATAAAACGTGTATAAACAGTTCGTTCCCTGTGCATATCATGTACAGGTATTTCATACATTTTAATACAGCCGAACACTGTCAGCTTATTGATTTCCTAAAACCATTAATTCTCAACGTGGATATTGAACTATAGGTTGTATGAGTTGTCATAATGACTCATAATCCTCATTACCACTTCATTCTTTGATGGGTTGTGCATTGTCAGCAGTCTTGTTCTTTCTTGCGATGAAGCCCACGACCATCAGAATCAACAGTTCTATCACTTCCGCTAGACTGAGGACAGAAATCCCGGCCCACAGTCCAAGCTGGCCGCCAATGTCGCTCAGGAAGTTCCCAAACTACAGGAAAGAGTATATAACAATTAGATCCCAAACTACAGGAAAAGGTACACCAGGATATAACAGGAAAAGGTATATAACAATCTTATGTAGTTTTTGGTATATAGTTATATAGAATGCAGTAAGTCCATAGGCAAATAAAGTTTTACTGTGAGTGAGACCTTACCATGGATCTACGTAACATATAATAATCGGTGATGCAATATTATGAAGACAGTAACCTTATTACTGGGATTACTAGGTATTAAATTTTATTGTGTTGCACTGTAACCTTAGCTTGTTGGTGTTGCTATCTCTCTATCCCTCTATACTGTTTACAGCCAAGCTCTGTAGCGTAATTTACGGTTTTTAAACTATTTTGTAGTCCTGTGTTTGCTGATTTTGATTACTTACAGTGTATGCTTGCTCTTCCTCGATGACTGTAGTAGACAAGGTGGAGAAGAATACATGGATCTTCATCATACTGTTCGTTTCAAACTCCCTGAAAAAAGTGGTTTGGATATTGATCAATAAAATTTGCATCAATCGGGCAAACTCTTCATCTTATCCACAAGAGCTGTAAGCTGTATTAGGCTTAACTGAACGTACATTGAATTTTAAATTTCCGACTTCGTCTCCCTGAAGCCCCTTGGTATTTTAACAAATCTCGGTACAAAACTTCAAATATTGGCGGGAAACAGTGAAAACATATTTTGTGTCTTAAAATATTTTTAATAACCATTGCACTAGAGTTTCTAATATAAAAGAAAGGTTTTGTTTCTATTGTATAATTTCAAAGTGTTAAATCAGAAATATCTAATACTGGAAGCATAGAAAAATTATAAAAAATATCTTCAAAATTTAAGAAAATTAGGGGAAATACGGGCTAAGCAACATCGATATTTTTAAATTTAGTAGTTTAAATTGATAGACATTTTAAATTTTTTTCATTTCACTGAAGACTATAAACTTCATATCTTAAACAGATGTCTAACAAAACCACAGATTCCTACATGTACATCTACATGTATATCTAGTTTTATCGTAAAAAGATAGTGACCTAGACCTAACCTGGATGCGAAAACAAGACGATTAAGGACGACGGACCTAATTCAAGATTTCGCACCTCTGTGCAGAATCCGCGCATTTGCTTTAAATATGACTGTCGTAATTACGTACATCAGAATAAGAGAAAATAATAAAATTTTCATTCTACTTAACATAATTTGTGATACCAAAATATTTTAAGTGGAGAAAAATTAAGAAAACAATTAGTCCGAATTTCATCTGTTTGCGACAAGTACGTTATATATCCATGTTTTGATGTATATATATCCTAAAACCCCTACAGGCAGTTGATAGTGTTATAATCTGGTAGATATTGAATTTATACCTTAACCTTACAAAATTTATACATATAGCAGTTAATGTAACGTCAGGCAATAATTATTTATGTCCTTTTTCAAATGATATTTCTCAGGAAAAAAACTTTGACATAACCCCTCAAAAAATTTAGTTAGGTCGGTGACCTACATTTTTTCTGTTTATTGGTAAGCTAATTGACTTCTTGATATTAAGATTTAATAAGAGTAAAAAATCTATTGCAGAATTTTTAAAATATTAGTTTTTATACCACGCCGCAGAAAATTCCCTTTACTTTCTATTATATCTGAGGTTTTTCGTACCCAAATTTTGAAACTCCCCCAGTAAAATAAGGAAGTCGATGATCATGTAGTTTTTTTTTATTATTTGCACTCACCATTAACTGATTAACATTACATAAAAATTTGAAAAAAAAATCTATTGTAAAAATGAATTGGGTCCGCCGTCCTTAAACTGATACTATCATTTGGTTATATGTTCTGTTTGGCTGTGTAAAAATTTCACGAATTACTCAATATAAGAATTAACTGTCTGATAACGAGAAGATTCCTTCTTTAATGCATGTAAAAACATGTGGTTTAGTATTCGACAGAAGATTCTCAGGGACATATTCAACATTTCGTCCAATGAAACAAATTTTTTTTCAGTATTTCCACGAATGTATCCTAGATGATAAAGCTTACTTTCCAAATTGTTCCAACGGAAACCACCGGATCAACAAATGGGACCCAATCTAGAATATAGAGCCGTTTTAACAAGAGCTTGGATTTTCGCGGGATATAACTATCCATTTTGCTACCATTGACAGTTTGCTCGTCATTTTTTTAAATTCGCTGAGAGAAGTTCATTGAAAGACATTAATTTTCATAGACGGTCAAAATCGATTTTTTTAAAACCAAAATCTGCTTTGTTGTGATAAACTGGCGCTGTTTCTTAAGAAATTGAGTATTATGAGCACTCTAATTAAAATTAGATCCTTCACGCTCCCGTATTTGATATGTCGCTGGACATATTTGTCGCTCACAGAGACATATCAAATACGGGAGCCTGAAGGATCAGATCCAATCCAATAAATATAATTTTTCTTTTTCTGTTTATTTTCATAAATAAAATTGTTTACTTGTGTATTTTGAATGATTCACTTAAATTTGAGTGTTAGAGTTCAAGTTATAAGTGAGATACAGAGAAAAGAAACCGTTGTTATGTAAACAATGCTCGAGTCTTATATTTGTTTACAAATCATGTCAAGTAAAGAAATTACCATTTTTACATTTAATAACTTGTAGCAAACAAGAACAAGAGACACATGGGCCACATCGCTCACCTGAGGAACAATCAGTATGATAAAATCACCCTAATATGGAGTCATAATACAAACTATCTGGTCAATGTAATAAAATACATATAGATCGTGTTGAATCAAAATCCATTTTTTCCACACTAGATATTCTTATGTTTATAATCAAGTCTCTTTTCTAACAGGATGATTTTATACTCATATCACATGTTGAGCATTGCAGTTATCAAAAATATCATAACCAGTTGTTTATATATGAGATATAAATCTACATCAAAATCTGAACCCCTTGTGAGGCCCAAGAATCGTCCTGGGGCCAAAGTCTAAACAATTTTAAAGAATCATGCAACAATATGTCAAAATATTTGCATATAAGTAAAACCATTCAGTTTTTGTAAATAATTAAAATGTTTTCCTTTGTGAAATACAGTACAGGCAACGCGGATGCCATATTGGCCCGCGTTACCGTCACGGTATTTTTATCGTTCCCGCGATACACCATCGCGGTTTTTGATCGCGGTATTGAAAGCGACCATGATGACACCACGACGGTGTGATTTACCGTATTCCTGCTGTTTGTTGTTGTTACCTTACCTGTGCTGTACATTACAGGCCATGTGGGTCCCGTAAATCCACGTGAAATCTGCGACTTCAGATTTAAGCATAACAGCTACATTGTTAATCAGTTGTGATTCATATTAATTTAAAATTAATAAATAAGATTTATGTAATAGAATTTCATAAAATTATTAATAAATTAAAATTGGAAACTTCATTAGAATTACAACATAACACGATTATTACGCTGGTAAATTCTGTGTTGTGTAAATAAGAACACATATCTCTTTATTTGATTTTGTATATGCTTATTTCAGTTTTTATTTCTGTTAGTTGTTAATCTTTTTAGAACAATCTTAAAATTAAATATTTTCCTTAGATGACATTGTATCAATGCGGAGCAATTTCATCTTCTCATTTTATAAGTTTACATACAGCGCCGTAAACTGTCAATACATGTGTATGTCCTAAATTGAGAAATGAACAGATGTCGGGAATCAACTTTACAAATCTACTTTTCCATTAAATGATAAAATTATCATACATATATAAAATTGTTGGTTGTTTTAACGCACATTGAATCATAACGTGTTATGTCAGTATGCTTTCTTGTGTATATAAAGTCACGATCATTTCCTGTGTATAGTTAGTAACAAACCCAGGGTAGAAAACAACATGCCCTCAGGGGTTTTCACACCTGTTCAAGACATGAAAAAAAGGTCTAAATTGCGTACGGCTTCGTCTAATCGTACAACACTACTCATTTTCTATCTTACAGAAGAGAGAGAGAGAGAGAGAGAGAGAGAGAGAGAGAGAGAGAGAGAGAGAGAGAGAGAGAGAGAGAGAGAGAGAGAGAGAGAGCGTTTGAGGCGTAATTTAACGTACACTTATTTGAAATATACTAATATCTAATATTAAATATTTATAAAATAAGTATTCATAAAAGAATAAGGCACACTGTGATTGAATCCATCATGCAATTTCAGTTTTGAGTCCACGTGCTGCACCTTTCAATCAAATCAGCCCGCGAGCTGCACCACGTGTTCCTTCCATGATAAAGTTTCGTTCTATTAGTTTTATTTTTAATAAAGAAAATAGGAAGTATGTCTAACAATCAAGTATTTTACAATGTTCGTGATGCTTGATATACTGTGTTTGGGAAGTTAAATTCTTTGTGGGTTTTTTCTCTCTCTCGTTTAGTTTATAATGAGGTTTTTTGCGGGAAGGAACATCTTAAACACGGTTACCGGTTTTAGAACGCAGTAAAATGAATCAATTATTTATTATAACTATTAGTAAAATTGTTTGATATGCATGTAGAATTCTTGATGGTCACTCGTTACACGAATTATCTACCTGCCTCATACCTGTGTATTCTTCGCGTTCAAGCGTAGAGTAATTTCCTGTCTGTGCGATGATTTCACACCTTCTTTGTGTAAAACAATTGGAACTAAAGTCAAATTTAGTTTACTTTGACAGTCTTAAAACTTTGAGGGGGAGGGGGGGTAAGGTTCCGAAAACTGGTTTACATAATATTATGTGTAGTAGCTTCATATTCATCATGCACACATAAAATGATATCAATACATTTAACTGAAATGTTGTTTTTTTATCGACATGAAAAATTAACAGCAAAGCTTTCAAAACATGTTCTTAATCCGTTTCAAATGTTAAAGAACATAAGAATATGGTTTAACAACATTTATTTCTCAAAATAATTATCTAGTTATTCTGTTTAGTGCTTGAGAGAGAGAGAGAGAGAGAGAGAGAGGGGGGGGGGTGAGGGGCCCGGTCGCGAGCGAACGCTAACCTCTGTCACGGCCGTTCACAACATGACGGTGTGTTCCCGTTTTGCACACATTCGATAATTGGATATAGAACAATAGGTGTGAAATGTGTTGTGATAGCAATTATAGTCTGCTTTCAATCCAAGATTTTACCTGGATTTTTACCCGTGTTTTATTAACGAATTAACGATGAAACAAAAACAGAAAAAAAATTTAATATAGATATTTTGTTGTTTTTTAGGATTAATAACTAATAACTATCGGCAATTTTTTTTCATTTGATGAAATTAAAATGATGATATTTCTATTCTTAAATTTCCGCTCATTGATAAGAAAAATAATGATAGATGATTTAACTTTCACATTTTTGTTCATTTACGTTAAATATAAAACTGAATGAAGTGAGAAAAAAATTGTCGGTACCAAGCCAATTGAAAGCTGATTCAATGGGGAAAACTACAGTCATCTGGGGTACTCCGAATCCCTTTTTACAACTTAGTTGCAAAATATGTAAAACGCATGTATACAATTGGTTGTTTGGAGATTATGTAAGGAAACAGATCATTGTCACAATGTGAAGTAGCGACTTTGACAGTAGTTCTTATGACATCATTGCTTTAGTATATTGCGGGTCACTTACTTGTGTTTCAAATCAGTTGCTAAACTGGCACAAACATTCCGACAAAAACAATATTTTAAATATTGACTCAATATACCCAAATGTTGAAAATGCATGAATTAGTTCTACATTTGATAGGTTTTGTGAAAAAATCTTTACAGTTCTTGAAGCATATAAAACTGTCGATTTATCATCACACAGTTTGTAAATTTTCTTCGATTATTCAAGCCACAGCATAAATAAAGAAATTAACAGCATTTTCACCAGACAAATTTCCTTCATTGATGTCAGCAAAAACATTACTTAAATATTAACGTATGATATTTTCTCTTAAACTTGTAACATATTACTTAAGACTGTAGGGTAGTTTCATCTGTTAATGTTTTGAAAATGCAGTAATTAGGTCTACTTTTGATAGGTTTTGTGAAAAAATCTTTACAGTTCTTGAAGCATATAAAATTGCCGATTTATCATCATACAGTTTGTCAATTTTCTTCGATTATTCAAGCTACAACATAATTGAAAAATATTTAACAGCGTGTTCACTAGACAAATTTTTCCCATTAAATCAGCAAAAACATTAATTAAATATTAACGTATGATATTTTCTCTGCAAACTTGTAACAGATAACTTATGACTGTAGGGTAGTTAATCTGTTAATGTTTTGTACATTGCATAGCGACACTTCCAACGTCCGGAAACATGAAACGCGATGCGATTCAAAATACGATGCGATTCAAAATACCACCAAAAGACTGTATCTTATTGAAGATTACTCCTCATCCAAGCTGGACATATTATCCTGTATAGAGTGTCCATCCAAATGTAAATTATCATTATTTATTTTTTGCATCAATTATGAAGGTGACTATATTTTGTAGTATAAACAACATTCAGTATAAAACAGTATTCAATTCTGCAAAATATAAACATCAAGGAATTGCGAGTATATATGTTTTAATTTTTATTTCATTGTCAAAACCCTTCACAGAAACTTTGATATAGACTATTGCAATTAAGCAATTATCTCACCCGGTCAAATTCCCGTTTCGCGCACATTTTTTTCGATACCTTATTTTCAAATGTGTGCAAAAACGGGAACAAACGAACATGACAAGGGATACCCACAATATCTTTCGATTACATAATTTTATGCAACTCTGGGTATCTCTAATGATCCTTACTCTCTATTCGTTTTAATTCAGTTCAGAGAGATACACGTAAATTTGATTTTTTTTTCGCTCTTGAAGATTGTCGTCGCAAACGTAACGCACAAGAAAGTGGAAATCCCCGCGCAATGACAAACGACGAGTCATACTTAAAGTAACGCAACACAAATTTCACTAAAACGTGTATTCACATAAAGTTCTTTACACGTTGAAGACCTTGTAGGAAATGAACCAAACGTACTACAAATACCGGGTTGCTAATTATAGGAAGCCCTAATTTTTAATCACTTGCTCCTCATTAGTTGACACGCATGGACTTCAACAACAAACGATACAAATGTAGGCGGACCGATTAATTGTTAAGAAAACAAAAACACACTGCTGACACATATATAATTTTTTGGCAATGAATATCATTTCATGAATTAAATTAAGTACTTTGATAATTTATTTAATAGCTATGAAATAAAAAAATAACAGTATATAAGACTCCAAGTATTTCTTTTATAATCTCTGTGAAAATCTAGTTAAATATCGTCATTAAATATAAATAAACATGTAATTTATTTGTTATTCGGGGAGATAACTCCCGCTTGTATACGATACTTTTCCATCGATAATTTAACCGTGGCGGGGACAGGTAGATAATGAGTTTACCGTGATGGGAACGCGGTATACCTGTCTGACCTGGCCGATTACCTCGATGTGTTTATACCGTGACGGGTCGAGGGAAACACGGGATCTGCGTTGCATGTACTGTAGGATCCCAAATGTGGCTCACCCTACTCCTCAAAATTTTGATTTAATAGAATTTGAAACTACATTATCTGAGGTTGCTTTAATTAAAGTTACAGCTTTTCTAGGCAAATACTGTTTTAGAGGAAGATTTTTTAAAAGATTTTTCTCTATATATTCCTATGTATATTTCCGCCCCCCCCCCCACCCCCAAACGTTTTAACCCCATCCTACCCCCGTGGATCATGATTTGAACGAACTTGAATTTACCCTACCTGATGATGCTTCCACACAAGTTTAGGCTTTCCTGGCCGATTAGTTTTTGAGAAGGAGATTTTTAAAGATTTACTCTATATATTCCTATGTAAAAATTCGCCCCCCCCCATTGTGGCCCCACCCTATCCTCTGGGGTCATGCTTTTCACAACTTTGAATTTACACTACCTGAGGATGCTTCAACATAAGTTTCGGCTTTCCCTGCCAAATGGTTATTGAGAAGAAGATTTTTAAATATTTCTCAAATTTCAATAATTTTGTGAAAAGTTTACAGACATACGGACAAACAAACGGACGACAGACAAAATGTGATCAGAAAAGCTGACTTGAGCTTTCAGCTCAGGGGAGCCAAAAACTGATTCAATGAGTTCATAAATAATTTTATTATACTTTCATGTTAAATACTGATCTCTGATTGGTTTAGACGCAGTTGACAATCCGTTTCCATACCGTGCTCAGCGTTAGCAACACACTTGGCAACGGGCCGATAGAACGAGTTGTTACATGCGCTTAAATTATGCGCGTACGGTTCGCCGTAGAACTCACGTCTTTTCTATATAAAAGCAGTAAAATTTGCTATAAAATTAAGACATTCAGTATAATAAAATAAATAGTGCCTGTTTGGGAGGGTACCAGTTGAAATTGACACCCCTCGAAAACCATTGTCAACCTCCCCTTCGCGTCGGTTGACAATGGTTTTCTCAGGGGTGTCAATTTCAACTGGTACCCTCCCAAGCAGGCACTATTTATAAATTATCAACAACAAAAAAACAACAACATTAGATTGAAACTCAAACATATATGTAATCAATAACAAGACTTCACCTTTGTTTACTATAGAATGAATTATAACCTCTGTAACTCGCTTGTAGCTCGATATTTGACGTTTAAATTTTGACAAAGCATTAAAACCACTCATATTAACCATTTTAGATATTAAAAATTTTGAAAAATTTGAGCTCAATTTGTTTCTGAGTGAAAAATGTTTTTGGAAGGAATACTAGTGTACTCGGAATATTGACGTGGAAAAAAAATTGCTATTTTATGAATATTCGTCCTTAAAGCTCAAAATGTTTTCTTTAATGATGTAGACCAATTCGTTTAATCTATAAAGCTATAGGATGTGGCTGCAAAAAAAAGTTGAGTTTTTAAGAAGAAAACTAAAATATCTCTCTCTCTCTCTCTCTCTCTCTCTCTCTCTCTCTCTCACACACACACACACACACACAAACACCCTCACACACAATCACTTACGCAGAAATATTGATTCCATTTTCTTTAAGTTGCTTCTTAAGCGTCGGGACGTAAGAATCGATCGGCCAATTTGTCATCGAAAGGGTTTTCTCGTAAACTGTTTCGCTTGAAAAAAAAATGCATTAATTTTTTCTTTTATTGCGTAAAGTATCAGGTATACTGGATTGATTATTGTCGTACAAAGTAATCAACTGTTAATCTAATTAAAATACATTATTTATTTAAGACATTATTTAAAACTAAACTTTCATAGTTTTTTTATGAAAGTAAATTGTAACGTTTTTAAGTTTTAATGTTAAACTTCTCTTTCATATACTTAAGATGCAATTGAAAATATAGTACACATGACAATATTACAATGATCGAATTGGTATCCACTTGTATTGACAGCTTTAACCCAGACAAATAACTGTTTCTATCAAAACAAAATTAACAACTTTTACTCACTAACAAGGAATCTTGCAAGAAGCACACTTGTGAGAAATATCCATACTAATGCGGATGTCTTCGTTTCGTTTCATTTCTGTTTGAAAGACAAATAAACGTAAATCATGTTCTACTGCAAAATAAACTACGATACAAAATCTTAATTATTTGTTCCAGAACCGTAATCGATCATCAAAATTATCTTAATGTAACATTTTTGCATAATATAATGATTTTTTTTTACATATTGAATATAGTTTTCTAAGTGATATAATTTTAATGATACCCAACAGAGTTTCGCAGGCAGGGGCTGCATTCTCGTATGTAATCTCATGAGAACAGCCACTTGCTGAAGCTGCGGCCATTCCAACACAGTGTTCTATACATTCCTATGGGAAATAAAATCAAAGCATAAACTGATAAATGCAATCGTTTAGTGATTTCTTTAAACCCAAACTTTTGTTTCTTAGCTATCGGTCAAACATTTGCAGTGTATAATATACTTATATTTTCACGTTTCCATTACTTATGTAGTTTTTTTATGAAAAAAAGCGGGCACAATTAAATGCTTTCTTTGGTGATTCATGCGGGAGATGAAGGTGGCGATATTGCCGAAAAAATACATAACTCGCGTTAGCGGGTTATTTAAATTTTTTCTGCAATGATCGCTTAGAAAAAGAGGGAATCATTCATAATATTCAGAATATTCAGAAATATTTACATCTACCGAGTATGATTCTCTCCATTTCTAACGGAAACTAATAATAGCTCTATAGACACAGCCAGACTGAAATCTACACGCCCCGTCTATTGATTGGTCGAAATCTACAGCGACCTAAGAAAAATCACGGACTGCACCAAATAATCATGATGATGTCAGACTCAATATTCCCATAGGTTCTTTAGCTAACGTACTGATGTTCATTAACAGTAATTTTGTGAATTACTTATTACCTTATTACAATCAATTTATTGATATGTTAAAAGAAAGATGTAAATAAAAACAATAAGATGTAAATAAAAACAATAAAATTGCATGTAGGTTTTGAAGGTAGCGATCATTGCAAAAAATAATTTCATAAACCCGCTAACGCGCGCGGGTTATGTATTTTTTCTGCAACATTGCCACCTTCATATCCCGCATGAATCACTAAAGAAAGCATTTCATTGTTTAATTAAAGCAGTTCAATGCAGGCACGCAGCATCGATTTTTGAAAATCCGCGGAAGGGAAGAGCTCCCCATACATATAAAGAAGCTATAAAAAAAACCTGAAAACGCTAACTTAGCCATCACTCAAACTCCTAAATTTCTCTTAATTTTTTTCACTTAATAAATGTGGAGGTCAATTCCTTATAAAATATTTTTCTTTATGCACATATCAGAAAAATGTCGGTTTTCTAATTAAAGTTTAATAAAAAGCTTCTTTCCTGTTGTTAGGTGCCTGCATTGGAAGCTAATGTTTTGCGTTTCTATTGTGAGCATACCGCCACACTGCTGTTGGCTGACTTGGAGCACTTCCCTTTAGACCCAGGAAGTCGTTTATATTCTATCTAAAGTAATATTAATTTTTTATTATAATGTAATCAATGGTTTTGATTTAAAAAACATTTTGTTTTGTTACATCGCTATGGAATTGTATTGTCATAATTACATTTTACATACATTAATAAATTATTATCTGTTTATTAAGTGACAAAAGAGAGAGAGAGAGAGAGAGAGAGAGAGAGAGAGAGAGAGAGAGAGAGAGAGAGAGAGATTCTTACATTTTTCAAAGCAATGTTAGTCTCTGTCTGTGGAGACAGCAGGGTGCCCGTGATTTTCATGCTGGGGGTTCTGGAAGGATTCGCTGACTTCTTGGATATATCCATGACGACCCCAGCCGATCCAGTGATGAAGGGAATGTACTCCTCTTCCTCAACATTCAGCGTCAGGGTGAGGCCTGAATGATGCAGTAGAAATCGTCATATTGTTAGTTTTATATTTAAACCCACCCAGTAAATCCAAAATTTACAATATGATACAATCATATGTTGAGTTTCGTCTACTTTGATATCCAAACGAGTAAATATTACTTCAGCAATAACATTTTATAATATAAATACTTTTTGCAAATACAGGGTAAGCGGCTTAAGAATTTACATCTGCAATATGAAATATACAAGTTGTTATATTTATGGTTTAAAATTTTATTCCAATGAATTTATTTTCACTTTAATGTAGTCATAACTGATTTGTAGTTTTGTTTAATTCCGTTTAGTTGGTTTATTGGTGTCATTGGTTTCGTTTCGTTGGTTTCGTTTCGTTTCGATTTTTGGTTTCGTTTCGTTGCTTTCGTTTCGATTGGTTTCGTTTCGTTTCGTTCAGTTTCGTTTCATTTCGTTTTGATTTCGTTTTGCACGTTACAGGTACCCGTAGAAAGTAGAGCGAGACAAGAAATTTTAATTTACTTCACTTGTGGTACCTAGAGTAAAATACTCATTAAACAAATATATACCTCCTTGTGGTCCCGGGGAAGCTTGTTTGGTTGACACCAGAGGTTCGAATTTATAACATCTTCCAAAGAACTCATCTCTATAAGGCTTAAGTTCACTTCAGGGGGAATGCATAAGATATACATGTACAAAATAGATAACAAGATATCACATTAAAAATTACATGAATATCTAAACGTGTATAAAAAGTTCATATCAGACCATATTTTTTTTTTAGATATGGTATTGATGGAAAAAATATACACAAAGAAAAAATAAACTTACCTTGTATTGCATTTAACACCTTCAAATTCGCAGAAAATAATAAATTCATTCCGCGGTTGAGCTACTTCATCTAATGTTGAATATTTAGCCATTTCTCGGTAAAACAGGTTTTTACTGTCAGAATCAGATTTTATGCCTATTAAAATGAAAAAGAAATATGAAACAGAGAGAGAGAGAGAGAGAGAGAGACAGAGAGAGAGAGAGAGAATTGAAAATTTTTTAAGGAATAAGGAATCACGCTTTGAGTATTATGAGGTTATAATTTTGGTCGGGGCGTGATCAAATCCGATAAAGCCCGAAGGGCTTTATGATAGATTTGATCACGCCCCGACCGAAATTATCACCTCATAATATTGAAAGAATGATTCCTTATTACTTATATTTATATAATTTTAAGTCATCGTACGATTAAATATTTAAATATAAACAGGCAAATCTAGCTGGCGCCTCAATTAGGCGACATTTGAAGTTATGGGTTATAAAGTACAAATTCGATACGTAGTGTTATCACAGGCAAAAACACTGGAAAATGTAAATATTGATTATTAATGTCAAAATTGCTGCAATGCAAATTACTGTGTTAAGAAAATAATTTTATTTTCCATAATGTAAGTTTTAAAAACATAGGTCTGTGCCAAAAGTGCATCGTTGGATATAGTGGTAGTGTTTAATTTAGAGAAAACAGCGTATGGTGAAAATATCTCGAAAACATTTTCCCCAAGGCAAATTTATCGTGTTGATGTGTATTTGTCTCCTCAATAACGATTACCATACGAACATTGACCTTAAACGTATATTCCTAAGTATAATTTATTAATAAGCGAAAGCAAATCATCTTAAGTCATAGCCAGTGAACATTATGACTCAGTAATTGTCAATTTAATTAAATAAATTTAATCTTCAGTAAACCATTGGGTAGTTTTTAATTTGAGTTAGTAACAAAAACGAAAGGGGTCGATGTTTTACGTGGTATTAATACCAAAACTGTCATCACGGGAACTTTTTTTAAAAACAATACGACAATGTTCGCGACAAGGCTCGGTGGCGACGGGCTCTGCAGACATATACATGTATTCCTACAACAACTGTTTGTGTATATATCTTTACACCCAGTGTTTTTTTTCCCACTATTTTTCCTTACGAAAATAGAATAACTGACATAAATAAAAAATACACGATCCAGTTTAAACATGATAGAAAGCATTTAAATGTTTAATTTCACTGCATGTGACAAAAAATATAAGGGCGATTCTATGCATGAAAATACTCACCCAACGGAGCCGAAGGTTTATACCTCTTGAGATATTTCTACAAAGAAACATCGTTTGATCTAATTCTTCTATATAATAATAATCATTATATAAAAAAAACCAAAGTAGATTTTATTTGCTAAAGAGTGACAATGAACTTTGAGTGTTATGAAATAAGTATTGCAAAAAATTACAAAATACATAAGTGTGAAGTTATACACATATACCAGTTTCCATCATCATTATAACGTGTTTTCAGTCTCATTCGACTTAAATAAAATCGCTCAAATCTTTTTCAGCGTAAATCGACCAAATAATAAGGGCCTTTTCTCGTATTATTTTTTATAAAATTATTTTTCCATAAAAGTAAACATACATGTATTTGATTACAGACAATTTTTAATAGATTTTTCTTTTCAAAGTTTACTTGCAACATTTCGCGTAGCAAAATTCATTTCAAGTTGTTGTCGCCATATACAGTTGCTATACATATTCAAAAATAAAACTAAAAAAATTACCTCGAGATATAGTCCAAACTCCGTCAATTCAACTTGATTCCTCGTGGCTGTTTCATTAATAATTTGAAAAAGCTTTTCATTTTCCAACATTTTTGAAAACTTCATAGGATTGATATTGCAGAAGGAAACCTTTGGAAATTCGATTTCTCCGTAACTGTGTTTCATTAGCGTGTTCGTGGGTTCTCTGCAGTAATAGGGAGTATTAAATATGATGCTGGTGGTGGTGGTAGTGGAGAAAAAACACAATACTATCACATTTACAAACGTTTAAACGTCTTGAAATTGTCTTAACCATATTTTATTAATTTAGCATTGATTGCATGTTTTTGGATGTCGTCGATCCTATAACACCCCAAGGCTGTGCAGACGAATTGAATATTGCGCATCAAATGCGTTATATTGATGTTTATTTGTATGAAGTATTTGTGTATCGTCGCTTTAAAGCAATTATATACTAACATAGTCTGGGATATGAAACATACATGGAACAGCCTTATTGACGTGTTATTTAGTTCACTTCCGCGACTAAAAATATAGTGCAAGAAACTTTGTAGCGAAATATCGTGAATTCTACGTCGAACTGTGCGCGCATACATGTTATTTAGGCGCATGTAACAATTCGTTTTATTATACTTTCATGTTAAATACTGAAATCTGATTGGTTAAGATGCAGTTGATAAGCTGTTCTATTACCCTCAGCGTTAGCAACACACTTAATAACGGGTAACACTATATAAATAGTGCCTGTTAGGGAGGGTAACAGTTGAAATTGACACCCCGAGAAAATCATTGTCAACCGACGCGAAGCGGAGGTTGATAATTGTTTTCGATGGGGTGTCAATTTCAACTGTTACCCTCCCAAACAGGCACTATTTATTTTATTATACTAAATGTCTTAATTTTAGAGAACATTTTACTGCTTTTATATAGAAATGACGTGATTTTAACGGCGAACCGTACGCGCATAATTTACGCGCATGTAACAATTCGTTCTGTCGGCCCGTTGCCAAGCGTGTTGCTAACGCTGAGGGTAAGAGAACGGATTGTCAACTGCGTCTAAACCAATCAGATTTCAGTATTTAACATTAAAGTATAATAAAACGAATTGTTACATGCGCGTAAATTATGCGCGTACGGTTCGACGTAGAATTCACGTCATTTCTATATAAAAGCAGTCAAATATTTTCTCAAATGAAGACATTCAGCATAATAAAATAAATAGTGCCTGATTAGGATGGTAACAGTTGAAATTGACATCCCTCGAAAACCATTGTCAACCTCCGCTTCGCGTCGGTTGACAATGGTTTTCTCGGGGTGTCAATTTCAACTGTTACCCTTCCAAACAGGCACTATTTATATAGTGTTACCTGTTGCCAAATGTGTTGCTAACTCTGAGGGTAATAGAACGGATTATAAACTGCGTCTAAAACCTTTGACATGAAAGTATAATAAATCAAATTGGTTTTGTATGTAGATTTGAACGTTTCATTCAATATTACTATGATAAATATATTCAAAACGCGTTATGACGTTTACAGTGTATATTTGTGCTCATGCGCCGTCAATAGGCTAAGTGTTTTACAGAAAATTGAACGTCGCAGATTTCTAATGCAAACATAAGGTGAAATATACACTAAATATTAATACGAGGGTTGTCCCAAAATAGATGTTTAAGGAATATATATTATGAACAAAATACATTTACTTCTTTAACTATAGTTACACCTTTGCATTTTTCCCCGCTACCTTCGCATTCTGCCATCAACCAAATAATCCAGATTTTTTTATAATATTTTAGGTTAAATTAACTTTGCATGTTTTTAATTTAATTTCAAAATAACGATAATGGTATCCATCACATACAATGTAATAGATCAAACTTATTGCAATAAGAAGTCTCATCTTAACTCGATCGTTCTTTGCAAGAACGATCAAAAACAAAAGGCGAAAGGTCCAGAACGGAACATATACTTATTTTATGTAGCCAGAGTACTAAATATAACTTACGATTGATATTGTACGTAGAGGCTGTAGGTCTGAAACAGACAGTACGCAATGGAAGCGCAAAACAGCAACAGCCACAGAATCTTCTGAATCAGGAACTGGGCACTTCCAAAACGGCCGATTCCGTGCATGGAGGTATATTCTGTAAACTCCTTGCATACTTTTGGTATATGTTTCGGCATCTTTCAATATTAGGAATAATACAGAATTAACTCCTTTTTGTCAAATCTTCTTTATATATGGAAGATGGTATCGCTTTGATGTTCGAGCAGGAGATTAATGAAAATCATCTGAAATTTGCAAATTTAATTTATCGATTATACATGAAGACCGATAATGTACGCAAGTCTCAAACTATCGAGTATTGTAAGCTTTCGATTTCATGGAAACGGGAGTTTTTGTTTGATCTTTGTTTGAAGGAGACTGTTTCAATTGAAAATGTGTATATGCTTGTAGTTTGTGAAAGCCTTTTATCATTTATTGTCAAGCTTAATTCTTGACAGTCTTTTGGGAATAATGATCTATTTTGTTAACGAAAGTTCACTCAACGGTTAAGCCCCCCTGGTAAAGCTGGTAATAAAGGTTGCACTACAGTATTAAATTTTACTATATATTCTTACCAAAATTGCACAACTTTAGGTACAGATTAAAAATTCAAAACGAACTTCTGGAAAAAATCCTCTTGACATCTTTTTAAACAACGCTTCATTTACAATTTTCTAGCAAAATACACACGTGCATCCAGCAAGGCGTGAGACTTTGTTTACCTCGAAGTTACACATGTGCTTGAAAATCAAGCCCGGGCCTTTTCACCCCCCTCCGGAAAAAACACGCATCAAAAATTCAAATGACCTCGCATTATTATAAAATTGGGATAGTTAGACCTCTTACACATTGTTTTTCATCTCATAAAAAAAAATCAGCTCCTGTCGCGTGCGGAACGCCCCAAATTCAAAGGGAAATTCGGGAATTATTTTGCCTCAGCCATGTTTTGACGTGAACCTTCAGTGAAATACTGTTATGACAGGCCGATGATATATACAAGACCGTCTAGCGCTTAACTAAGTAAAGTCTATTTAAACGACCGTCGTGCAAATAGCTATTACTAATTTCAGTGATATATACACGACCGTCGTGTGAATTAATTAATAAAAATCTATTTACACGACTGTCGTGTACTGTATATATACTGTATACGTATGTATATATATATATATATATATATATATATATATATATATATATATATATATATATATATATATATATATATATATATAATCAACAACACTAGGCATCTTTAAAGTATCGGATCTAATGTATAGATACTAAGCCAGTAAAATGAATATATAAAGCACTGAAAATGGCTAATGACACGAACAATTGAAATTGTCAAATTTTCGGGATAACCAGTCCCTTCTTCAGGACATAAAAGAAACAAAAAAAAATACATAGGTAAAAACAATGAAAACAAAATCTAGCACTATATTTTATACAGTTTTGATGATCAATGTTGATAAGGTTTTGCCAATGTGGCCGATCGCTCTGGAGTAATCAATCGACTGTCAACTTCACGCCTGATCGAGTTAATTAGGCTAATTAAAATTGATGTCCGAATTAATAATGGAAAATTCAAACACCCGATGTTAAGTCGTACGGCGCTTTAGTTAAGATCCGAAGTATTTAATTAATTATGTAATGAATCGCAGTTAGGTGTAAAGGAGAAGATAATTAAATTAAAAATAAAGAAATATTACTAATAATTAATAATAAATGAAAACTGGTATAATAAGTAATAACTGATAGGTCGCAGTTGACAGATATGGTAAGATTACTATATAGGTATCAGGTGATGTTGGGCTATGACACGTTCATTTTAATGAAGTCAATTTGCTTGTTCATGCCATCAGGTCTGAATGATTTAAGTCTGTGCATCCAGAACTTTTCTTTGCTTTTCCTCTCCGCGTCTGTCCACTGAGGATTATGGTCAATAACCACTACTGTCATGTCTTCCCATTTGTGACCACTTATATTAAAATGTTCCCCTACGGGCTCCTTGATTTTCTTGGTCTTTATGGTCGAGCGGTGGTTGTTGATTCTTCTGTGGAGGTCACCTGTTTCCCCAATGTATTGCTTAGAGCAAACCTTGCAACTGATATAATGCATATTTCTGGATGTCATCGGTCCTGTAACACACCAAGCGGTGCAGACAAATTGAATACAGCGCGTTAGCGCGGTATGATCAGGTGTGTTACAGGACCTACAACATCCAAAAATTAGCATTCAATGCTTAAATGATTTTGCACCATATTAACAGTATCATTATCATACAATATGTATTATTGTATCATGAAAAAATGACAATAACAAACCGTCAACCATCTCAAAAATCCATAAAACGAAATACAAATTCAAAGCAGAGCAACACGGACCTCCAAGATAGAGGTAGGATCAGGTGCCTAGGAGGAGTGAGCATCCTCTGCTGACCGGTCACACCCGCCGTGTGCTCTTTGTCGTAATCTGGAAAATAAAAACCGCAAAAGTCCGTAGACAATTAGGTAATTAATTATGGTATAACAATCAGTATGAAAAACGTCAGTCAGCATGCGACTCAGTGGAAGATTGTATTTGCTGAAAAGGTCGTCGTATCGACCATAGAACTTACGAAAAGATGACTTTAAACGAGACTCTTGATAGTCCTGCTTTATCAACTTGTTTGTCAGTAGCTTGCCTCGTCTTAGAAACTGTTCATACGAAGAGCATGCCCTTGCGTATCGAATTAACTGAGAGACAAAAACACCATATGCAGGTAATGAAGGTATATTACTACATAAGTAAGGAAAGTTGACTATAGAAAAATTGAAGTCATCGCGTTTATCATAAAGTTTGGTTGTTAGGTTACCATCAATGTCCATTTCCAGTAAAATATCCAAATATGAAACAGATCACGCTGACTCTGTGGTATCTTTTATTTCAAGTTCACCCGGATATATCGAGTTGACGTTAGTATGGAAATAACAATTGTTAATTGATAATACGTCGTCGATATACCTAAATGTTGAGTTGAAGGCCACAGCGAGTGATTTATTTTTTTCACGTACAAGTTTTTGAATATAATATGATATCACATGATACAACATTTTAAAATACAATATAATACAATATCAAATGATAAAATATCATGTGATACAGTTTCATATCATCTAACACAATATCATATTATACAAATATCATCATTTAATGATATGACATTTTATGATACGTACAATATTGAATGATATGATACAATATTGAATCATATGACATGATAATGTATCATATAACAATTATGAATGCTATGATACAAAATTATATGATATGTTACCATTTTTAATTATTTCTTACAATATTGTATTATATTATGAAAAATGACAATAACAAATTGTAAACTATCTCAAAAATCCAAAAAACGAAATACAAATTCAAAGTAGCACATTTTACACAACATTATATCATACAATATTGTATCATTTAATAATATGACATTCTATGATAAAATATTGTATAATATGATACAATATTGAATTATATGATATAATATTGTATGCTTTAATACAATTTTGTATGATATGATACAAAACTGTATGATATGATAAACTATTGTATTATATCATACACTATTTTAATTTTTAATACAATGTAATATAAAAGATATGATACATTATCAAATGGTACAATACATATGTATTTTTATTCGATTTAATACATAATTATATAATATCATATGATACAATGATGTATTGTATCATGATATTATATATTATCTTGTATTATACGATACAATTTGAAATCGTACATATAGCTCAATGCATTATTGAATCATATAATATTATAAAATGTTTCACAGCATTCAGTACACTATCTAAATAGCGATTTTTTACAATTATTTTCATGCAATTTGATAATTGTAGTCTCATTACGGCGATGCTTCGTCTCGATGAGTCCTGTAATCTTTGATTACCCATGTTTATCAATAAAAAGAAAGGAACACTAGTATGTATTTTTATGTAAAACATTTCAGAATTTGCAAAAAATGCTATTCTGTTATAGATATATTCCTGCTGTGTTGTGGAATGATATTTTAGCAGAATTTCCTTTTTAGTTTTGATTTCAAATTCGTAACAACATTTTTTTGTGATCTGATAATTTGCATAGTGAACTGTCTATCTTCAACAAGAGATTATCATTTCTGGTTTTTATTCATTGTTGCTTTACTGTTAAGAGTGTGCTTAACTGGTATATGACGACTATCGGAAATTACACCAGCTCAACAGTAATTTTCATGACGATACATGTATTATTTGATGAACTTTTGTATGTATGTTATTATTTATTGTATACATTGTAATTATATATAGATATAAATAATAAATTGCTAAGTGTTTAGAAATATGTTGCATGTGTTCAGGTACAGTTTCTTGCTGTTTTGTTGCGGGTTAAAGAAGTCTTTGAAAAGATGCCTTCTCACTTTACAAAATATCCGTAACTCTTAAAAATGATCATTAACACATTTCTATATAAAATGAAAAGGCACTTGAGTAAATGAATTGTCATTAAAATTCTGAATAATCATCACAGTATATTTATTGTTAAAACCTTTTCAACAAAATACATGCAAATCATTTAAGCAATCAACACTTGAGAAAAATAATTTCAAAGTAACAAAGAATTATTATATATATATATATATATATATATATATATATATATATATATATATATATATATATATATATATATATATATATATATATATATATACATGCATTTAGAAGGGTTGAATATGACAATGAATTATATATCAAAATGACCGTTTCATATAGAAATTGTGCACGGAACAAATGCATTAGATAAGAATATGTATGAGGCGCCATTTTGATATTTTTGAGGTATTTTCTGATATCAAAAAATCAATATTTGATATCAATAATTCGAATTCTTGATATCCAAAAATATAATTTTTGATATCAAAAAGTAATTCTTGATATCAAGAAATCTATTTTGTGATATTAGAAAATCAATTTTTGGTATCACAAATTCGATTTCTTGATATGAAATAATGAATTTCTTGATATCACAAAAATAGATTTTTTGATATCAAGAACTAAAGTTGATTTTTTTTATATTAAAAAAAATCGAATTCTTGATATCAGAAAATCATTTTTAGCTCACCGAGACGAAGTCGGGGGGGAGCTTATGCTATACCCTCGGCGTCGGCGTCGGCGTCCGGACCTGGTTAAAGTTTTTGTTGCAGGTCCTGTATCTAAGTAATTACTTGTCCTATCTTCACCAAACTTGCATGGATGATGCATCTTGACCTACTTATGGACTTGAAAGACTTGGATGCTGAATCAGGGCCATGAGTTTCAGATGCTGGATGAGGTTAAGGTTTTTGGAGCAGGTTAAAGTTTTTGGTGCAGGTGCCCTTTGAAAGCAATTTCTAAGTTACTACTGGTCCTAACTTTACCAAACTTGCATGGATGGTGCATCTTATGATACTGATGCACCAGACATGCTTTAATGCTGAATCTGAGCTATAGGTTTCAGATGCTGGATGAGGTTAAGGTTTTTAGAGCTGGTTAAAGTTTTTGGAGCAGGTGCCCTTTGATGATTATATCTTAATTATAACTGGTCCTAACTTCACTAAACTTGCATAGATGGTGCATCTTATGATACTGACGCACCTGGCAGGCTTGAATGCTGAATCTGAGCCATAGGTTTCGGATGCTGGATGAGGTTAAGGTTTTAAGAGCTGGTTTAAGTTTTTGGAGCAGGTGCCCTTTGATGATTATATCTTAGTTATAACTGGTCCTAACTTCACTAAACTTGCATAGATGGTGTGTCTTATAATATTGATGCCTCTGACAGGCAGGAATGCTGAATCTGAGCCATAGGTTTCGGATGCTGGATGAGGTTAAGTTTTTAGAGCTGGTTAAAGTTTTTGGAGCAGGTGCCCTTTGATGATTATATCTTAGTTATTACTGGTTCTAACTTCACCAAACTTGCATAGATGGTGTGTCTTATAATATTGATGCCTCTGACAGGCAGGAATGCTGAATCTGAGCCATAGGTTTCGGATGCTGGATGAGGTTAAGGTTTTTAGAGCTAGTTAAAGTTTTTGGAGCAGGTGCCCTTTGATGATTATATCTTAGTTATTACTGGTCCTAACTTCACCAAACTTACATGGATGGTGCATCTTATGATACTGATGCACCTGACAGGCATGAATGCTGAATCTGAGCCATAGGTTTCGGATGCTGAAGGAGGTTAAGGTTTTAAGAGCTTGTTAAAGTTTTTGGAGCAGGTGCCCTCTGATGATTATATCTTAATTATAACTGGTCCTAACTTTATAAAACTTGCATGGATGATGCGTCTTATGATACTGATGCACCTGACAGGCTTGAATGCTGAATCTGAGCCATAGGTTTCGGATGCTGGATTAGGTTAATTTTTGGAACAGGTCACATGTTTAATAAATATTAGTACTATTTCAAAACTTGCATAATTGATTGAACTATGATATAATGAATCGCAGAGGTAGCTTCAGATGCAGAGCCTGATCTCCATTATCAAGGATGCTAAAAAATATATCTTCGTTATTACTGGTCCTAACTTTACTAAACTTGCATGGATGGTGCGTCTTATGATACTGATGCACCTGACAGGCATAAAAGCTGAATTTGACCCATAGGTTTCGGATGCTGGAGGGAGGTTAAGGTTTTAAGAGCTGGTGTTTTTGGAGCAGGTGCTCTCTTATGATTATATCTTACTTATTATTGGTCCTAACTTCACCAAACTTGCATGGATGATGCATCTTATGATACTGATGCACATGGCAGGGTTGAATGCTGAATCTGAGCCGTAGGTTTCGGATGCTGGATGAGATTTGTTTTTTTGGAACAGGTCACATATTTTATAGATAATAGCTTGCAGAGTTGATTTAACTATAATATTAATGAACTGCAGAGGAAGCTTCAGATGCAGATCTCCATTATCAAGGATGCTAAAAAATTCTCCTATCTCAAACCTGCTTGTTAGATGTGTTCGTTTTTAAATGATTTATTAATATAGTATTGTATGATATGATACACTATTGTTTTATATGATACAATATTATATCATATATTATATTGTAAAAAGTTACATGATACGATATGATATTGTATCAATTTTTTTGTACATTATGATATGATATTGTATCATGATATTGTTATGTATAGTATTGTTTATTATGATACAATATTGTATAATATTATATTGTATAATATACTATTTTATCACATGCTATTGTTTCATATGATATTGCAACATATAATATTGTATCATATGATATGATATTGTATAATATATATTGTATATTCATATGATACGATATTGTATAATATTATATTGGTTTATATAATATATTATTATATCACATGAAAATGTATTATATGATATTGTATAATGTGATATTGTATCATATAATACAATATAGTATAATATGATATTGTATGATATAATATAGTACTATATCACATGATATTGTATCAATTAATATGATACAATGTTGTATCTAATTTAATTGTATCATATGATACAATATCCTATTATGTATCAAATATGATACAATATCATACAATACAATATCATACTACAATATTATACAATATAATATCATGTTACAATATTGTGATGTATTATGTGATATGATATTGTATCATAATTATATTATTATATTGTATCATGTAATATCAATATCATAATATGTTATGATATTGTATTATGTGATCAAATACAAAAATGTATAACAAGATACAATGTCATATCATATGTTACAATATCATATTTCATCATTACTTATAACACTATTTTATTGTATTATATCATATTTCTTGTAGGTATCATAGGATGCAATATCGTATTTTATATTATTGTATTGATAAACATTGTATCATATAATACCCTATGAAATGAACATATGATTATTATACAATTTTTAACATATGCTATAGTTATACGATATTGTGTCAAAACAGTATCCATGTATATCCAAGATCATTATTAACTATGATTTTCAAATAATATGATAAAGGTGGTCTCATAAAGATGATTCCTCATAAAGGTGATGCCCTGTCTCGGTGAGCTTTGTAATCTGTGATTACCTATGTTTTGATATAAAAAAAATTGAATTCTTGAGATCAGAAAATTATTTTTTGTTATCAAAAAATCATTTGTATTTCTGATATTAGAAAATTGATTTTTTATATCCGAAAATAAACCCTATATAAAACTACTATCAACTTTTGTTATTTGTAAGTAGCTGTTTTTCAAACCTGGAGATGCCTGTTAAGAATTATAATGTGTGCCTAATTTTAAACCTGATTTTATTTTGGCAAGTTATTCCACAGATACAATGATTAACTCTGCTTTCTTTGCAATTTGCTTTAAATATTGAATGAATCCTAAAATAAATGACAGTGTTGCATAATATAAAGGAATTAAACAGGCATAGTTAGCGCTTTCAATACATATGACCAGAATTATCAAGAACATTAATTAAAGTTTTACATTTAATTAATATTCAAATAAAAAACAACAAATATTAAAATGCAAATCGGGCTATGTAATTCAGCAATGTAATTTTGGGTCAAAGGAGTATTCGTTATATATGTGAAATTTATTCGAATTATTATCAGAAAATATAATTCCTGATATCAAAGAATAAGTTTGAATTTCTGATATCAACAATCATTTTCTGATATCAGAAAATAGATCGTATTTTCTGATATCAATAATTCGAATTTCTGATATCAAAAAATCATTTTCTGATATCAGAAATTCGAATTCTTGATATATAAATATCATTTTCTGATATCAAAAAATACCTCAAAAATATTAAAACGGCGCCCCATAAATATGCATACTTGCAGGACATACGGCATAGCATAAGTTAAAAGTATTCAGTCACAACTACATATATACGTTATAGACTATTCGCTATAAATTTACTACACATGGAATAAGGAACCATTCTTTAAGTATTATGAGGTGTACAAATACGGTCGGGGGTCATCAAATCAAATAAAGCCAATGGATTTGATAGTCCCGACCATATTTGGTCACACCCGACGTATTTGATTACTTCATAATATTCAATGAATGACTCCTTTTTACTTATATTTATATATTTTTCAACAACTAAATTTTAAATCGATGAAATCTACTGGACTATACGATACAAAACGATTCGTGGTGTTATCCCAGACAAAGATACTGGAAAATGTAAATATATTTTCATCAAAGCAATGAAGCAGAATTGTATCATCAGCATTCTGTTGTATAAAACATGTACAAACAGTTCGTTCCAAATGCATATCAAGCAAATTGGTACATTTACAGCCGAACCTCATTTTCCCTATATATTTTTATGTTAAACTTTGAACCCCTATTGGGGCCCAGTATTAATCCGGGCGGTCACGATTTTAACAATTTATAATCTTCACTATATATACAAGTTTTAGTGTAAATATTGGCATTTCCGGTGCAGTGGTTCTTAAGATTTTTTTAAAGACATGCACCCTATTTCCACTGTTTTGCAATTATCTCTCTTTAAAAGAGGGATTTGCCCTTTATTTTATCAATTTAGAATCCCCTTCCCATAATGATGCTTTGTACCAGGTGTGGTTAAATTTGGCCCAGTGGTTCATGAGAAGAAGTTAAAATTGTGAAAAGTTTACAGACAGACGGACGGACGGACGGACAGACGGATGTACGACGGACAACAGGTGATAAGAAAAGCTCAATTGAACCTTCGGTTCAGGTAAGCTAAAAACGGAAGAAACCGAATTTTCAGTCCGGTGTATAAATAATGGTCTCACAAGTATGTGTCCTTAGGAAACATTGTGCTTGCTGACAAGGTCATTGTATTGACCATAGAACTTGCGTAAAGATGATTTTAATCGAGGTTCTTGATATTCTTGTTCCAACAACTGAGACATAAACCCCATTAGCAGGTGATGATGGTAAATGTATATTGCTACATAAGCAAGGGAAGTTGAAGATAAAAATATAACAACATCACTTTTATCGTATAGTTTTGTTGTTAGATTACCAGTAACGTCTTTTTCTAGTAAAATATCCAAATATGAAACATATCTTTCTGAATCTATGGTATCTTTTATGTCAAGGTCACTAGGATATATTGAGTAAACATAAGAGTGAAAGTAATAGTTGTTAATGGATAAAACATCATCAATATATCTAAATGTCGAGTTGAAGGCCACAGCCATAGCTTTATTCTTTTCTTTTACAAGCTTTTGAATGAATTAGAGCTCCATAAGAATATAAAAATAAGTCAGCAAATAGATGAGCAAAATTTGAGCTCATGGGAATTTTGACTGATTGTTGGAATACCTGGTCTCCAAAAACTACTAGATGTTGTCTATCAGAATATATATATATATATATATATATATATATATATATATATATATATATATATATATATAACTAAAAATTTTAATGAAATCAAATCATTTTTCATCCAAGTAAACATTTTTGATAACAGGCATTTTAAAACTTTTTTTTCTTTCTAACGTTTAATTTCTTTTCAACATTTTGCGAATGAAGATTCATATAAACTACTACATTTGTTTTATTTAAGATGACCCATATTTTACCTCGAGGTATAGTCCAAATTCCGTCAATTGATTGTTCGTGGCTGTTTCATTAAAAACTTCGTAAGATTGAGATTGTAGAAGGAAACCTTTGGAAATTCGATTTCTCCGTAACTGTGTGTTATCAGAGATAGGTAAAGTTAGCTACTAGTAACTGGCTACTAGTAACTGGCTACGAGAAGTAAGAAAAGCTAGCTACTAGTAACTGGCTACGAGATGAAATAAAAGTTGGCTACTAGTAACTGGCTACTAGTAACTGGCTACGCGAAGTAAGGAAAGCTAGCTACTAGTAACTGGCTACGAGATGAACGAAAACTGGCTGCTAGTTACTAGTTACTGTCCAAGTGACAAAACATACCTGGGATTTTTATTTGTGTTCTTAATATGTACATTGCACTATATCATCCACATGATTTATCATCTTTTGTGATATATTTACAAGTGATGTTAAATCAACATTTGACTAGGTTATCTATATGATTATACCTTAAAAGTACTCATATTCCTCTCATACTCTCATCAGTAATTGGTGCATTTCGTTTAAAATATCTCTATATTAGACAATATTGTCTATTTGACTCAAGTAGCAGTACATATAGATTGAAAATATCAACAAGTGTTATTAACTATAACAATCTATCATGTCATTCGCATGATATTACAACAAAATTATTCAGATACCATTTCTTTCCAAACATCTCTATGTTAATTAAAGACAATTTTTCCATGTAGTTCAAGTAGCCGTACGTAAAGATTGAAGACATCTTCAAGGGTTGTTAATATCAACATTGTATCAGGTCATCCACATGATATTACGATACAATTACACAGAAATATGAATGCCGTCATGAGAAAAGGGCCCCTATCTTTTGACGTCACAATGCTCAGAAAACGACGTCAAAGAAGCGGCATTGTAAACGCAGTTTTTTATATTTTTTTCTGCGTCTGTGTTGTGTTTTTTAAATAATTAATTAGAGTATGGCCTTGTTTAAATACCGATAATAATAATTGATAAATAATAATGATATATTATAAAATAATTAAGAAATAATTAATAATAATAAATAATAAAATAATAATTGACGTTCGTGACGTCGTGTCGTTTTTGACCAGCTACGTCAATGTCGTGTTAACATGTCTTACTAAAATTGTCATAAAATGCTTAAACCACACAAGATCTTGGATATCTTTGTACATTTGTATTCAGAAAGAGTTGTCTAATTGGAATTGAGAAAAAAGTGAGTTTGTGAAATTTTGACCTTAAGGACCCTTTTCTCGTGACGGCAGTCATATCTTTTTATGTCGACAGCTTCTAGTGCATTTTGTTACAATTATCTTGTTTTTTAGGGTTTTGTCAATATATCTCAAGTAGCTGTATATGTAGATTAAAGATATATACCAGTCTTGCTAATTTCAACATTCTATAATGTCACCCACATGATATTATAACACAATCACTCATATATCCTTTTAAATCTCATCAGCTACTAGTGCATTTTAGGTACAAATATCTCCATTTTCAACAGTTTAGTTCATATACCTCAATTAGCTATATATATATTTTAAACATATCTACAAGTGGTTAATTTGAACATTCTGTAAGGTCACCCACATGAAATTATGACACAATTACTAAGATATCTCTTTAAATCTCATCAGATACTAGTACATTTCGTTACAAATATCTACATTTTTAACAGTTTAGATCATATAACTCAAGTAGCTGTATATATAGATTGGAGATATCTACAAGTGTTGTTAATTTGAACATTCTATAAGGTCACGCACATGATATTATGACACAATTACTCAGATATCTCTTTAAATCTCTTCAGCTACTAGTACATTTTGTTACAAATATCTTTATTTTTGAGGGATTTGTCAACATATCTCAAGTAGCTGTATATATAGATTGATGATATGTACCGGTCTTGTTTATTTCAACATTCTATCAGGTCATCCACGTGATATAACGACACAACTACTCAGATATCTCTCTTAATCTCGTCAGCTACTAGTACATTTCGTTACAAATATCTCCATTTTTAACAGCTTAGATCATATAACTCAAGTAGCTGTATATATAGATTGGAGATAACAACATCTACATGTGTTGTTAATTTGAACATTCTATAAGGTCACGCACATGATATTATGACACAATTACTCAGATATCTCTTTAAATCTCTTCAGCTACTAGTACATTTTGTTACAAATATCGTTATTTTTGAGGGATTTGTCAACATATCTCAAGTAGCTGTATATATAGATTGATGATATGTACCGGTCTTGCCTATTTCAACATTCTATCAGGTCATCCACATGATATAACGACACAACTACTCAGATATCTCTCTTAATCTCGTCAGCTACTAGTACATTTCGTTACAAATATCTACATTTTTAACAGTTTAGATCATATAACTCAAGAAGTTGTATATATAGATTGGAGATATCTACAAGTGTTGTTAATTTGAACATTCTATAAGGTCACGCACATGATATTATGACACAATTACTCAGATATCTCTTTAAATCTCTTCGGCTACTAGTACATTTTGTTACAAATATCTTTATTTTTGAGGTATTTGTCAACATCTCTCAAGTAGCTGTATATATAGATTGATGATATGTACCGGTCTTGTTTATTTCAACATTCTATCAGGTCATCCACATGATATTACGACACAACTACTCAGATATCTCTCTTAATCTCGTCAGCTACTAGTACATTTCGTTACAAATATCTCAATCTTTAACAGCTTAGATCATATAACTCAAGTAGCTGTATATATAGATTGGAGATATCTACATGTGTTGTTAATTTGAACATTCTATAAGGTCACGCACATGATATTATGACACAATTACTCAGATATCTCTTTAAATCTCTTCAGCTACTAGTACATTTTGTTACAAATATCTTTATTTTTGAGGGATTTGTCAACATATCTCAAGTAGCTGTATATATAGATTGTTGATATGTACCGGTCTTGCTTATTTCAACATTGTATCAGGTCATCCACATGATATAACGACACAACTACTCAGATATCTCTCTTAATCTCGTCAGCTACTAGTACATTTCGTTACAAATATCTCCATTTTTAACAGCTTAGATCATATAACTCAAGTAGCTGTATATATAGATTGGAGATATCTACATGTGTTGTTAATTTGAACATTCTATAAGGTAACGCACATGATATTATGACACAATTACTCAGATATCTCTTTAAATCTCTTCAGCTACTAGTACATTTTGTTACAAATATCTTTATTTTTGAGGGATTTGTCAACATATCTCAAGTAGCTGTATATATAGATTGATGATATGTACCGGTCTTGTTTATTTCAACATTCTATCAGGTCATCCACATGATATAACGACACAACTACTCAGATATCTCTCTTAATCTCGTCAGCTACTAGTACATTTCGTTACAAATATCTACATTTTTAACAGTTTAGATCATATAACTCAAGTAGCTGTATATATAGATTGGAGATATCTACAAGTGTTGTTAATTTGAACATTCTATAAGGTCACGCACATGATATTATGACACAATTACTCAGATATCTCTTTAAATCTCTTCAGCTACTAGTACATTTTGTTACAAATATCTTTATTTTTGAGGTATTTGTCAACATATCTCAAGTAGCTGTATATATAGATTGATGATATGTACCGGTCTTGTTTATTTCAACATTCTATCAGGTCATCCAGATGATATAACGACACAACTACTCAGATATCTCTCTTAATCTCGTCAGCTACTAGTACATTTCGTTACAAATATCTACATTTTTAACAACTTAGATCATATAACTCAAGTAGCTGTATATATAGATTGGAGATATCTACAAGTGTTGTTAATTTGAACATTCTATAAGGTCACGCACATGATATTATGACACAATTACTCAGATATCTCTTTAAATCTCTTCAGCTACTAGTACATTTTGTTACAAATATCTTTATTTTTGAGGTATTTGTCAACATATCTCAAGTAGCTGTATATATAGATTGATGATATGTACCGGTCTTGTTTATTTCAACATTCTATCAGGTCATCCAGATGATATAACGACACAACTACTCAGATATCTCTCTTAATCTCGTCAGCTACTAGTACATTTCGTTACAAATATCTACATTTTTAACAACTTAGATCATATAACTCAAGTAGCTGTATATATAGATTGGAGATATCTACATGTGTTGTTAATTTGAACATTCTATAAGGTCACGCACATGATATTATGACACAATTACTCAGATATCTCTTTAAATCTCTTCAGCTACTAGTACATTTTGTTACAAATATCTTTATTTTTGAGGGATTTGTCAACATATCTTAAGTAGCTGTATATATAGATTGATGATATGTACCGGTCTTGCTTATTTCAACATTCTATCAGGTCATCCACATGATATAACGACACAACTACTCAGATATCTCTCTTAATCTCGTCAGCTACTAGTACATTTCGTTACAAATATCTCCATTTTTAACAGCTTAGATCATATAACTCAAGTAGCTGTATATATAGATTGGAGATATCTACATGTGTTGTTAATTTGAACATTCTATAAGGTCACGCACATGATATTATGACACAATTACTCAGATATCTCTTTAAATCTCTTCAGCTACTAGTACATTTTGTTACAAATATCTTTATTTTTGAGGGATTTGTCAACATATCTCAAGTAGCTGTATATATAGATTGATGATATGTACCGGTCTTGCTTATTTCAACATTCTATCAGGTCATCCACATGATATTACGACACAACTACTCAGATATCTCTCTTAATCTCGTCAGCTACTAGTACATTTCGTTACAAATATCTACATTTTTACCAATTTAGATCATATAACTCAAGTAGCTGTATATATAGATTGGAGATATCTATAAGTGTTGTTAATTTGAACATTCTATAAGGTCACCCACATGATATTATGACACAATTACTCAGACATCTCCTTAAATCTCTTTAGCTACTAGTACATTTTGTTACAAATATCTTTATTTTTGAGGGATTTGTCAACATATCACAAGTATCTGTATATATAGATTGATGATATGTACCGGTCTTGCTTATTTCAACATTCTATCAGGTCATCCACATGATATAACGACACAACTTCTCAGATATCTCTCTTAATCTCGTCAGCTATTAGTACATTTCGTTACAAATATCTACATTTTTAACAGTTTAGATCATATAACTCAAGTAGCTGTATATATAGATTGGAGATATCTATAAGTGTTGTTAATTTGAACATTCTATAAGGTCACGCACATGATATTATGACACAATTACTCAGATATCTCTTTAAATCTCTTCAGCTACTAGTACATTTTGTTACAAATATCTTTATTTTTGAGGGATTTGTCAACATATCTCAAGTAGCTGTATATATAGATTGATGATATGTACCGGTCTTGCTTATTTCAACATTCTATCAGGTCATCCACATGATATAACGACACAACTACTCAGATATCTCTCTTAATCTCGTCAGCTACTAGTGCATTTCGTTACAAATATCTACATTTTTAACAGTTGAGTTCATATATCTCAAGTAGCTGGATATATAGATTGAAGATATTTACAAGTGTGGTTAATTTGAACATTCTATAAGGTCACTCATAGGATATTATGACACATTTACTCAGATATCTCTTTAAGTCTCGTTAGCTTCTAGTACATTTTGTTACAAATATCTACATATTTGGCGGTTTTGTAAAAATACCACAAGTAGCTGTATATATAGATTTAAGATATCTACAAGAATGGTTTATTTTAACATTCTACAATGTCACCTACATTAAATTATTACACAATTACTCAGATTTCCATTTAACTCTCGTCAGCTACTAGTGCATTTCGTTAGAAATATCTACATTTTTAACAGTTGAGTTCATATATCACAAGTAGCTGAATATATAGATTGAAGATATCTAAAAGTGTGATTTATTTTAACATTCTATAAGGTCACCTACATGATATTATGACATAATTACCTAGATATCTCTATAAGTCTCGTCAGCTACTAGTACATTTTGTTACAAATATCTTTATTTTTGACTGTTTTGTCAATATATCATAAGTAGCTGTAAATGTAGATTGAAGATATCTACATGAATGGTTTATTTGAAATTCTATCAGGTCATCCACATGATATTATGACTCAGATATCTCTTTAAATCTCGTCAGCTACTAGTACATTTCGTTACAAATATTTACATTTTAAATAGTTGAGTTCATATATCTCCAGAAGCTGGATATATAGATGGAAGGTATCTACAAGTGTGGTTTATTTTAACATTATATAAGGTCACCTACATGATATTATGACACAAATACTCAGATATTTCTTTAAATCTCGTCAGTTACTAGTTCATTTCGTTACAAATATGTACAATTTTGGAGGTTTTGTCAATATATCACAAGTAGCTGTATATATAGATTGAGGATATCTATATGTATGGTTTATTTTAACATTCTATAAGGTCACCTACATGATATTATGACACAATTACTCAGATTTCATTTAAAATATTGTCAGCTACTAGTACATTTTGTTACAAATATCTTTATTTGCCGTTTTTATCAATATATCACAAGTAGCTGTACATATAAATTGAAGATATCTACAAGTATGGTTTATTTTAACATTCTATTAGGTCACCCACATGATATTATGACACATTTACTCAGATATCTCTTTAAGTCTCGTTAGCTTCTAGTACATTTTTTGTTAAATATCTACATATTTGGCGGTTTTGTCAATATATCACAAGTAGCTGTTTATATAGATTGAAGATATCTACATGAATGGTTTATTTAAAATTTTATAATGTCACCTACATGATATTATGACATAATTACTCAGATATCTCTTTAAAAGTCGTCAGCTACTAGTACATTTCGTTACAAATATTTTACAAACATTTTAAATAGTTGAGTTCATATATCTCCAGAAGCTTGATATATAGATGGAAGGTATCTACAAGTGTGGTTTACTTTAACATTATATAAGGTCACCTACATGATATTATGACACAATTACTCAGATATCTCTTTAAATCTCGTCAGTTACTAGTTCATCTCGTTACAAATATGTACAAATTTGGCGGTTTTGTCAATATATCACAAGTAGCTGTATATATAGATTAAAGATATCTACAAGTATGGTTTATTTTAACATTCTATAAGGTCACCTACATGATATTATGACGCAATTACTCAGATTTCATTTAAAATATCGTCAGCTACTCGTACATTTTGTTACAAATATCTTTATTTTTGCCGTTTTTATCAATATATCACAAGTAGCTGTACATATAAATTGTAGATTTCTACAAGTATGGTTTATTTAAACATTCTATAAGGTCACCTACATGATATTATGACACAATTTCTCAGATATCTCTTTAAGTCTCGTCAGCTACTAGTACATTTCGTTACTAGTAGCCAACTTTTAATTATCTCATAGACAGTTACTAGTAGCTAGCTTTCCTTACTTCTCGTTAGAGAGATATCTGAGAAATTGTATCGTAATATCATGTGAATGACTTCAAAGATTGTAGTAGTTAACAACATAATTTGTGGAAACTGATACATTTAGAAAGAAACTGATACATTTTGGAGGATTATTCAATCTATATATACAGCTATTTAAGTTATATGGACAGAACGGTCTAGAAATGGAATATTTGAAACAAAATGTACTAGTAGCCGACGAGATAACGAGAAATATGAGTAACTGTGTCGAAATATCATGCTTATAACATACAAAGATTTTGCTATTAACAACACTTGAAGATATCTTCAATCTATATGTGAAAGTAACTAAGTTATATGGACAGAACTATCTAAAAATAGAGATATATGTAACGAAATGCAATAGTAGCTGACGAGATTTCTAGAGATATCTGAGTATTTGTGTCGTAATATAGGAGACCTAATAGAATGTTGAAATAAGCAAGACCGGTACATATCATCAATCTATATATACAGCTACTTGAGATATGTTGACAATTCCCTCAAAAATAAAGATATTTGTAACAAAATGTACTAGTAGCTGAAGAGATTTAAAGAGATAACTGAATAATTGTGTCATAATATCATGTGGGTGACCTTATAGAATGTTCAAATTAACAGCACTTGTAGATATCTCCAATCTATATATACAGCTACTTGAGTTATATGATCTAAGCTGTTAAAAATGGAGATATTCGAAACGAAATGCACTAGTAGCTGACGAGATTAAGAGAGATATCGGAGTTGTTGTGTCGTTATATCATGTGGATGACCTGATAGAATGTTGAAAGAAGCAAGACCGGTACATATCATCAATCTATATATACAGCTACTTGAGATATGTTGACAAATCCCTCAAAAATAAAGATATTTGTAACAAAATGTACTAGTAGCTGAAGAGATTTAAAGAGATATCTGAGTAATTGTGTTATAATATCATGTGGGTGACCTTAAAGAATGTTCAGATTAACAACACTTGTTGATATCTCCAATCTATATATACAGCTACTTGAGTTATATGATCTAAACCGTTAAAAATGGAGATATTTGTAACGAAATGTACTAGTAGCTGACGAGATTAAGAGAGATATCTGAGTAGTTGTGTCGTTATATCATGTGGATGACCTGATAGAATGTTGAAATAATCAAGACCGGTACATATCATCAATCTATATATACAGCTACTTGAGATATGTTGACAAATACCTCAAAAATAAAGATATTTGTAACAAAATGTACTAGTTGCTGAAGAGATTTAAAGAGATATCTGAGTAATTGTGTCATAATATTATGTGGGTGACCTTAAAGAATGTTCAGATTAACAACACTTGTAGATATCTCCAATCTATATATACAGCTACTTGAGTTATATGATCTAAACCGTTAAAAATGGAGATATTTGTAACGAAATGCACTAGTAGCTGACGAGATTAAGAGAGATATCTGAGTAGTTGTGTCGTTATATCATGTGGATGACCTGATAGAATGTTGAAATAAGCAAGACCGGTACATATCATCAATCTATATATACAGCTACTTGAGATATGTTGACGAATCCCTCAAAAATAAAGATATTTGTAACAAAATGTACTAGTAGCTGAAGAGATTTAACGAGATATCTGAGTAATTGTGTCATAATATCATGTGGGTGACCTTATAGAATGTTCAAATTAACAACATTTGTAGATATCTCCAACCTATATATACAGCTACTTGAGTTATATGATCATAGCTGTTAAAAATGGAGATATTCGTAACGAAATGCACTAGTAGCTGACGAGATTAAGAGAGATATCGGAGCAGTTGTGTCGATATATCATGTGGACGACCTGATAGAATGTTGAAATAAGCAAGATCGGTACATATCATCAATCTATATATACAGCTACTTGAGATATGTTGACAAATCCCTCAAAAATAAAGATATTTGTAACAAAATGTACTAGTAGCTGAAGAGATTTAACGAGATATCTGAGTAATTGTGTCATAATATCATGTGGGTGACCTTAAAGAATGTTCGGATTAACAACACTTGTAGATATCTCCAATCTATATATACAGCTACTTGAGTTATATGATCTAAACCGTTAAAAATGGAGATATTTGTAACGAAATGCACTAGTAGCTGACGAGATTAAGAGAGATATCTGAGTAGTTGTGTCGTTATATCATGTGGATGACCTGATAGAATGTTGAAATAAGCAAGACCGGTACATATCATCAATCTATATATACAGCTACTTGAGATATGTTGACAAATCCCTCAAAAATAAAGATATTTGTAACAAAATGTACTAGTAGCTGAAGAGATTTAACGAGATATCTGAGTAATTGTGTCATAATATCATGTGGGTGACCTTATAGAATGTTCAAATTAACAACATTTGTAGATATCTCCAACCTATATATACAGCTACTTGAGTTATATGATCTAAACTGTTAAAAATGGAGATATCTGTAACGAAATGCACTAGTAGCTGACGAGATTAAGAGAGATATCTGAGTAGTTGTGTCGTTATATCATGTGGATGACCTGATAGAATGTTGAAATAAGCAAGACCGGTACATATCATCAATCTGTAAATACAGCTACTTGAGATATGTTGACAAATCCCTCAAAAATAAAGATATTTGTAACAAAATGTACTAGTAGCTGAAGAGATTTAACGAGATATCTGAGTAATTGTGTCATAATATCATGTGGGTGACCTTATAGAATGTTCAAATTAACAACATTTGTAGATATCTCCAACCTATATATACAGCTACTTGAGTTATATGATCTAAACTGTTAAAAATGGAGATATTTGTAACGAAATGCACTAGTAGCTGACGAGATTAAGAGAGATATCGGAGTAGTTATGTCGTTATATCATGTGGATGACCTGATAGAATGTTGAAATAAGCAAGACCGGTACATATCATCAATCTGTAAATACAGCTACTTGAGATATGTTGACAAATCCCTCAAAAATAAAGATATTTGTAACAAAATGTACTAGTAGCTGAAGAGATTTAACGAGATATCTGAGTAATTGTGTCATAATATCATGTGGGTGACCTTAAAGAATGTTCAGATTAACAACACTTGTAGATATCTCCAATCTATATATACAGCTACTTGAGTTATATGATCTAAACCGTTAAAAATGGAGATATTTGTAACGAAATGCACTAGTAGCTGACGAGATTAAGAGAGATATCTGAGTAGTTGTGTCGTTATATCATGTGGATGACCTGATAGAATGTTGAAATAAGCAAGACCGGTACATATCATCAATCTATATATACAGCTACTTGAGATATGTTGACGAATCCCTCAAAAATAAAGATATTTGTAACAAAATGTACTAGTAGCTGAAGAGATTTAACGAGATATCTGAGTAATTGTGTCATAATATCATGTGGGTGACCTTATAGAATGTTCAAATTAACAACATTTGTAGATATCTCCAACCTATATATACAGCTACTTGAATTATATGATCATAGCTGTTAAAAATGGAGATATTCGTAACGAAATGCACTAGTAGCTGACGAGATTAAGAGAGATATCGGAGCAGTTGTGTCGATATATCATGTGGACGACCTGATAGAATGTTGAAATAAGCAAGATCGGTACATATCATCAATCTATATATACAGCTACTTGAGATATGTTGACAAATCCCTCAAAAATAAAGATATTTGTAACAAAATGTACTAGTAGCTGAAGAGATTTAACGAGATATCTGAGTAATTGTGTCATAATATCATGTGGGTGACCTTATAGAATGTTCAGATTAACAACACTTGTAGATATCTCCAATCTATATATACAGCTACTTGAGTTATATGATCTAAACCGTTAAAAATGGAGATATTTGTAACGAAATGCACTAGTAGCTGACGAGATTAAGAGAGATATCGGAGTAGTTGTGTCGTTATATCATGTGGATGACCTGATAGAATGTTGAAATAAGCAAGACCGGTACATATCATCAATCTATATATACAGCTACTTGAGATATGTTGACAAATCCCTCAAAAATAAAGATATTTGTAACAAAATGTACTAGTAGCTGAAGAGATTTAACGAGATATCTGAGTAATTGTGTCATAATATCATGTGGGTAACCTTATAGAATGTTCAAATTAACAACATTTGTAGATATCTCCAACCTATATATACAGCTACTTGAATTATATGATCATAGCTGTTAAAAATGGAGATATTCGTAACGAAATGCACTAGTAGCTGACGAGATTAAGAGAGATATCGGAGCAGTTGTGTCGATATATCATGTGGACGACCTGATAGAATGTTGAAATAAGCAAGATCGGTACATATCATCAATCTATATATACAGCTACTTGAGATATGTTGACAAATCCCTCAAAAATAAAGATATTTGTAACAAAATGTACTAGTAGCTGAAGAGGTTTAACGAGATATCTGAGTAATTGTGTCATAATATCATGTGGGTGACCTTAAAGAATGTTCAGATTAACAACACTTGTAGATATCTCCAATCTATCTATACAGCTACTTGAGTTATATGATCTAAACCGTTAAAAATGGAGATATTTGTAATGAAATGCACTAGTAGCTGACGAGATTAAGAGAGATATCTGAGTAGTTGTGTCGTTATATCATGTGGATGACCTGATAGAATGTTGAAATAAGCAAGACCGGTACATATCATCAATCTATATATACAGCTACTTGAGATATGTTGACAAATCCCTCAAAAATAAAGATATTTGTAACAAAATGTACTAGTAGCTGAAGAGATTTAACGAGATATCTGAGTAATTGTGTCATAATATCATGTGGGTGACCTTATAGAATGTTCAAATTAACAACATTTGTAGATATCTCCAACCTATATATACAGCTACTTGAGTTATATGATCTAAACTGTTAAAAATGGAGATATTTGTAACGAAATGCACTAGTAGCTGACGAGATTAAGAGAGATATCTGAGTAGTTATGTCGTTATATCATGTGGATGACCTGATAGAATGTTGAAATAAGCAAGACCGGTACATATCATCAATCTGTAAATACAGCTACTTGAGATATGTTGACAAATCCCTCAAAAATAAAGATATTTGTAACAAAATGTACTAGTAGCTGAAGAGATTTAACGAGATATCTGAGTAATTGTGTCATAATATCATGTGGGTGACCTTATAGAATGTTCAAATTAACAACATTTGTAGATATCTCCAACCTATATATACAGCTACTTGAGTTATATGATCTAAACTGTTAAAAATGGAGATATTTGTAACGAAATGCACTAGTAGCTGACGAGATTAAGAGAGATATCGGAGTAGTTATGTCGTTATATCATGTGGATGACCTGATAGAATGTTGAAATAAGCAAGACCGGTACATATCATCAATCTGTAAATACAGCTACTTGAGATATGTTGACAAATCCCTCAAAAATAAAGATATTTGTAACAAAATGTACTAGTAGCTGAAGAGATTTAAAGAGATATCTGAGTAATTGTGTCATAATATCATGTGGGTGACCTTAAAGAATGTTCAGATTAACAACACTTGTAGATATCTCCAATCTATATATACAGCTACTTGAGTTATATGATCTAAACCGTTAAAAATGGAGATATTTGTAACGAAATGCACTAGTAGCTGACGAGATTAAGAGAGATATCTGAGTAGTTGTGTCGTTATATCATGTGGATGACCTGATAGAATGTTGAAATAAGCAAGACCGGTACATATCATCAATCTATATATACAGCTACTTGAGATATGTTGACAAATCCCTCAAAAATAAAGATATTTGTAACAAAATGTACTAGTAGCTGAAGAGATTTAACGAGATATCTGAGTAATTGTGTCATAATATCATGTGGGTGACCTTAAAGAATGTTCAGATTAACAACACTTGTAGATATCTCCAATCTATATATACAGCTACTTGAGTTATATGATCTAAACCGTTAAAAATGGAGATATTTGTAACGAAATGCACTAGTAGCTGACGAGATTAAGAGAGATATCTGAGTAGTTGTGTCGTTATATCATGTGGATGACCTGATAGAATGTTGAAATAAGCAAGACCGGTACATATCATCAATCTATATATACAGCTACTTGAGATATGTTGACAAATCCCTCAACAATAAAGATATTTGTAACAAAATGTACTAGTAGCTGAAGAGATTTAAAGAGATATCTGAGTAATTGTGTCATAGTATCATGTGGGTGACCTTATAGAATGTTCAAATTAGCAACATTTGTAGATATCTCCAACCTATATATACAGCTACTTGAGTTATATGATCTAAACTGTTAAAAAATGGAGATATTTGTAACGAAATGCACTAGTAGCTGACGAGATTAAGAGAGATATCGGAGTAGTTATGTCGTTATATCATGTGGATGACCTGATAGAATGTTGAAATAAGCAAGACCGGTACATATCATCAATCTGTAAATACAGCTACTTGAGATATGTTGACAAATCCCTCAAAAATAAAGATATTTGTAACAAAATGTACTAGTAGCTGAAGAGATTTAAAGAGATATCTCAGTAATTGTGTCATAATTTAATGTGGGTGACCTTATAGAATGTTCAAATTAACAGTACTTGTAGATATCTCCAATCTATATATACAGCTACTTGAGTTATATGATCTAAGCTGTTAAAAATGGAGATATTCGTAACGAAATGCACTAGTAGCTGACGAGATTAAGAGAGATATCTGAGTAGTTGTGTCGTTATATCATGTGGATGACCTGATAGAATGTTGAAATAAGCAAGACCGGTACATATCATCAATCTATATATACAGCTACTTGAGATATGTTGACAAATCCCTCAAAAATAAAGATATTTGTAACAAAATGTACTAGTAGCTGAAGAGATTTAAAGAGATATCTGAGTAATTGTGTCATAATATCATGTGGGTGACCTTACAGAATGTTCAAATTAACAACACTTGAAGATGTCTTCAATCTTTAAGTACGGCTACTTGAACTACATGGAAAAATTGTTTTTAATTAACATAGAGATGTTTGGAAAGAAATGGTATCTGAATAATTTTGTTGTAATATAATGCGGATGACGTGATAGATTGTTATAGTTAATAACACTTGTTGTTACATGTATTTTCAATCTATATGTACTGCTACTTGAGTCAAATAGACAATATTGTCTAATATAGAGATATTTTAAACGAAATGCACCAATTACTGATGAGAGTATGAGAGGAATATGAGTACTTTTAAGGTATAATCATATAGATAACCTAGTCAAATGTTGATTTAACATCACTTGTAAATATATCACAAAAGATGATAAATCATGTGGATGATGTAGTGCAATGTACATATTAAGAACACAAATAAAAATCCCAGGTATGTTTTGTCACTTGTACAGTAACTAGTAACTATCAGCCAAGTTTTCGTTCATCTCGTAGCCAGTTACTAGTAGCTAGCTTTTCTTACTTCGCGTAGCAATTACTAGTAGCTAGTTACTAGTAGCCAACTTTTATTTCATCTCGTAGCCAGTTACTAGTAGCTAGCTTTTCTTACTTCTCGTAGCCAGTTACTAGTAGCCAGTTACTAGTAGCTAACTTTACCTATCTTGTTATCAGAGTGTTCGTGGGTTCTCTTGCAGTTATCAGGAGTAATAAGAATGATGATGGTGGTGGTGGTGGTAGTGGGGGTAGGGGAGTAAAAACAATTTTTGAAATTCCTCTGACCAAATATGATTTATTAAGCCAAAACGTTTAGAATCAAGTTCTTCTTAATCAAGACATGTAAAATTGATGTTTTCAATATATACATTTATGTATGTTAATCATTGTTTCTTTTGAAAAACAAAATACATGTAGATTATCTAGAAACATTTTAACAAGAGCTTGGACTTTGGGTAGTTGTGTCAAACAGCAATGTGACATAGGCCTGTCTATTTTATTGCTGGCCACTCAGCCATGGCTCTTTGAAATCATTATTGTATTGTAATTTGATAATATGCGCAGGGAATTGTCTATCATCTAACAAGAGATTATCATTTCTGTCTTTCATCCATCATTTTTCGTGTAACTGGTGTTATTATTTATTGTATACATTAAAATAATATTTTTAATAAATAATAAATTACAAAGTGTTCAGCAATCTGTTGCATGTGTTCAAGTACAATTTTCCTGCTGTTTTTATAATGGTTAAAATGTCTACGAAAAGAGGCCTTTTAACATGACAAAATATCCATACCTCTTGCAAAATATCATGAACACAGAGGTAAATTTGACTTTGATAATCAATGCTAGAAAATTCAGAATTCAGAAATGTAAGTTATCATCGTTGTTTTAATGGTTTAATTACTAAGTGTATACTTTTCAAAGTGTTAACTTTCCAAATACATAGAATATTTGAAATCATTTTTACTTCGAGATGCTGAATTAAAAGAACCCTTCTAAAAAAATGAAAAGATATTAAAGCTAGAGTTAATAAATTGTAATTGAAAATTTGAATAAACATCACAGTTTTTTACTGTAAAAACTTTTCAACAAAATACATGTTAGTCATGTAAGCAATAAACACTTTTGAAAAATAATGTCAAAGTAACAAAGCATTATTAGTATATATAAATACATTTTCAAAATGTTAAGTTATGTCAATGAATTATATATTAAAATGTACATTGGATAAATACACTGTACACGGAACAAATGTATTAGATAAAATCCATAAAATAATGCATAATTGCAGGGCATACAACATAGCGCAAGTTAAATTCTCTACAATACGCTATACAAGTTTGTATAGCGTACCGTACAGGAGCGGATTTAGCTTGTAAAGGGGCATATTTACAAGTCGAATTTTAATTAGATTGGTATAAAAACTATAACTATACATTCCTGCGTATACAGTTAAGAATATTTACTGTATAGTAAAATAACAACGCATGTATGTTAAATAGTTTCGAGTCGCATTTGTTATACCATGTTTAACAAGAAAATTAGATTGAAAGTTGGTATATAACATACATCTAAAACTATATTGAACATATTTTTAAAACTTGTTACGCCCAGTAAGGTTAAATCCATGCTAACATAATTTTTAAAAATATCAATTTTTACATGTATATTTAAATAGACATGGTCACGATTTGGGTCAAAATTTATTTTTCCGTTTTAAATGTTAACAATGCTTCCATAACTAAGGAATTTCTAATAGTCAACAAAAGTTTGAGTGTCAGTCGTCGAGATACAGAGCTCACTATTCTATGTTATGTAAACAAAGCTCATGTTATGTTGTTGTTTACATTTTGAAAATTCCAGGTTTGGACATAAAATGAATGTGACAAACGCTAGGAACTATTTTTTTTTGTTTAAAACAAATAAGCAGATAGAAAAAATCATCTTGAAAAAGAACTTTTACTTATATATTGAACCAATGTAAACAAATCATGGCCCGAGCCTTGTTTACATAGCAAAGAATTGTGATCTCTGTATCTTGCTAATTACTCTTTGACCGACACTAAAATTTTAGTGGATCATTAGAAATGCATTGATAAAGCATTGAAAACAATTATAACAGAAAAATTTGACCCACATTGTAACCATGCCTCTTTACGATTTGATTCACTAATGTTTCAAAATGCATGTTCATTTCAACATACATGTATATTGCTATATCCCATTCTTAAATAACATATATGTTTTGTAACTTATAATGCAATTATAACTTATAGAGCTATGTACATTATATTCACACCAAAGTAATGAAACAAAATGCCATTGTAAAGTCATTATAAAACGTGTATAAACAGTTCGTTCCCTGTGCATATCATGTACAGGTATTTCATACATTTTAATACAGCCGAACACTGTCAGCATATTGATTTCCTCCAAACCATTAATTCTCAACGTGGATATTGAACTATAGGTTGTATGAGGTGTCATAATGACACATAATCCTCATTACCACTTCATTCTTTGATGGGTTGTGCATTGTCAGCAGTCTTGTTCTTTCTTGCGATGAAGCCCACGACAATCAGAATCAACAGTTCTATCACTTCCGCTAGACTGAGGACAGAAATCCCGGCCCACAGTCCGAGCTGGCCGCCAATGTCGCTCAGAAAGTTCCCAAACTACAGGAAAGAGTATATAACAATTAGATCCCAAACTACAGGAAAAGGTACACCAGGATATAACAGGTAGTTCCCAAAACTACAGGAAAAGGTATATAACAATCTTATGTAGTTTTTGGTATATAGTTATATAGAATGTCCATAGGCAAATAAAGTTTTACTGTGAGTGAGACCTTACCATGGATCTACGTAACATATAATAATCGGTGATGCAATATTATGAAGACAGTAACCTTATTACTGGGATAACTAGGTATTAAATTTCATTGTGTTGCACTGTAACCTTAGCTTGTTGGTGTTGCTATCTCTCTATCCCTCTATACTGTTTACAGCCAAGCTCTGTAGCGTAATTTACGGTTTTTAAACTTTTGTAGTCCTGTGTTTGCTGATTTTGATTACTTACAGTGTATGCTTGCTCTTCCTCGATGACTGTAGTAGACAAGGTGGAGAAGAATACATGGATCTTCATCATACTGCTCGTTTCAAACTCCCTGAAAAAAAAAGTCGTTTGGATATTGATCAATAAAATTTGCATCAATCGAGCAAACTCTTCATCTTATCCACAAGAGCTGTAAGCTGTATTAGGCTTAACTGACCGTACATTGAATTTTAAATTTCCGACTTCGTCTCCCTGAAGCCCCTTGGTATTTTAACAAATCTCGGTACAAAACTTCAAATATTGGCGGGAAACAGTGAAAACATATTTTGTGTCTTAAAATATTTTTAATAACCAATGCACTAGAGTTTCTAATATACAAAGAAAGGTTTTGTTTCTATTGTATAATTTCAATGTGTTAAATCAGAAATAACTAATACTGGAAGCATAGAAAAATTATAAAAAATATCTTCAAAATTTAAGAAAATTAGGGGAAATACGGGCTAAGCAACATCGATATTTTTAAATTTAGTAGTTTAAATTGATAGACATTTTAAATTTTTTTTCAATTCACTGAAGACTATAAACTTCATATCTTAAACAGATGTCTAACAAAACCACAGATTCCTACATGTACATCTACATGTACATCTAGTTTTATCGTAAAAAGATAGTGACCTAGACCTAACCTGAATGTAAAAACAAGACGATTAAGGACGACGGACCCAATTCAAGATTTCGCACCTCTGTGCAGAATCCGCGCATTTGCTTTAAATATGACTGTCGTAATTACGTACATCAGAATAAGATAAAATAATAAAATTTTCATTCTACTTAACATAATTTGTGATACCAAAATATTTTAAGTGGAGAAAAATTAAGAAAACAATTAGTCCGAATTTCATCTGTTTGCGACAAGTCCATTATATATCCATGTTTTGATGTATATATATCCTAAAACCCCTACAGGCAGTTGATAGTGTTATAATCTGATAGATATTGAATTTATACCTTAACCTTACAAAATGTTTACATATAGCAGTTAATGTAACGTCAGGCAATAATTAATTATGTCCTTTTTCAAATGATATTTCTAAGGAAAAATGAACCATGCAGTAAACTTTGACACAACCCCTCAAAAAATTTAGGTCGATGACCTACATTTTTTTCTGTTCATTGGTAAGCTAATTGGCTTCTTGATATTAAGATTTAATAAGAGTAAAAAATCTATTGCAGAATTTTTAAAATATTAGTTTTTTTATACCACGCCGCAGAAAATTCCCTTTACTTTCTATTATATCTGAGGTTTTTCGTACCCAAATTTTGAAACTCCCCCAGTAAAATAAGGAAGTCGATGATCATTTAGTTTTTTTATTGATTTGCACTCACCATTAACTGATTAACAGTACATAAAAATTTGAATAACAAATCTATTGTAAAAATGAATTGGGTCCGCCGTCCTTAAACTGATACTATCATTTGGTTATATGTTCTGTTTGGCTGTGTAAAAATTTCACGAATTACTCAATATAAGAATTAACTGTCTGATAACGAGAAGATTCCTTCTTCAATGCATGTAAAAACATGTGGTTTAGTATTCGACAGAAGATTCTCAGGGACATATTCAACATTTCGTCCAATGAAACAAATTTTTTTTCAGTATTTCCACGAATGTATCCTAGATGATAAAGCTTACTTTCCAAAGTGTTCCAACGGAAAACACCGGATCAACAAATGGGACCCAATATAGAATATAGAGCCGTTTTAACAAGAGATTGGATTTTCGCGGGATATAACTATCCATTTTGCTACCATTGTCAGTTTGCTCATCATTTTTTTAAATTCGCTGAGAGAAGTTCATTGAAAGACATTAATTTTCATAGACGGTCAAAATCGATTTTATTAAAACCAAAATCTGCTTTGTTGTGATAAACTGGCGCTGTTTCTTAAGAAATTGAGTATTATGAGCACTCTAATTAAAATTAGACCCTTCACGCTCCCGTATTTGATATGTCGCTGGACATATTTGTCGCTCACAGAGACATATCAAATACGGGAGCCTGAAGGATCATATCCAATCCAATAAATATAATTTTTCTTTTTCTGTTTAATTTTATAAATAAAATTGTTTACTTGTGTATTTTGAATGATTCACTTAAATTTGAGTGTTAGAGTTCAAGTTGTAAGTGAGATACAGAGAAAAGAAACCGTTGTTATGTACACAATGCTCGAGTCTTATAGTTCAGAGTTGTACCGTTGGTGAAATTTAGATCTACCGCTGGCAGCATTTGGTTGCCATCGGTGAACTATGGTAGTCATTTGTCACCAAGTGCTGCCATTTGTAGAAATTTTTAGGTAGAACCATGAACGATTTTTGGTCAAATTCAAACAAATGGTAGTCTTTGGTTACCTTTGGTTACCAACTGTAACCATCTGAACATATAAAACAGTGGAAAAATTTATCCTCTTGTAAATTTACTGCAGTAACTGTATTTCCCCGAAACAGTTATCAAAAATGCTTCCTTTAATGATTTATTCTACTAAAATATTGAGGTCAAAATACAAAAAATTTACAATTTTATTCCTAATTATATTACAAAAGACGTCATTGATTACTACAATATGACTATCAATCCATCATTTATGCAATGATCGTAAAATTGTAAAAGAACTGGGTACATGTACATTTTCAGTCATATTTTGATCTTTTTTAAGTGATTTTTAAAAATATCACAAACAATGAAAATATAGCATTTACTCACACAATGATACAAAAAAAAATCTTAGGCTATAAATTACCTGATTGGTAATTGTGTTATCATTAAAAGTGCATTATACCGTATTTTTCTTAAAACTTAGCAGTAGACTCAATTTTACAATAGTTTATTGAATAGAAAGCATATAAAACATAAAAAAGTTTCGTTATGGGCGACGACGACAGGCACATTTTCTTTATCAAAAAACTATCATGGGAAAATATATGCCATTTTGTATCATCTAACGAATATGACAAATTTTTGAATGTATTAATTATGGGCCTGGGTACATAGACAGACTCTAGAAGCCCTCAGTTGTCTTTCATTGTATTCAAGATATTTATGCAACGAGATGTTTACATATTTTATACAACGAATCATTATTTACATAAGTTTCTATAGATTTCTTATAGCTCGCCATATTGAATTATCATATTGTGACGTCACCTACCAAACTTGCCTAAGCTCTAGGCTGCTGGTAGATTTGGTGACCTCATTTGAAATTGAAAGTACACCAATGGTCAACATTGGTAACCAATTGCTACCATTGGGAACCATTTGTAGACATTGGTGACCGAACTTGCCGTTGGTAACAATCTGGTGAACTCTGAACGCACCTATTTGTTTACAAATCATGTCAAGTTAAGAAATTACCATTTTTACATTTAATAACTTGTAGCAAACAAGAACAAGAGACATATGGGCCACATCGCTCACCTGAGGAACAATCGGTATGATAAAATCACCCTAATATGGAGTCATAATACAAACTATCTGGTCAATGTAATAAAATACATGTAGATCGTGTTGAATCAAAATCCATTTTTTCCACACTAAATATTCTTATGTTTATAATCAAGTCTCTTTTCTAACAGGATGATTTTATACTCATATCACATGTTAAGCATTGCAGTTATCAAAAATATCCTAACCAGTTGTTTATATATGAGATATAAATCTACATCAAAATCTGAACCCCTTGTGAGGCCCAAGAATCGACCTGGGGCCAAAGTCTAAACAATTTTAAAGAATCATGCAACAATATGTCAAAATATTTGCATATAAGTAAAACCATTCAGTTTTTGTTTTCCTTTGTGAAATAGGATCCCAAATGTGGCTCACCCTACTCCTCAAAATTTTGATTTAAAAGAATTTGAAACTACATGATCTGAGGTTGCTTTAACTAAAGTTACAGCTTTTCTAGGCAAATACTGTTTTAGAGGAAGATTTTTAAAAGATTTTTCTCTATATATTCCTATGTATATTTCCCCCCCCCCCCCAAACGTTTTAACCCCATCCTACCCCCGTGGATCATGATTTGAACAAACTTGAATCTACCCTACCTGATGATGCTTCCACACAAGTTTAGGCTTTCCTGGCCGATTAGTTTTTGAGAAGGAGATTTTTAAAGATTTACTCTATATATTCCTATGTAAAAATTCGCCCCCCCCCCCCATTGTGGCCCCACCCTATCCCCGGGGGTCATGCTTTTCACAACTTTGAATTTACACTACCTGAGGATGCTTCAACATAAGTTTCAGCTTTCCCGGCCAAATGGTTATTGAGAAGAGGATTTTTAAATATTTCTCAAAATTCAATGATTTTGTGAAAAGTTTACAGACATACGGACAAACAAACGGACGACAGACAAAATGTGATCAGAAAAGCTGATTTGAGCTTTCAGCTCAGGGGAGCCAAAAACTGATTCAATGAGTTCATAAATAATTTTATCAACAATAAAAGCAACAACATAGATTGAAACTCAAACATATATGTAATCAATAACAAGACTTCACCTTTGTTTACTATAGAATGAATTATAACCTCTGTAACTCGCTTGTAGCTCGATATTTGACGTTTAAATTTTGACAAAGCATTAAAACCACCCATATTAACCATTTTAGATATTAAAAATTTTGAAAAATTTGAGCTCAATTTGTTTCTAAGTGAAAAATGTTTTTGGTAGGAATACTAGTATACTCGGAATATTGACGTGGAAAAAATTGCTATTTCATGAATATTCGTCCTTAAAGCTCAAAATGTTTTCTTTTATGATGTAGACCAATTCGTTTAATCTATAAAGCTATAGAATGTGGCTGCAAAAAAAAGTTGAGTTTTATGGAAGAAAACTAAAATCTCTCTCTCTCTCTCTCTCTCTCTCTCTCTCTCTCTCTCTCTCTCGCACGCACGCACGCACGCACGCACACACACACACACACACACACAAACACCCTCACACACAATCACTTACGCAGAAATATTGATTCCATTTTCTTTAAGTTGCTTCTTAAGCGTCGGGACGTAAGAATCGATCGGCCAATTTGTCATCGAAAGGGTTTTCTCGTAAACTGTTTCACTTGGGAAAAAAATGCATTAATTTTTTCTTTTATTGCGTAAAGTATCAGGTATACTGGATTGATTATTGTTGTACAAAGTAATCAACTGTTAATCTAATTAAAATACATTATTTATTTAAGACATTATTTAAAACTAAACTTTCATAGTTTTTTTTATGAAAGTAAATTGTAACGTTTTTAAGTTTTAATGTTAAACTTCTCTTTCATATACCTAAGATGCAATTGAAAATATAGTACATATGACAATATTACAATGATCGAATTGGTATCCACTTGTATTGACAGCTTTAACCCAGACAAATAACTGTTTAGACTATCAAAACAAAATTAACAACTTTTACTCACAAACAAGGAATCTTGCAAGAAGCACACTCGTGAGAAATATCCATACTAATGCGGATGTCTTCGTTTTGTTTCATTTCTGTTTGAAAGAGACCGTAATCCATCATCAAAATTATCTTAATGTAACATTTTAGCATAATATAATGATTTTTTTTTTAACACATTGAATATAGTTTTCTAAGTGATATAATTTTAATGATACCCAACAGAGTCTCGCAGGCAGGGGCTGCATCCGTGTATGTAATCTCATGAGAACAGCCACTTGCTGAAGCTGCGGCCATTCCAACACAGTGTTCTATACATTCCTATGGGGAATAAAATCAAAGCATAAACTGATAAATGTAATCGTTTAGTGATTTCTTTAAACCCAAACTTTTGTTTTTTAGCTATCGGTCAAACATTTGCAGGGTATAATATACTTATATTTTCACGTTTCCATTACTTATGTAGTTTTTTTTTATGAAAAAAAGCGGGCACATTTATTTAAACAATTTTAAAAATGCTTTCTTTGGTGATTCATGCGGGATATGAAGGTGGCGATATTGCCGAAAAAATACATAACTCGCGTTAGCGGGTTATGTAAATTTTTTCTGCAATGATCGCTAAGAAAAAGAGGGAATCATTCATAATATTCAGAATATTCAGAAATATTTACATCTACCGAGTATGATTCTCTCCATTTCTAACGGAAACTAATAATAGCTCTATAGACACAGCCAGACTGAAATCTAAACGCCCCGTCTATTGATTGGTCGAAATCTACAGCGACCTAAGAAAAATCACGGATTGCACGAAATAATCATGATGATGTCAGACTCAATATTCCCATAGGTTCTTTAGCTAACGTACTGATGTTCATTAACAGTAATTTTGTGAATTACTTATTACAATCAATTTATTGATATGTTAAAAGAAAGATGTAAATAAAAACAATAAGATGTAAATAAAAACAATAAAATTGCATGTAGGTTTTGAAGGTAGCGAGCAAAAAATAATTTCATAATCTCCGCTAACGCGCGCGGGTTATGTTTTTTTTCTGCAATATTGCCACCTTCATATCCCGCATGAATCACTAAAGAAAGCATTTTATTGTTTAATTAAAGCAGTTCAATGCAGGCACGCAGCATCGATTTTTGAAAATGCGCGGAAGGGGAGAGCTCCCCATACATATAAAGAAGCTATAAAAAAAAACTGAAAACGCTAAGTTAGCCATCACTCAAACTCCTAAATTTCTGTTTATTTTTATCACTTATCACTTTTAATAAATGTGGAGGTCAATTCCTTATAAAATCTCTTTCTTTATGCAATGCTTCTTTCCTGTTGTTAGGTGCCTGCATTGGAAGCTAATGATTTGCGTTTCTATTAATTGTGAGCATACCGCCACACTGCTGTTGGCTGACTTGGAGCACTTCCCTTTAGACCCAGGAAGTCGTTTATATTCCATCTAAAGTAATATTAAATTTTTATTATAATGTAATCAATTGTTTTGATTTAAAAAACATTTTTTTTTTGTTACATCGCTATGGAATTGTATTGTCCTAATTACATTTTACATACATTAATAAATTATTATCTGTATATTAAGTGACAGAGAGAGAGAGAGAGAGAGAGAGAGAGAGAGAGAGAGAGAGAGAGAGAGAGAGAGAGAGAGAGATTCTTACATTTTTCAAAGCAATATTAGTCTCTGTCTGTGGAGACAGCAGGGTGCCCGTGATTTTCATGCTGGGGGTTCTGGAAGGATTCGCTGACTTCTTGGATATATCCATGATGACCCCAGCCGATCCAGTGATGAAGGGAATGTACTCCTCTACCTCAACATTCAGCGTCAGGGTGAGGCCTGTATGATGCAGTAGAAATCGTCATATTGTAAATATTATATTTAAAACCATCCAGTAAATCCAAAATTTACAATATGATACAATCATATGTTGAGTTTCGTCTACTTTGATATCCAAACGTGTAAATATTACCTCAGCAATAACATTTTATAATACATGTACAGATAATTTTTGCAAATACAGGGTAAGCGGCTTAAGGAGGTTGGATCCTGCGATCATAAGTCTCTAAGTTTTTTTCTTAAGTATTTTTTAAAAAACTACTTACATAGCTAAGCCAAAATTCAAAACAACATCTTGGGGTCTATATGCTCCTTTCGGTGCTACAGTGTATTTAATATGACCTGTCTGCACTGAAAGTGCAAGTTGCACATAAATCGCTTTTTCCTCAATATTTTGTAATCGGAATAAATCATGGCATCAAATACAAATTTATATTATTTAAAATCAATAAAATTAAAATAATCATAAAGAAAAAGTTTGCAATTTCTTCACCTAATTGATATTTTGACTTTTTTGCACTGATAAAACGCTGTTTGTAACCATTAACGATTCAACATGCAATAAAATTATTTAAAAGTCTCAAACTTTTTCTCAAGTTTTAATAGACTTGTCAAAAATGTCTTACAAATTCAGAAAATAAAACCAAAAGTATGGGTCTATGATGTAAATTTTAAGATATAGCATGAAATAAGCTAATTTTAGGCAAAAATTGGAGTTCATTTTTTCTTGACTTTTATGAAATATTAGTTAAATGTGCCAATATACGTCGATAGAAATATTGAAATACTGTTAAAATATGTTTTTTGAAAAAAAAACACGAAGATAACCAAATGCAGAGACTAGCTGGAAATTTGGTCTGCACTGAAAATAAGGAAGCTAAAATAACAGTACTCTAAAACAACTGAGTTATGAAAAATGTTCATTTTCTTCTTAAAGACTTTCCGCCACAAAATATATTCCCTTACTTAACTCTCTAAATATGTAATTTTCCCTTAACTATTTTATTCAAAATAGTTTATTTGGCATTGTAAAATAGGAATTTACAGACTAGAGGTGACCCAAAATGGCTTCCCAAAATCAGAGGAACGAACCTCTTTAAGAATTTACATCTGCAATATGAAATATACAGGTTGTTATATTTATGTTTTAAAATTTTATTCCAATGAATTTATTTTCACTTTTATGTAGTCATAACTGAATTGTAGTTTTGTTTAATTCCGTTTAGTTGGTTTATTTGGTTTCGTTGGTTTCGTTTCGTTTCGTTGGTTTCGTTTCCTTTCGATTTTTGGTTTCGTTGGTTTCGTTTCGATTGGTTTCGTTTCAATCAGTTTCGTTTCGTTTCATTTCGTTTTGATTTCGTTTCGCACTTTACAGGTACCCGTAGAAAGTAGAGCGAGACGAGAATTTTTACTTTACTTCACTAGTGGTACCTAGAGTAAAACACTCATTAAACAAATATATACCTCCTTGTGGTCCCGGGGAAGCTTGTTTGGTTGACACCAGAGGTTCGAATTTATAACATCTTCCAAAGAACTCATCTCTATAAGGCTTAAGTTCACTTCAGGGGGAATGCATAAGATAAACATGTACAAAATAGATAACAAGATATCACATTAAAATTACATGAATATCTAAACGTGAATAAAAGTTCATATCAGACCATAATTTTTTTTTTTTAAATGTGGTATTGATGGAAAAATATACACAAAGAAAAAATAAACTTACCTTGTATTGCATTTAACACCTTCAAATTCGCAGGAAATAATAAATTCATTACGCGGTTGAGCTACTTCGTTTAATGTTGGATATTGAGCCATTTCTCGGTAAAACAGGTTTTTACTGTCAGAATCAGATTCTATGCCTATTAAAATGAAAAAGAAATATGAGAGAGAGAGAGAGAGAGAGAGAGAGAGAGAGAGAGAGAGAGAGAGAGAGAATTGACAATAATTTAAGGAATAAGGTATCACTCTTTGAGTATTATGAGGTGATAATTTTGATCGGGGCGTGATCAAATCCAATAAAGCCCGAAGGGCTTTATGATAGATTTGATCACGCCTCGACCGAAATTATCACCTCATAATATTGAAAGAATGATTCCTTATTACTTATATTTATATAATTTTAAGTCATCGTACGATTAAATATTTAAATATAAACAAGTATATCTAGCTGGCGCCTCAATTTGGCGACATTTGAAGTTATGGGTTATATAGTACAAAATCGATACGTAGTGTTAGCACAGGCAAAGATACTGGAAAATGTAAATATTGATTATTAATGTCAAAATTGCTGCAATGCAGAAAATAATTTTATTTTCCATAATGTAAGTTTTAAAAACATACGTCTGTGCCAAAAGTGCATCGTTGGATATAGTGGTAGTGGTTAATCTAGAGAAAACAGCGTATGGTGAAAATATCTCGAAAACATTTTCCCCAAGGAAAATTCATTGTTGTCTCCTCAATAACGATTACCATACGAACATTGACCTTAAACGTATATTCCTAAATATAATTTATTAATAAGCGAAAGCGAATCATCTTAAGTCATAGCCAGTGAACATTATGACTCAGTAATTGTCAATTTAAATAAATTTAATCTTCAATAAACCATTGGGTAGTTTTTAATTTAAATTAGTAACAAAAACGAAAGGGGTCGATGTTTTACGTGGTATTAATACCAAAACTGTCAACACGGGAACTTTTTTAAAAACAATACGACAATGTTCGCGACAAGGCTCGGTGGCGACGGGCTCTGCAGACATATATATGTATTCCTACAACAAATGTTTGTGTATATATCTTTACACCCAGTGTTTTTTTTTCCCATTATTTTTCCTTACGAAAAAAAGAATAACTGACATAAATGAAAAATACACGATCCAGTTTAAACATGATAGAAAGCATTTAAATGTTTAATTTCACTGCATGCGACAAAAAATATAAGGGCGATTCTATGCATGAATATACTCACCCAACGGAGCCAAAGGATTATACCTCTTGAGATATTTCTACAAAGAAACATCGTTTGATTTAATTCTTCTATATAATAATAATCATTATATAAAAAAAAAATCAAAGTAGATTTTATTTCCTAAAGAGTGACAAAGAACTTTGAGTGTTATGAAATACAAATACATTGTTTCTTAATTATTGGCAAACTACTTGCCAAAATATGGCAAAAGCCCATGGAACATCATCTACATGTAGCATTGTTTAGATTTTGCAGTTGTGGGTTACTATGTATAACTCTTCGTAATGTCCTCAAAGTTTGATTACTATTCGAGTGCTAGTACATTTTTTAATAATTGGCTTTTGCGTTAGAAAGTCTTTTAAAAATGATAGGCTTTTTTTATTTCATGTTTTATTTCTAATGTATGTGGTGCTTAAATAAGGAGTTAACAGCTTTGCATTGAAAACAAAAATTAATTTTACTCAATAACACAAGTATTGCAAAAAATTACAAAATATATAAGTGTGAAGTTATACACATATACCAGTTTCTATCATCATTTTAACGTGTATTTAGAATAAAATCGCTCAAATCTTTTTCAGCGTAAATCGACCAAATAGTAAGGGCTTTTTCTAGTATTAATTTTTATAAAATTATTTTTCCATAAAAGTAAACATACATGTATTTGATTACAGACAATTTTTAATAGATTTTTCTTTTCAAAGTTTACTTGCAACATTTCGCGTAGCAAAATTCATTTCAAGTTGTTGTCGCCATATACAGTTGCTATACATATTCAAAAATAAAAATAAGAAATTACCTCGAGATATAGTCCAAACTCCGTCAATTCAACTTGATTCCTCGTGGCTGTTTCATTAATAATTTGGAAAAGCTTTTCATTTTCCAACATTTTTGAAAACTTCATAGGATTGAGATTGCAGAAGGAAACCTTTGGAAATTCGATTTCTCCGTAACTGTGTTTCATTAGCGTGTTCGTGGGTTCTCTGCAGTAATAGGGAGTAATAAAAATGATCATGATGCTGGTGGTAGTGGTGGAGTAAAAACACAGTACTATCACATTTACAAACGTTTAAACGTTTTGAAATTGTCTTAACCATATTTTATTAATTTAGCATTGATTGCATGTGTTTGGATGTCGTCGATCCTATAACACCCCAAGGCTGTGCATCAGATTTCAGGCCAAGGCTCAGCGTTAGCAACACACTTAGTAACGGGTAACACAACGAATTGTTACATGCGCGTAAATTATGCGCGTACGGTTCGCCGTAGAATTCACGTCATTTCTATATAAAAGCAGTAAAATTTTCTCTAAAATGAAGACATTCAGTATAATAAAATAAATAGTGTCTGTTTAGGAGGGTAACAGTTGAAATTGACATCCCTCGAAAACCACTGTCAACCTCCGCTTCGCGTCGGTTGACAATGGTTTTCTCGGGGTGTCAATTTCAACTGTTACCCTTCCAAACAGGCACTATTTATATAGTGTTACCTGTTGCCAAGTGTGTTACTAACTCTGAGGGTAATAGAACGGATTCTAAACTGCGTCTAAACCATTTGACATGAAAGTATAATAAATCAAATTGGTTTTGTATGTAGATTTGAACGTTTCATTCAATATTACTATGATAAATATATTCAAAACGCGTTGTGACGTTTACAGTGTATATTTGTGCTCATGCGCCGTCAATAGGCTAAGTGTTTTACAGGAAATTTAACGTCGCAGATTTCTAATGCAAACATAAGGTGAAATATAAACTAAATGTTAATACGAGGGTTGTCCCAAAATAGATGTTTAAGGAATATATTTTATGAACAAAATACATTTACTTCTTAAACTATAGTTACACCTTTGCATTTTTTTCCCGCTACCTTCGCATTCTGCCAACAACCAAATAATCCAAAATTTTCATGATATTTTAGGTTAAATTAACTTTGCATGTTTTTAATTTAATTTCAAAATAACGATAATGGTATCCATCACATACAATTGCGATAAGAAGTCTCATCTTAACTCTTTCGTATCTTTGCAAGAACGATCAAAAACAAAAAACAAAAGGCGAAAGGTCCAGAACGGAACATATACTTATTTTATGTAGCCAGAGTACTGAATATGACTTACGATTGATATTGTACGTAGAGGCTGTAGGTCTGAAACAGACAGTACGCAATGGAAGCGCAAAACAGCAACAGCCACAGAATCTTCTGAATCAGGAACTGGGCACTTCCAAAACGGCCGATTCCGTGCATGGAGGTATATTCTGTAAACTCCTTGCATACTTTTGGTATATGTTTCGGCATCTTTCAATATGGAAAATAATACAGAATTAACACCTTTTTGTCAAATCTTCTTTATATATGGAAGATGGTATCGCTTTGATGTTCGAGCAGTAGGTTAATGAAAATCATCGGAAATTTGCAAATTTAATTTATCGATTATACATGAAGACCGATAATGTACGCAAGTCTCAAACTATCGAGTATTGTAAGCTTTCGATTTCATGGAAACGGGAGTTTTTGTTTGACCTTTTGTGTGAAGGAGACTGTTTCAATTGAAATGTGTATATGCTTGTAGTTTGTGAAAGCCTTTTATCATTTATTGTCAAGCTTAATTCTTGACAATCTTTTGGGAATAATGATCTATTTTGTTAACGAAAGTTCACTCAATGGTTAAGCCCCTCTGGTAAAGCTGGTAATAAGCGACTATGGTCTCTACTGAATATAATCATCATTAATTAATGGGTGTCCGGAAACTCTTCAATTGTTAAGTATCCGGATTTTGTAGTCTAGGTTGATTGATTGTGGGTGCAATTATACTAAAATTAACAATAAAATCAACTTTGTCAATTATTTTAAATTTCTACCAATTTTTAAACTTTAAATATCAACAAGTCTTCAGCAAATATATGTTTTCAATTACAATTTCTAAATCTTCCCCTGACATTTTAGTTGTCAATTATGTACATATATATGCGTATTCTTATAGGCAATTTGTGACTTAAAAATCCACGATGGCGATTTAAAATCCTTCCATTCCAAAATGCCACGATATACACCGGAATATCTAGATACATTATTTTCAATAGATTTATGTCCTTATAAAATCAAATGATATCAAAGTCAATACATAAATTTTGAAGAATATAGGTTTTGATAAAAATGTAGTATTTTCTTTTTATCTATCACCATAGATGCTTGAGAATAGGACCCCCGCAAAAAATGTAATACCGATCCCTGTTTTTTGTTTTTGCTTTGTTTTTAATTTGGGGGGTGTTAGGGTTTGGGATTTTTTTCCCGGGGGTGAAAATCTTCTTAATATATATATAAAGCCATCTAGGCCATCTTGGTTAGCGCGGTGGCCGCTCACTGCTAGGAGAATGGGTTCCAGAGGTCGTGAGTTCAAGCCCCGGCCGGGGCGGAGGTGGAGCTCCAATAAGGTGAATTTCTTTGTGCTTTATGTATATCTATATCATTCACTTTGGGCAGGTATATATTTGCATGTTTGTGCTTATTATATATATATATATATATATATATATATATATATATATATATATATATATATATATATATATATATATATGAAAAAGAATAACAACACTAATCGTATTATTTTTATTATTTTAATATTTCTTGCCGGACACTGTGACTTTTTATTTTATTTGGATATATATTTTTTTCATTAATTCTACAACTTACCAAAATTTTATCAGCACATTTCAAAGGGCAGAATTTATTACAATTATCTACATGTCTACATGTATTTACATCAACCATTTATTGATAAAAGTTGACTTCTGTACAAAAGCTTTCCCTAATCACATTTATATTTAAAAAGGAGATGTTTTAACAAAAATCTAGCAAACCTATTAGTCATACGAACACAGGTTATAAAATATTTGCTATTGTATTAGCAGATAGGCTTAATATAATACACCGTATTAGGTTATGTAGCTTAAATGGAGATGCATCAGAAATGAATAAATGCTCAAACCCTACATGACATTTTGCTTTAAGGTTAAAAATTATATAGTTTTAAAATTGTTGACGAAAGAGGCAATCATTAGAGGCAGCGTTTCAGTGGCGTAGTTAGGGACAACATATTTGTAAGCAGGGGGTCTGGGGCGGAGGCCCCCCCCCCCTTCCCCAAGAAACTGAGCACATTTTTCATCAATTACGGTGACAGTTATTATTTTTTTTATATATATCAGCCATGATGTTGTACTTAGAGAAAAAGCTCTGACTATTAGATATAGGACCGCAAAATCAGCAGACGAATGGTTTTACCATAATTCTGTTCTACGATAATTTATCTTACAAAACCATGTATGTCATGTTTGCCTTTATAAAGTTCTACTAGCATCTAAAAAAGCATCGCTCACCGACTAGTAAAGTCGCTTCATCCCACGAAATTTTAATAAGATTAGGCGTGCGTCATTTGTTGAGGTATCACATATGTGGTTTTTTGGAAACAAAAAAAAAACATCGCGTCACGATGTGTGAAAAACAGCTTTTACCTGTTTAATAAGGTGTATTTTTCTGATTTTTTGGTTGATGATAACCTAGTCCGAAATATCTGACGTTTTCCTGCCTTTTTAACGAAATCGTTTTAAAAAACTAAATCGTCAGAGAACCCCATGCTTAATTTTTGCAATGTTTTGACACAGAGTGTTTTTTAAAATAGTTGGAAGAGAATGGTAGTACCATTTTACCACTGCCTTTCGTCTAAAAGCGAAATGATTACAGTTCACGGAAAGGGGGGGGGGGGTGCATTCAACGGAAATCGAAACTCAAACGTTTTATTATGAACTTTTATTACAGAAATAAGCGCTTGTGGAAAAAGGTCGGGTTTCGGCACAAACGCAATCTGTGCTTTCCAATGAAAAATTAAAAATGAATGTTTTACAAAATTGAAATTCAGAAGAAAAAAATTGTAAGCACGTGCTTATAGTGCTTTGAAATGTAGCTACGTCACTGCCGTTAGGAAACCAATGATGCCAGGATATTCAGTATAACGTTAAATATTCCACATTTTAAAATATGGACAGGTGTCCCAATAATTTATCCAGGTGTCCCAACTAATTTCTGTGTAACGATATCAAAGTCGGCTGTAATAACGTCGATAAGCATTTGATATGCATAATTGTTGATAACATGTTCGTAAAGATGTAAGAATTTTCATCCGGAAATAAGTAAGTTGCCCTGACCATTTTTAAACTTTCGTGATACTCTGATTTTTATCAACGTTTAGTGAATGTTTAGATTATTCTGGATTTTCTCTGAGCTTTTCTGGTTTTCTTGTGGTTTGTTATTTTCTAAGGTTCTTGTGTATTACTTGATTTATTATTGTTTAAAGAGCTTTTTCTGTTCAGTTTGTCATTTTAAGTCAGGGATCCTGACGATATCTAAAAACTTAAAGAAGAATTGTTAAGAGATTAGAATTTAGACTGACCTAACGTGCGAGTACCCATTATTGCCGATTGTAATAAAAACAACAAGATTTCTCCTATCTATTCGTTGTTTTTAGCTACAAACCAAAATAAATAAATAAAACAATTTTTAAGACACTGTAAGAGTTGGGAACGAAGAAAATTTACTACAAACATCTCGAAACTCACCATAAAAAAGGTAAGCCTATGAAAACGTATCTCATTGGTATCCGTGCGATGACACATACCACTGAATGTTTGACTTGTAATCCACTTTGATGATGGGGCATATTTTGTTTAGGTCAAAATTCGAAGAATATTTACCTCTGCGTTATGATATTTGACAAAAATAAGCACGATACCATTTTTACTTCACAATATTTAAAATAGAAAACCGAGCGTCTGCTTGCTTGTAAGATGCCCTTTTGTCTGCAACCTGAGGCGGATCAAAGATTTATCCCCAAGCACCTGCGGTGTAACTTAGAGGCATTGCTATTAACTTTCACACACATTATTTCTTTTACTGGACACACTAAAACTTATTTTAAAAAAGCTTTTAATAAAAAAACAATGCATTTCTTTATTTTTTCAATCATTTGTCTCGAGACATGTGAAGCACATGTTCCTCCATTTGTTTGCTTGTGGCCGCAGGGATATCGAAAACAATATTGTTTATAATATGATTGAATTGCGTTTATGATATAATTTTTTATGTTATATTCTTACATTTTATCTTGTATTGTTATATTTTTTTTTAAATTTTGACATTTTTACCGATTTATTACTGAAAATGACAAAAAGATATGAGCGGCAATAATGGGTACTCAACTTCCTGTAAATCGAAGGTTATGGACAGGGTTTATTTTTAGTCACAAGTAAGTCGATATTGATGAGAATAAAATAAAATAATCACCCAAATTAAGTTAATGAACAGTGCAGAGATCTGCATTGAAAGTTTTACATGACAGCTTACGTGAAGCGGGTAATTGAGAAAACTTTTGTATTTTTCTGCAATAATGTGTACTCGCACGTTATATGCTAACTGGCTAGTGTAGTAATTCAACTACTCTATAGTTTATCGATAAGAAATAAATTATCCATGTTAAAAAATACATTGAATATGATTGATCAGTAGACACACGCTAATACGTGTTCTACCATACATATCTACGTAATGGATATATGCCAAAAACAGTTCTGTATGAAAAAATATCAGACAGTTTCGAGGCCCGTTAGGGCCGAGAACTGTCTGATATTTTTTCATACAGAACTGTTTGAGGCATATATCGTACTTAAAACACTGCCATTGAATTTCATTGTTGATTTACCTGTGACAGTCCGATTTTGAAGGATATCAGTACTGTAACCACTGGTAACGGTCTGATATTAAGAAACTCACTAATATCGGACTGTCACAGGTAAAATTTTTGATAGCTTGAACAAAGGAATGACATCACAGCAGTGTTTTAATATGCAATACAAATTGTACCAATTTTATGTGTATGGTACAGAATGATTTGATTTTTTTTTCCAGAAGTTTTGAACACAAGCCATGCTGGAAATCACTTGTAATGACCGTCTTGGTAAAAAAGTTCGAGTTAAATGCAAGTATCCTTTTGTAAGATGGTTAAATTATGCATTTTTCAGGGTTTTTTGAACAAGGATCCAGTGTATTTGCTATACTCTGTCCCGAGTTTTTGCTTCCACCACTTTTTGCTTGATATTATGATAATCATAAATACCTTTGTGTTTGAACTACGTTCATCCACTAATATGAAAAATGTCCAGATTATCTGTTTTGAAACGCCCCCTCTACCGCTTCAGGTTTCAATACACATCCCAAAATAGAAAGTCTACGGGAATTTTGCATTGCATCAGCCAATGATTAAGCCCGGATGATAAAGTTGAAAAATTGTGCGAGGTGTCCCAAGTACTTCCGAATGGAGAAAAGATGTAAACATTTCCCATTATAAATCTCCGTAAGAAATTTGTTTTCGTTCCTGTGAACTTTTATGAGTGAAAAATGATAATTTGTCAATGAAGATATCTTGGATATTTTCCCTTTCATCGATTTCAACAGCATTTCTTTCACGGGTATGTGTATTTTTATTAAAAATCATCAAAAAGTGATGGAAGCAATAACTTGGGACAGACTATAATTCTTGTGACTTTTGATTTAAAAGAGAACTTGCAGATTAATATTGAATTATTAAGAAGAATTAATCTATAGTCTGTCCCAAGTTTTTGTTTTCTGCACATTTGGATGATTTTTAAAAAAAAAAATATATAAACACATGTTAATTAAAGAAGTACAATTGAAATCAATGAAAGGAAAATGTACAAGATATCTTCATTGAAATGTTAGTATATACATATGTATTTCACTCCAAAAAAAAAATTCACAGGAGCGATAACAGATTTCCTACAAAGATTTATAATGGATATTTTTGACATCTTTTCTCTCACTCAGAATACCTCGCACAATTTTTCCACATTATCATCCTGGGCACTTTCATGTCTGTTTCAATGCAAAATCCCTGTAGATTCCTCTATTTTTATTCGTGGATTGACTTAATAAGCTAAAAGAGGCGTTTCAATAGGGGAAATCTTGGAATTATTTCATACTTTTGAATGAACATTGTTTGAACCCTGAGGTATTATAAATATTGAGTAATAAGCAAAATGTGAATCGAAGATATCTTGGGACAGAGTATACCTGAGTAGAAAGTGCAAGTCCAGTGACAAATCATGCTAAATTCTATCTCAAAAAATGATCGTTGAATATAGAGCTGCACTTCACATTTTAATAAACAATTCAGTTTAACATTATATGAGTAATATGAAAACTAATAATCTAGAAATACACACACATACAATGTGTATGAACGTGCATTTTATCATGAATTTCTTATAAATGTTTTTAAAAATTGGCACTGTATTCTATGAAATTCAAAACCTTAACCTGTCCAAGCTCAGATGACACAATTGGGGATCTGAAAAAGCTAATAGCAGCTCAAACAGGCACCAGACCTGAAAAAATTGTCTTGAAAAAATGGCAAGTATAAACTTTTATCAGAATCTATCAATAATACATGTACAGTATTTGAATAAAACTAAAATTTTTGCTGGAAGGAAATACCTGGTAATCGTAATAAGTCATTAACATTAGAAATTTATTTTTGTTTCTTTTTTTTCAGGTACACAATTTATAAAGATCATGTGACAGTTGGGGATTGTATCCTTTTCAGTCATATACTTTAAGATACGTACGTGTTCATCCCTTAAAAAAAAAAATTTTCGATAGAGCAAACAAGGAACGCTCAAATTATGTTGTGTACCCATGTCTGAAAATTACCTCAGTTTGATGTAGGATGCTGGGGCTTATGCTGAATCTTTAGGTACTTTTGCATTTTGACAAAAATGATGCATTCAAACATATGATAAGTGAACATGCTGTTTGTTGTTCGTATAAAAAATGAACGAAGTCTGACAAAAGATCATCTATGAAAGATCATATTTATGACTAAAGTCTAAATCAACACATATACAATAGTATGTAATCACTAATGTTAATAAGCATAGCAAAAAAAGTTTTACAAAGTTCAAATTCGTTGAATACAGTTATGAATTGCTTGATTTACATGTAAATAAATTTCATTTTGGGATTTTCATATATATTGATGTCCACTGAGTATTTTCTTACCTATTTCATAAAAAGATTTTGTTCAAGTGCTGACAAAACCAAATCACAATCTTGAATTTCCATCAATTTGTCCTCACATTGATATACCAGTACACATTCCCGACTATATATAAACCCATTATGTATTTAGCAGTGTTCAGTTCTGCAAGTGAAAACATTTATTCAACTACCGATAGAAGATAATTTTTACTTGGTTAAATTGTGTCTTATTTTATACATTTTTTTTACATGTTCTTTGAGAGTGACTGTGCTGAGATTATTTCAGGATTGATGTACTTGAAAACTTCTAGCTATATTGAAAGCATGAACTGCATCATTGACTAATGTCAATCTTCCGTATAGTTGTAGCAACATCTACGGTTTTTGAGGCATAATTATCTCATAAATTCTTCTATCTACGTGGATGTACTGATGCCAAAAAAAAAATAAATTATGCACTTTTACTTTCTGGAATAAAAAATTTTCATGTTTTTGGGCAAACTTTATAAGAATTAAAACTTGAGTTATCTTCCTTTGTTTCATGTTCACAAAAGGTTTAAAAAATGTTTGTCTGTATTGCAACGTCAAAAGTATTAACCCTACAGAATAAGTGAATTATGAAACATATTTTTACATGAAAATAACCTTAACCATGATTAAGATGAAATCCATGATGGCATGAACTTAGAGTTATACTATCAGTGAGATGGCGAGCTCTAGAATGTGTTCAGGAAAATGGATAAAATGTTGACGTTATTGAAACGTGTCTTCAAAAGTATGGAATAGGAAATGTAAATTTAGACTCCAGTGTATGTGTGTGTTTATGATGATTTAATTATCATCAAACATTAAATGCAATATATTTTTTTTGGCAGATGGGTGAAAAAGATGTACATATATGTTGAAAAATGTGACAGTAACTCTTGTTAATTGCATTTTGAATGTAATGATGTTTATTTGAATGTCTTTTATGATTTTTAAACATTTTGTAAATCATCTTTTATATTATTTCATAATTTATGTGAATTAACATTTTGTCATAATTGAGTCACTATACAGTAACATGTGGATAACTCTTTGCTGAGGAATTTGTATAACATTTGAAATGACCGGGCCCTCATTTTTATTAATTTAAATGATCAGATTGTATGGTAAATTACAATATAGTATAATATGATACAATATAATATGATCAAGTATATAAAAGGATTTACATGTAATTCTCTTGAATCTTTTGTTTTTGGCTCCTTTTTATTAGACACATTCTGAATATTAATGGATAGATTTATTGTTTTACATTCCTTTTAAGAATGATTTTCATGCAGAGATGTGATCAGTGCTGAACAAATGTTCTCATGCAAATTCCTGTTGGTATTCCTGTCCTTCTATTTTAGTTATTTATTATAAGCTCACCTGAGCCAAAGACTCAAGTGAGCTTTTCTGATCAAAATTTGTTCGTATTCTGTCGTCGTTGTCGTAAACTTTTCACATTTTTATCTTCTCCAGAAACTGGGCCAATTTTAACCAAACTTGGCACAAAGTATCATTGGGTGAAGGGGATTCAAGTTCAAATGAAGGGCCACGCCCTCTTTAAAGGGGAGATAATTACCGGTAACAATTATTGAAAATTTGTTGGTATTTTTAAAAAATCTTTTTCTCAAAAATCATTTGGCCAGAAAAGCAAAAACCTGTGTGGAAGCATCTTCAGGTAGTGTAGATATAAGTTTGTTCAAATCATGGTCCCTGGTGGTAGGGTGGGGCTACAATGGGGGGATGAGTTTTTACATAGGATTATATTGGAGAAAATCTTCAAGTTCTCCTCAAAAACCATTTGGCCAGAAAAGCTGAAATTTGTGTGGAAGCATCTTCAGGTAGTGTAGATTCAAGTTTGTTCAAATCATGGCCCCCGAAAGGAGGATGGGGCCATAATGGGGGGATGAGTTTTTATATAGGATAATATTAGAGAATATCTTTAAAAATCTTCTTCTCAAAAACCATTTGACCAGAAAAGCTGAAACTTGTGTGGAAGCATCCTCAGGTAGTGTAAATTCAAGTTTGTTCAAATCATGGTCCCCGAAGTAGGATGGGGCCATAATGGGGAGTGAGTTTTACATTGGAAATTACAGAGAAAAAATCTTTTAAATTCTTCTTCGCAAAAACCAATTGGCCAGACAGGCTGTAACTTGTGTGGAAGGATCATCAGGTAGTGTGGATTCAAGTTTGTTCAAACCATGATCCCCGGGGGATAGGTTTGAGCAACAATGGTGGGTGGGGGGGGTCAATTTTATTTTTACTTAGGAATATATATAGAGAAAACCTCTAAAAATCTTCTGGAAAAGCATTCAGCCCAAAAGGCTGAAACTAAACTTGTGTGAAAGCACAGGTTGTGCAGATTAAAGTTTGATCAAATGACGGTTCCCTGAAGAAGGGTGGGGCCACTAAAGGGGGGATTTTTAAATAGGAATAGAGATATATTTTCTCACAAATACAGAAACAACAAAAGGGGCTTGAATTTTAATATATAAATATGTAGATAAATGTAGGAAGATGTTTTAACTTTTTGTGCAAGTTATTCTCTACTAAATTGTCAAGATATTTTGAATAAGATGCAGTTATGCTGATTTGATCAGAGTTTATAATGGCTATTGTTGCTCAGGTGAGCAATGTGGCCCCTTAGCCTTTTGTTTGGAAAGGGGGTGGGATGAGGGTAGAGATTCTGTGACAGTCTTATTAGGCTATGGACCAGAGAAAGGAAACACCGTTAAAGTGTGGTAAATATGATTTTATGTAAGCATAAAGACGGCAGCCCTTAGTCCAATCTCTCTCATTTATCATTTTTGTTTTGATTCAATATGAGGTACATCATGCATTTTCTGTATATTCTTATACTTAACAGTTAATAAGATAAGGCCAGAGGTTCGATCGTTATTAAGGTTCTCCGATCCTCAGCCTCAAAGTATTTTTTTCATCATAAAAATTTTAATTTTCTTTGAACCTTTATATAAATGAAATGAAATTTTTAGATGGTATCCATGCATTTTACAAAGTTACAAATTGCACATTTGCCTATGATGGATATACCGGTAATGGAATAAAGAAAAAAGTTGAGTTTAAAAATAAATGTACCTGTGCATCGTTGGCTCGAACACTTTACCAACATGTATATAAGTGGGAGTGCTCCATGGATCCACTACGCCAAGCATGTAGTTGTGTGACTGATGGTTATAGTAGCAGTAGAATACTAATAAAAATTGTCTGTATAAAAAACAGATTTATGGTATGAATAAAAGAAATCCAGATAATTTAAAGTTATCTAAAATTGCTGAGGATCAGAGATCATTAAAACTAAATTATTGGTAGTTTCTAGCTGAGTGGAAAGTTCAAGTGTGCTTTTCTGATCACATTTTGTCTGTCGCCTGTCTGTCCCTCCGCCCACCACTGTTCGTAAACTTTTAACATTTTCAACCTCTTCTCCAGAACCACTGGGCCAATTTCAACCAAACTCAACACAAAGCACCCTTAAGCAAAGGGGATTTAAAGTTGTGAAAATTAAGGACCACGTCCTTTTTAAAGGGGAGATAACTAGGAATTATTGAAAAATTTTTAGAAAGGACTATATATGACATTAGTCAAATTTGGCCCCCATAATTCGTCATTTATTTGCACTCACTGGCAGTATATGACGTCAGAAGTGACACTTTTTTTATAGTTCAATCAAAATTAGTCATTATTTGACATTTTTCTTATTTTTTTTTCGAATGGGAAATATAGAGAAACAATTTAAACAAGAACAAACTTTTTATCACTTATAAGTACTGGATAGATACATCTTTGGTGAAAATATTTTGTTTGTTCAAGCAATTGCTCATTGTTTTCTAAAAGAAAAACTGCTTGAAAACAAGCAGTTTTATGCTAAAAATGTGAAAATGGTGGGAAAAAGGTAAACTTTATGATGTTATATTTCTAAATTGTGGGTATTTTACTCCGAATGAAAATTATAAATAAACTTCAAATGTATATCTGTACAAAGAAAACAAAGAATTACAGTAAAATGAAGATGTAATTTAAGGGGGCCATTTTAGGCTCAAACCATATATAGTCCTTTTCAAAAATCTTCTTCCCAAGAACCATTTGGCTAGGAAAGCTGAAAATCATGTGAAAGCATCCTCAGGTAGAGTAGATTCAAAGTTGTGAAAATCATGACCCCCAGGGGTAGAGTGGGGCCACAATGGGGGGGGGGGTCGAATTTTTACATAGGAATTAATAGAGTAAATCTTTAAAAATCTTCTTTACAACAATATACTCCAGAAGTGGTGTGAATCTGATGTGGATACTAAAATATCTAAAGAATTATTAGAAACTTTGAGATCTCAAAATCTTACCAAAATCAATAGCATCAAAACGTACGATTTTTCAACGCTTTATACAACCATTCCCCACGACAAATTAAAATCTAGGCTTTTTGATATCATCGACAGTTGTTTCTTCAATGAAAATGGTAGTCGAAAAATGCTTACCTTGTCATTGGAAATTAAAAAAATTATTTTGTAAGAAACCATCTTTGTATTCTTATGAAGCAGAACTTATTGAAAAACTTGTACGTGAAAAAACTCAACATTCAGGTATATCGACGACGTATTATCAATTAACAATTGTTAATTCCATTCTTATACGTCGACTCGATATATCCGAGTGAACATGAAATAAAAGATACCACAGATTCCGCGTCATCTGTTTCATATTTGGATATTTTACTGGAAATGGACATTGATGGTAACCTAACAACAAAACTTTATGATAAACGCGATGACTTCAATTTTTCTATTGTTATGTAGCAATATACATGTACCTTCATCACCTGCTTATGGTGTTTTTGTCTCTCAGTTAATTCGATACGCAAGGGCATGCTCTTCGTATGAACGGTTTCTAAAGCGAGGCAAGCTACTGACAAACAAGTTGATAAAACAGGACTATCAACAGTCTCGTTTGAAGTCATCTTTTCGTAAGTTCTATGGTCGATACAACGACCTTGTCATCAAATACAATCTTCCACTGGGTCGCATGCTGACTGACGTTTTTCATACTAATTGTTAAACCATAATTATTTAATCACCTAAATGTCTACGGACTTTTCCGTTTTTCCCGATTACGACAAAGAGCACACGGCGGGCGTGAACGGTCAGCAGAGGATGCTCACTCCTCAATGGCACCTGATCCTACCTCTATCTTTTTGGAGGTCCGTGTTGCTCTGCTTTGAGTTTGTATTTCGTTTTCTGGATTTTTGAGATGGTTGAAGGTTTGTTATTGTCATTTTTTTTTATTCTTCTCAGAAACGCATCCTCAGGTAAAGTAGATTCTAGTTCGTTCAAATCATGATCCCCGGGGGTAGGATAGGGCCACAACTGGGGGGGGGGCAAATTTTTACATAGGAATATATAGAGAAAAATCTTTTAAAATCTTCTAAAAAAGCATTTGCCGAGAAAAGCCGAAACTTTAATGTTAGTAACCTCAGATAATGTAGATTCAATTTTTTTTAAATCAAAATCTTGAGAAGTAGGGTGGGGCTACTTTGGGGATCCAATTTTACAAAGGGAAAACATTTTAGTTATTTAACAAAACTGAAATGTTATATGGTTTTACTTATATGCAAGCATTTTGACATATTGTTGATTTTTTAAAATTGTTTAGACGTTGGCCCCTTGACAATTCTTGGGTCTCCACGGGGTTCAAAATTTGATGTAGGTTTATATCCCATATATAAACAATTGTTTAGGATCTTTTGAGAACTACAATGCTCAACATGTGATATGTGATATAAAACCATCCTGTTAGAAAAAGGACCTTGATTATAAATATTAGAATATCCAAGGGAAAAAATGGATTTTTATTTTTACAGGATCTACATGTATTATACTACGTTGTGCAGATATTTTGTTTTATGACTCCATTAAGCTGATGTTATCATGCCTATTGTTGCTCAGGTGAGCGATGCGGCCCGTGGGCCTCTTGTTTAAATATATTTTTTTCTAAAATAATCATATTATATGTAAACAAAATAAAAATGAAATGAGACAAAATCATTCTTTGCTTAAAAGGATGTACAAAGGCAAAAACTAAGAAAACGAGGACCAAAAGCACTGTTCGAATACCCACTAAACCAAGGGGGGTGTGTTTTGTAGCCTCCCTTAAACATGTAGTGAATGATTTTTATAGTTTGACAATTATCTGTGAAGAAATACGTTTTTGCAAAGAAAATGAAGAATTTTGACTCATAATGGGTCTATATTTAATATAATAAACCAATGATAAAAGTGAGTAAAAACAAGAAAAGTATTTTTAGAATGGAGTCACGACCTATTCATACCTAAAATTTACAATTTAGGACAGTTAAAATCAAGATTTAGACAGAAAACGCTGTGTTGATTAATTTGAAATTTGATATATGTTACGCTTACAAAATAAAAGCACGCTATTTATAAATTTACATCATCAAATAAAATTAAAAATAAAATAGAATACTATTCATTGCTCCAAAAGGGGGATATCTAACGCCTTGTACGCCTCTCTCCTTTTAAGATTAATTCAAAATAGTCCCATAAAAGTCTCCCCTCAAGGTGTAGAGCAAGTCAATCCTCCGGGCTGCAGTGAAATATACCTGATATGTGTCACTATGTCACTTTAAATGTCACAACTTGTGAGTTCGTGGACGACTATGATCTTTTAAAAAACAATATTTTTTATTTTTGCAATTTCATTTCGAGTGCAGCAAATTTAGTGTAGATTTTTTTTTTCAAATTGTAATTTCGTATTTCAATTTAGGAGAAAAAAATATAAATTTTAAATTACTAAATTGTCCTCCTGTACAAAATTATCTCTTATTTTTAATGTAACGAAATATATAACCTAAAAGAGTTATAAGTACAAGTGTATAGAAATATGTACCTTATACAAAATTCAACGCAAAATTTGTCTTCATATGAAAATCTAAGTTAAATTCAAATATATTTTAATACTTTTGCTGCAAAAATGGAAAATGCGTCTCATATATTGCTTTCAAAATATATAATATTTCTAATATTTCTTTTCTATAGTCTTTTTTAAGGTATAAACCTCCTAAAGCATATGCCTATCCCAGATTTAAAATAGCTATTGGATTGCAACGCAAGTCTAAGGCGACAATGACTTTGTTAGCATAGCCATAGACCTTCATCAGACTTAGACTTGGCACATCAATGCATTGCACAGTGCTTCCTCGCCTATTGCTATTGATGTACATATTACCATACGTGTATGCATTATGTAGCTCCGATGCTACACTCTTGAAGAATTGTATTCTGAAGTATTGTAAGTTTTGGGCACGATGCAGTTTGTTCGTTTGAAGTGAGACTGCGGCAAAGCACGCAGAGACTGTTGTTCCATCTACCATCTTTTGTACGATTAGATATTAACTAAAGTTTTTCTTTTTGTTTATGACAGTGGCTTGTTTAAAAGTCTTAATTTTCAGTCATTTTGAATAAATTCACACCAATCATGGCCATTTAGTATAAGGTCAGAAGTCAGTCGAATGAAGAAGAATTTATTCCGTCAAATATGAAAAAAAAAAATCAAAACAGAAACAATCCGACGGATAAGATTTATTAAAAATAAGATTAAATTAATATGGTTCAATAAAAGGACAGCTCTTGTGTACTAGATAGGTTTGTTATAGAGAGTTTTCAAAAGTAGGGAAAAGTAAACTCGGTCACCGATTTAAATTGGGTAATAGGTACAAGCGTAATTTGTGCAGCACAAATTGGCACGTCTAATGAAATTATTTCTTAAAAATCGATGGATCTTCTTGAAAGGAAAAGACGCCCTCTTTTATGTTCCAATTGCTGAATGTTGCAATCAGTGACGATGGAATATATACGTTTCTTTAATATAATCTATTTACTTTAATAAGTTATTGACCATCGCCTCCCGCGGTCACAACAGATATCGATACCACGGACTGCGTTTGAAACGCCATTTAGTTACAACTACATAATTATGTACCGATGCATGCTTCTATGCCCTTTGCTTTAAATAAAGAATGCAGTGAAATACTAAAAATCTTCAAGTTGAAAAAACTTGTGAATGAAAAGTTAAAGAAAAAATGGCAAAACTATGATACACTACTGCATTGGAATTGCTGTCGTATTTGAAGGGTGCTTAAGCTGCTAGATATATACACACCCACCCACACACACACACACACTAACAGGCACGCATCACCAATCTATCCCAAAAGTCGTGAAACGCAAACATACAAATGAAACAAAAATACTTATTTTTGTCAAATTTCTGTTTCCTAAAATATAACTATCGCTAAAATGTCGTATTTGTTGAGTCTGTATAGAATTCTTACGTCGTTTGTTCGAACCACAGTGTGGTCTATATTTCTGCCTTCCCTCACGCTATCAGCTCATAACGACATTGTTTCAACGCAAAAAAACTTCCACCAACACATTTTTATTTTGGAGATAGGATTCAAAACATAATAATTGTATAATAAAGTGTGACTTATTTAAAAAATATAATATTGTTGAAAGTCCTTTAAGTAAACGGAAAGGATCATTGTTTTTCTCATATACTTAGCTTGTACATGTACATAGCCATAGATGAGGTATTTGATATTTAACATTTGGCGATTTAAATATTGTTAATACACATATTTTGCTATGGAGATTTGACAAACTTAGTAATAATGAACATTTGTTTTTCCTTAGGCGGGCCTAGCTCACATTTTTATTACATTACAATAAAAAGTGTAAGTTCACACCAAACATATTTGGGAAAACGACGGTGCCACCGCTAGCTGCAGTCAAACTTTGCCACAAAAAATTCCCGTCAAACGCCAATTACATGTAGTATTCTGTTTTAAGCAAATCAACATTGTTCAAATGATTTCAAACACAGTTTACCTACAAAGAACACACAAATGTAAATGTTTTTAAAATAAAAATTAAGAATTCGCTTACAAGCCTGTTTTTGTTTCTAAATTTTTTTACATTATAAATATTCAATAAAGGTTAGGTCCAGGTACGTAACATCGTTTTTGAAAGTGTGGGGGGGGGCTCATAAAAAGAAGAAAAAGGGCAACTACTTCCCAAAATCATGAAAATCCTAATCCGAGGGGGGTGGGGGGGTGGGGGGATGTAGGTAGTGTAGTATACCTATAACTTTAATTTCACTTATTTTTACTTCAATTTTTAACATGGTTCAGGGGAGGGGGCAGCTCAATGATAATTGACTTTTTATACGTAAATTTAAGAAAATGTCTGTTGCGAAAAAATTGGGAGGGGGGGCAGACCCCCAACATCCCCCCCCCCCACCTCCGATGCTACGTGCCTGTGGTCATTATGTTACGAAAGGCTAAAGGTCAATGACATTTTCTTAGCTAAAAATGCAATACACACTATACCCACGAGCACAATTGTGTGAAGTATGAGCCAGTGAGAGCTAAAATCATGGAAGAATGGAAGAGAATTTATGGTCCGGACAAGATTTTTCTAGAGAGGTCTGACTAGACCTTGAAGCTAGGATATATACATGTAGGTCACTGACATTTTCATAACTAAAAACAATTATTTTACACGTTTAAACGCGAAAAACTTGCGAATAAAATAATTTTAGCCGCGATGTAATGTTTGTTAACGCTCATTATTGCAAAAGTGGCATGAAATTATTTGTTCCAGGCAATGTCAACGGACAACGCACACGTTTCTCAAGCTGTATTTGGAACTTGTGCGATATCACACGATGAAATTTAAGTTTAAGCCGGTAAGTCGACATTGAGAAGAACGTTGTTTGATCGAAGGATGCAAAATTGTGTCTTTATGATAAAAGATTTCATGAAAGAAAAGCAATGAAATAAGATCCACACAAATAAAGTCATTCATTTTTATTATTCCTTAAAAAGCGTCCTATCATCATTAATCGGTTTAAATGATCAATAATCATAATTATAAATACCTCTAACACTATCATGCAAGAATTATTCGTTGCATATTATATACTACAAGTATACATAGTTTTATTAAATGGTCAAGTTAAAATGAACCTTAATTACAGTTGGAAAAAAAATTTGTGAATGGATATCTTAACTGCTGGGGGAAAAACCATACAGAAATACAAGATAATGAAAAAAGGTTCCTAGCTGGCGTCAAATTTTATTTTGTTTCTTCTGATGGAAAGACAATAAAAATGCATGCACGGTCTTCTTTTTTGTTATCAATCATGGTACTTGTTTGACATAACTTTATTTATGTAGAATATTTTGCATAAAAACGCGAACCATTTTTTTTTTTTTGCTATGAAATTAAGCTCGATGTGAATTTTTCATACGGCTTTTTGTTACGAATTAAATATTTCATTGGTTATTATAATATACCATATATATATATATATATATATATATATATATATATATATATATATATATATATATATATATATATATATATATATATATATATATATATATATATATTCCTATGCAATCGGTAGATTTTAACAAACTTGGTCGTCATCTCAGTCTTATATACATGTATGTATTGTACACATGGTATACGTACATTCTTACATGTAGTTGTCTATAATTTTTATTTTTGCGATCTATTTTAGGGAAAATTGCATATGTAATCATAAATTAAGAAAGTCAAACCTCGATATCTTGAACGTGATCCTACTAAGATTGAAATTCGATATTTCCCGAAGACGATTCAAGATATAGAGTTAGATCCGAGACAATTAGTATGAATTTCATATCTCAATTCTACATTTAACGTTATCCATGATAACGTTATAACGTTATATAAAAAAGATATAATATATAACAATAAAATTGGGAACAACACATTTTCCATTATATCTATATGAAATCTGTAATTTTTTCTTCATGTTTAATTTTGCAGTGTATTTCAAATTCAGTATTTTCCAAAATATACTCGTACTGTACATGTATTTACAACTGTTTGTATTATTTTCATTCATAAAATTTGCATTCAACATTTCAAACGTTTCTTTTAACTGTAATAGAAACTAAAGATATCAAGCCTTTTCAATACACAGATTTAGTCGAACATGAGTGGATAGCGTGCGCGCATTTGCTGTGACGTAGCAATCCTTATACGGAATTGTGTCAATTACAGCGTAGAGTTTTTTGTGGGAAAAGGTCGATACTTTACGAGATACAAACAAGAGTGAGAATAGTGCGATTCTTCATAAAACAGTTTTATTTATCAATGACAGTCTCATTAAGTGTTTAAAGAGGATGTCAAGTTCAATAACTGTGTATTTTTTCATGTGATTGATGAAATCATCTACATTGACCTAATTTTCAATCTGATGTGAAGATAAGATTCCTAACGGATGTTAAGGCTTCATTTTCCATATTGATTGTTAATGTAAGTATGTCATGCACATGTATCAGTTCAAATTGTACAGTGATATATTGTGACAACGGAGTTGAAACCTGGTAAATATTATTGACTTTGCCTTTATAATTTGGTCGGCCATTTTCAGCAAAAGCGTGACCTGGCTTGGCATTATAAACAGAACATTTTGTCAATACAGTATCAATTAACAATTAACATCTTAATCTTCTACCTCATGTATCGCTAGTTCATCACATTTTATACCTAAAGGCACGTACTAACTTCTTTGGAGTTGTAAACTACGGGCTTGGAAAATGGGGCTTGCAGTTTATTTGTTTACATGTTTGATCTATCGCCATTTTTCTTTGTAGATATAATCTAGGTCATCTGAGGGGAGAGCGCGGCATTGGCAGCTAAATGTGTTACTGGTCTGACAGAGGGGCACATGCCGTAACTTAGTAATGTTGCCCCCAGAAGTTTTCTTCATGACTGCATGTCTGTCCCTGGTTCTTCAGGCAGGGAATGGTAAGTGAAAGTTATAGATTGTGAGATGGCCTTGAGGTCATGGTGCCCTCGGGCAAAAGGGTGAAACAGAAATAAGAGATTATTCAATTTCGTGACCTCGAATCATTCTGAGGTTAATCTCTAGCGGCCCTGATAGTGTTAACAGGAAAAGTGAAAGATCTATGTTTTGGGTTTTTTTAAATGCATCAAGATAAAAAAAAACCACTCAGGAAAGAACTCAGTTTAATTGTGTGAATTTTTTTCTACATTTTAAATAACAATACAAATTTTTTTTTTTAAAGAATTATTGCTTCTGATTTATCAATATGATTCTTAATATATTAAAGTAAGAATTTTTAGCAATTGATATTTGTGTTATTTATATAAATTATAACAATTAGTTAAGTAACTTGACTTGTAACAATATATGTCCAATCATAAAAAATTTTAATTTTACAAAACAAACACGTTAATAAACATACATTAAATCAAGCATGGGAAGCAGTGAAGTGTATTTGCTCTTAAATCAGCTAGATGTCTGGTACACAGACAATCATCTACATTAATTGTATCATCAAATGTCTTTAGTGTTGAAACTCAATCAGTGGTACCAAAGAAAACAATATAAGTGATTTACCTAGGAAAATGGACAAGAATACATTATTTAGTACATTTTTTACATGTATAAATTTTATATATATCATGATGCAGGTCTTAACTATAAACGCTTTTTGATAGCAATTTGTATTTCATTTTATAAAAAAAATACTTGAAATAGATTTGATGGGAAAATTCAGCAGGAAATTGTGTCATTTTCACTTAGCTACCTGATTAACACATATAATAAACTTCAGTGAAATGAGTGAATGAATCATTAAAGAGGTCAATTACAATGCAATTTATATAAGCATCTCTTGAACGTAATATGAAGTAAAGTATGAATTGTTTATTGTTACAACAGATATTTATATTGTGACACATCTATGGTTGTAACATGTAGACTTGACAAGTAATACAGAGGTTAATTAATCTTATGCACAATAATATGTGTATTGGACAGTAACTGGTTATATTTATTATTTCAAGAGTTTATTACTTACAATTGTTGAAGTTGATGGCAAATATAAAAAAAGAATGTTCTGTTATGTACATGCAAATATGCAGTTAATCCAAACACAATATTAGGTACCTAGTTCCACTGTTCCATGCATATTCCTCTAGATGCATGTACATGCGGTCATATGCTTGATTTAAACTTATGCCTGCTCTTTATGAGGTATATTTTCTAATTATTGATAGCAAGATCCTATCATACATTACTCTGAATAATTCCCAATCAAAGATTCGTACTGTAGAAACCTCCATTGAATGCATGTCAAGTAAATACTTATGTTTGGGTATTAAGTATTGGCTACAACAGTTGACTAACCTTTCAGATGGGATAAAGACATTGAAAATAATCAATAGAGCTTCATTTAAGTAGACCTTGTTTATCATGCGGCCACTGACAGGTGAAAAGAATGGTGAGAGGTAATTCTAGCTGTTGTTTGTACCGACTAAGAACTCGATCACAGGCCAATGACTGGTGTACAATATATTCAGAATACCAAGGGGTTAATACTAATTGATTTTTCCATTATCATGACAGTTTTTATTTTGTATTTGATTATTTACAGTGTTTCGTCACAGCGTATGTATTCCAACTGAATGAGAGTGATGTTGGGAAAGAAATTGTTATTGTCTTATTTTGAAACTGGTATGATTCTGTTTGGATAGTGTTAGCCAAAGGTTGTACAAATGTATTGTAGGACACAGAAGTTGTTATTAATTGGCAATAAAAATCTAGAATTAGAGAGCTTATATTTAGGCTTTCACCTTTTGACACCAATTCAACACCTGGTAGTGACATCAGGTTACATACCGGTAGTTCAATTAGTAAATAATATACCGATATCATTGGATAACTGATTGTTTATTAAGGCAGAAGTATAATACCACAGTCATTATGCACATCATGCTTTCAGTAATTGTTTAAAACAGACTGAATCCAAGATGCATCATAAGGTGCAATCTGAATCACACTGATGTGCACATCTCCTTACATAACGCAAATAGCATGTACATGTTTTATACACTTTATATAAAGGGTAGATAATATAGCATATATAGAATGGCTTGTAAAGACCTACTGTCTTCTTTACCACCACTCTCCCTTTTGATAGGAAATACGCTTTACTGTGTACAGTTACAGAATTTTTATAGATATGGGTGGTCAAAAAGTAAGAATTTAAGACAAATAGATCACAATGAACCCCTTTGATATATCAAAAATGTTTTCATCTACTGTTCTGATGGAAACAATTCATGGTCGTATTAAATGTCTATGTTTTTGTGTATTGTATGTAGACGTGTATCAGTTGGTGGTGTATTCCTCATTGCTGTGTACTGCTCTTGTTATTTTACCCAGTTACACATGTTTTAGATCCTGATTCCGTCAACCACCTTTTTTCTCTCTAAATAAAGAATTTTAATTCTACAATATACAAATATGCCAATATTAAAGGTGAAAAGGAAATCCAGTGTCCTGGCAGTGAAAGATATTACTATATAGATTTAGAAGTGTGGGAGGAAGAGTTGTTGTAAGGTTGTACAAAGATATCACAATACAAAGAAAGATTACTATGCATGGGTATTGATCATGGAGATTGATCTTGCAAATGGGGTTTAGGTGGGCCTCAGCAAGGTGAAGTTAATTGATCGACAGATTCAAAAACGAACGTAAGGCTTGATAAAATGATTCCAAACTTTTTAGCATTTTGTTTATGTAGATGCAGGTATTAACGTGCATGTATTGATAGATATTGATTTGTTTACGTATTGTAACAATCTTGAATTTCACAGTAACAAGTTACACATGCTTGAAAGGTGTAGAGAGGATGACTCAATACAGTTAAGAAAAAAAACCTATCTGTGGCAATTAAGTCTCTCCGATTTTGATTTGAACCCAATGTTTCATGTGCAGCTTTAATTACGCGTTGTATACGTCTCGGTATTGGGAGGAAGCTGGGTAATGTTGAGCTTTATCTTCTACTCTGGGATATTATGTTCTGCAAAGCTCATGTTTATTTCTCAACCTTACCACATCAAAGACCAATTCCTCCAAGGTCAAGGTCAAGTAGCGTGTTGTACACGTTATACATCCACCTCCTGAGGGTTTATTTACACCAAAAACGCAAAGCTGTAGGGAGAGGAAAAACGTTCTGGCTGAACACAAAGATATAGCAGGAATTTATAGTATGAAAGTGTAGAGGCGAACAATTATGGGTTAATACATGCATACTCTTTGGTTTATGCTCTAGAGCAGTTTGGCAATAAATTAAAGAGGGGATCATTAATTGGGGATTTTGGCAACCTACAATTATTGGACATAACAAAACACATGATATAAAAAGCTTGGGTTAATTAGATTCTTCCTCCCTATATTAAACAAAAGATATAAAATAGACTGCTTGAGATGGCTCTAATGGTTTTCCTGGTAGAATTGACCTTCCATAACAGTAGATGATTTTTATGTACCTATTAAAGATGTTCTTTTTCATTCTTTGTGGGATTATATTTGATTATGAAGAAACCTCTGGGGTTTTGTGGGTTAAAGGCTCCAATGGGACTTGGATTAGATTGAATTACAGAATGGTTTTGAAAGATTCTCAGAATATTGTTGATATTTCCTGCTCCTGTTAATGCAAGTGAAGTCATTCTACAATACTAGTCATAAAGATGCCCTACGGTGATTAAGATTTATTTCAGTAGTTTGAAGTACTGCTGTATTATTGATCATTGTCAAAAGAAGAGATGATATCATGGGGTATTTTTTTTCATTTGCATGCAGTGATGCATAAACTCTATGGTTTTAGAGCTGTCATTTAGTTTTTGCTCTGGATGAAAATAGCTACAGATTAATTATCTTCATACTGAGTGCAGCTGCACCACCCAGAGCCTCCAGCTATATCAACACAGCTTAAAGCAGCCTACCTCCACGTGTTTGCAAATCAGTCTCTGTTTCATTGTCTTGTGCTCACCAGTTGAATTTCATAGAAAGTCACAGCTAACTGTAAACACCTGTTGTTATTGTTGGGTTATTAAGTCCTGCTCTTCTTCAGAGAGAGAGGTTGTACTTGATTAATTGGAGCTAATCAAAAGAGATGCCACTGCCTCCAAATGCTTGAAATATCATTTGTAGATTAATCATTGCACTGGGCTTTTTTATCATTTGATGAAATAAAGTGCATGTCAATCAGTCAGCAAGGATGTAAAGCCAGTGAAAATCTTCTTCAAACTGTGTTTGAGTTAATAATTCATGCATGTACCAGTACTGATGCTCTTATTAGCTAAGGTCATTTCTGGCTATTGTTTTGACCGACATTATTTGGTTTTGAAGTACTAGTTCTTATATGGCATTTGATTTTGGAGTCAGTGCTCTCAGCCATCCTGTCTCCATTTAGCTCTTTAAAAATAACTGACAGTCCAAATCTACTTAGTACATACGAAACATGTACATTACACTTTTTCAAGGAGAAAACTTCTATCTTTTCAGCTATTGTATTTTTATTTTTGGCTTGAAAAAAAAGAAAGTTCTTTTTATTTTTATAAAATATACAGATAAAGTGTTTTCCTCTTACTTAATTATTTATCCATCTGTTTGAACCCATTCCTCTCTGCCTTGTCCTTTTTCTTCAAAATTTTAAAATTTAAATGCCAGTTTTACTTTTGAATATGAATGTAATGTAGAATATAGTTTCTTTTGTTTCTATAGTCACTACCAGTCTACCACTACCAGTAAATATTACTGTCATGCAAAATGGTAATTATGCTAGCACAACTGTACAGGGAAGGAGCAAATGGACCCTGGATCTTTTAAAATCTTTAATGAAATTCTTGAAAACACATAACAATTTTTTTAGAATCTTCTATCAAAGTATTTGAAGGCAATGTATAAGAATCCATCTTGGAACTTTTCAGGGTTCATTTCAAATGCAATTTTTAAGTTGAAGCAAGTTCATTTGCTTGACGAGTAATAAGAAACAGAAAGTGTAATACAAATTCTATACAAAACATTTACCAGGCTCTTACTCAAACAATGAAATATGATTTGTATGTCATTATAAATATTTATTACATTTGAGACCTCTGACCAGCAAAATCACTGTATAAGTACCGGTATACTAGTTTTATCAGAATTAGGAAATCTCAAGATGATGGATGAATATCATTGACTCTTTGTTTACAAGAATGCAATTCATGGATGTTTTTGTAGGGCGTTATCGATAACAGGTATAGTGGATTTAAGGAATTTTAAAATGTCTCTGCTTCTTCGAAAAGAGAAAACTATTTGTATACAATGGTGGTGTTTATTGATTTTTGAAACTATATTTGTTGAAACAAATTTAAGTTTTGGTGTGATAAAGCTCTTGGAGTCTTGTAGCCAAAACTACTGATGCTAGATGTAAGGTTTTTTATTTGATGCACAAATGCACTTTTATAAATTTTATTGCACCTAAGATGTGCAATTAAGGTTTAAACGTGAATTTTTACCAGTTTTTAGATGTCTGGGTTTCAATATTTGGATCATAATTGTGTGCTTGGAAGTGTTGATTTATTTTCATTTTCTCAACTTGCAAGAGATTTTGACGATCAAATTTTAACGCCACAAATGAATTAACAATGAAGTTAATTGGGGCCCCTTAGAGCTTCAGAAACTTTCAAGTTGATCTTTTCAGCAATCACACATAGACGGTTCCAGATGTTCAAAGACATTTTTGCTTGTTCATGCCTTAAATATCACTTGTGAAAAACCCCCAGCAGTTTTATATAATTAATTAAATGTTTTTAGTGTGAAGTAAATCACCGTAATCCTTGACAAGGCTGTAAGAAATTTAACAGAATTAAAAAAAGCGCAGTTTCTATATAGGACATGTTCATTGGTTCAGAATAAACAACACCTATGCATTAATGTAATTGTAAAGTATGTAATGTGTCGGGCGTATTACATACAAAATGATTTATCTTTGAGTATATATATTAGAATGAGACAGATTTAGCTTAAACAATTAAAGACTGGATACAATCATCTTCTCTTTTCTGAACTGCTATTGAAATGAAATTTTCTATGGGAATCTGTTTAACACTTAGAGATTTGTTTCATTGGATGCTTTATTATGTATTGATATATGATGTAACAATAATGTAACAAACAATGTTTTGAAATCATTTTACAGTATTACATGTATAACCTTGGACTGAATTCTAAATAATACAACAATTTAATTACAATAGATGAGTAAGAATTGACTGGCTAACTGATGAATGCTTGTACTTAAAATTCAAACTTGATAATTAATATTTTAACACTTCTAACTTTTCTGTATTTGCAGGATATGCTGGTTCACAACCCTGTAGAATTGCTTTTCCCATGACCACCCAGTACATCTCGGCCTACTATGACACAATCATACAAGGCAAAGGATGTAGTAGTAACTCCACAACGAACAGCACGGCAGAGGTTCATGTCATCAACCTTCTGAATGCAGGCCCAGTGTTTAGGAATGACTTGGCAGAAGTGAACTTGTTGATCAAATCACGAAACGAAGAGAGAGGTGAGCAGCAATGTTTTTGAATTGTTGTCTTGTGTGTTATCTAAGTCTGTGGTAATGGAGAGGCAATTCATGTAATGCGTATTGCAAAAATGCACCAAGGTGCAGAGGTCTTTTCAGTGGGAAGATAAAGTTCTGTGAAATCAGTCAGGTTGAATTTATTTTGAATATATCAGATGGCTAACCCTTGATATTGATGGTAAAAAAATCGAAACCTTTAAAATTAACAATATTTTATAACAAAAAATAGTTACCACTGTCCATTTTTGTCACTATAATCATGTAGTGTAATTAATGCACTTTAATAAAGCATATGTCTCTACAATAAGAAATTGAATACTTTTAACAGTCTAAGTAGATGTAGAACAAAGGCAGTTTTATTCAATTGAACATGATAAAAATAGATGAGATTTAAAAAAGTAAACATAATCTAAATTCCAAGACCATACAAGTATGAAAATAATCCTCTAGAGGTCATTGCTTGGTATCTGTAGAAAATACTGTAATGGATTATGTGCTGGGCCCTATCTTCTGTTTCATAATGGGCTGGGAAAAAATGAATTGTGTATAGATCCAACAAATCAATATAACCTGACTTAAGATTTTATAGTTAATAACATTAAATAATGCAGTTATTCATACTGTACTTTAGAGAAAATAACCCTTCAAGTTCTAAATTATGTGTTCTTATTGTTCACAAAGAAATTGAACTTGAGATTAACTCTGTTGAAAATTACATGGGAACATGAATTCTTATGTGAAACTTTGGGCACATAGCTTTTAGAAACCCCTCCAGTTCACAGATATTTATTCATGTTCCCTGTGTGTGTTGGGTTACAATTACAACAACTCCCAGCCCAGAGAAGGGTTACAATTTATTTATAGTGTAGACGATTTGGGTTCACATTTTTATGTTCTAATATTGGAAGTGTTTTCATAAAGAGATGGATAAAAAATATTTGAGGGCTTTAGGTGTCTCTTTTTTATTCAATGAAGTTATATGTATGTTTTTCTTGTTTGTGACGAAGATGAAGATAACAGAAGTCATGGTAATACGAAAAATTATACATCATGTATTTAAATAACGGCAGCAGCTGTTCTAACACCATTCCTTTCCCACTTATTTTTTTACTTTATTAAGCTGATTGAAGTCATGTATGATAAACAATAAAAATCACGAAGCCCAACCGATTCCAAAGTAGAATGGTAAAATGTCGACAATGATAATTGGAGAAAATTGATTCTTTTTCTAGCAAAGTCATCAGTTAATCTTTTGAGAAGCTTAACAAATAGAAGAAATTTATCCTGATCCTCCCCATGAATTATTTATAGTATACAGTAATTCATTGAAGACTCAAAGTTACTTAATTGTCTATTTTTAAACCGAATCTTTACAGGCATCTGAAATTTGAACTACATGTACCTTGTCCATGAGAGATAAATTATCAGGGAAAACAGATAGGTGTAATAATGTCATTGCAATAAAACATTGATAGTCCTTAGGGCTTTCATAGTATATTTAGGAATCATTTCCACCCTAGATTTTACCAGTTAAATGCAGTTTTATAATTAACTTTTCATTTTTGGGGGATGGGGAGATAGTTGCTTATTTATTGCCCCGCGAGACAGCAACTATTTCTCGAGGCGAATTAATATGTTCATGGTTCCATGAACAAACTATGGATAAGTACACAGCAGTTACATGTTTTCTTGGAAGTTCAGGCTTATTTATACTTGCCCCACTTTTAAATTTCATTAACTTTATGATGTCAAATGTCTAGAGACTAGAAGAATGGACAGATTTAAAGATTGACAGAAGTTGTGTAACTATATTTCATATCTTGCCTGTAATGATCCATTGTCTCATTTATTGCATATTCATATTTTATTAATAAGTATAAAAAACTGTGACTTTACATTCCTGTCCAGTGTTTTTGTTGTAGTTACTATCTTGCTGTGTATGTGTTGTGTAATTGTGTACATGTATTTATAGGATTTTACGGTTGTAATTGTAATTTACGTGTGTTACAATTGCTGGAGCTCTGTAATTGTTGTTGTAATTGTTGTGTTGCAATCGGATGTTCAATCTGGCCTTTTAATTGTTGGTATATTTTTTGAAGTGTAATAGTTATAAATGGCTTAGCAATCAGGAACTTTTGCCAAATACTCCCATAAGTTCAACAGATGGTCTAACATGATAGCCTGAACTTTGGCTGCTTTTACTAGATCTCTTGGCAAAGCATCAAATTTTGATAAAGCAAAATACTAGAATGGATGTTTATAAAAAAGGGACACTATAATAATAAGATATGATGCATGCATACTTAATATGACAAGGTGCTCTAATGATGGCAGTTCCTACTTGTAGATGTACAAGATTTCATATTATTAGAACAATATCAAGGACTCAACACGTATGAAAGCCTCTCTCTCGCCCTTGCCCTTGGATTATAAGAAAATAAATCTGATTTTTACTGAAAAACTAACAGGGTGTTGGGGTACATGTATGTGACATATGTATTATTTTGATATCAATAAAAGCCAGTAGCTGGTTAAAATTAATCTTGTCATGCAAGTGATTAGCAGTTAGATATGGAGTTTGTCTATTCTCAAAATTGAGAATGATGGCTCGATAAACTGCATGCTTATAGCTATTCTGAAAAACTAATTATGATAGACTTGACCGTACATTGTCACTCAGTCATTAAAAGATTGTGGTTAAAAATTTTTAAAATATGGATTGACTCATAAGTATTGTAGAGTTTATGATTTCCTCTGTGTAAGCCGTCTCTTGGGCCCCTAAACTTGACAGGTTCGCTGTATATATGCATGGCTTGAAGGAATTTTATTTGCACAAAGAAAAATAGTTTTGCATAATGTTGAAAAACAAAAGCCTAGTATTTGAAGATTAAACTTGATGGCTGATGTTTTTCTTTTGTGTGACATTTATTGAATTGAAGAGTGGTAATAAGCTTCCAAGTAACTTTTTAAAGGTCAAAAGGCTAATGTCCTAAGCCAATGCTGATATAGAAATTTAATTGAGGAAGCCGATTACAATCACAACATATTTCAAAAATAGACTTGAACTATATGATTTGAATAATGACCTAAAATACCTGTATTAATCTCCTTAGTCACACAGAGCATTGAAAAGTTACAAAAGCATATTAGCCATTTGCATATTTGTATCAGGAAATTCTACAACCATGATGGTACAATAAATATAAACAATCCATGGAAATATTATTCTTATTTGAAAAGAGCCATCTATTATGATAAAACTATTTTTCCCATTTGAAAGTGATTGATGTGTAATTAAATATAGACATGCATCATAAAATTTATTCTCAGATTTTTATTTGCCACATTTTTTACATATTTCATTATTATTTGCCTTTTATGTGGTATTTTTTCAATTGTAATTCGTAGATTGATTTTCAAGTTGTTTACAAAAGCTAAAGAATTAATGACTTGACATTTGAATTACAAAACTAAGCACTTGTACTGAAACATAAATCAGTACGGTATATCCCGGTACCCATGCAATTCTGCGTGAGTCTTATCTGTGGTTTTATGAATTTTGGTCTTGATATGAGTAAGGTGATGTGGTATAGTACATTCACTTATTACTTGTATTCTTTTCCCAATGACTTTTACTGCAATTAGTTGCTGATGCTTTTACTAAGAAGCCATTCTTCCCATCTGTGTACTAAAGTTATTGTCATTTGCTTCCATATTTAGAAAATCAATGCTATTCAGAAAGAATGGAATCCACTAGTAGTGTTGCTTTGCCATTTGATCAATCTGAATGTGAGACACAGAATGGAATCCTATAGGAGTGTTAGACCAAGGACAGGGGACAGGGGAGGAAAGGGGGGGGGATAGCTGCATCAGTTTTGTTACTTTAATGATTCAGAACTCCCTTTACCCCGGCCTTCACTTTTGTGTGGCATGCAAGATGTCAAATTTCTACCATGAATTTCATATCATCAGTTACATGAATAATGACCTGCTTACTGATGTACTATTGATAATTCTATGTTGACCTTTGTCTAGTTTCTGTACATACAATCCAATACGTGAATTCAAAGAGGTGATAAATTCATTAGTTACAGCAAGCATTTGTGCCATTGCTAATTGATTTGTGCTCCTTTGATTAATTTCATGTACCGGTACTCTATTTGGTTTTGCTGTCCTTCAGTTATTATCATCTACTCGAGCAACATTTGTTACAAGTGTTTGAATCTTGTAAATCAGGTCATTAAGAGAACTTGTTATATTAATGGCATTGGTGGTTAAAGCTATTGTGTATGTAGATCTGATAACAACAAAAAGTGTAAAATGATCGCAAAAGGAAATATTTTTAGACCAAAGAAAATATGCTGTGCCCATTTGAATTGACAACAACATCATTGAGAACTTTGAGCACGGAGGGAGTTTGTTCCTTAACGAGGCACATTTGGTTTTGATAACTGCACTAAAGTGTCACTCTAGAGTACAATTTTACATCAGATCGACATTTACAATTTTATCGATAGAACTCACGATGATAAAACAGTTTATGAATAATTTGTGAAGAGAATCTTTTATGATGATGTTTTTTTTCTCTCTGTTTTGTAGCCTATTTGGAACCCTTCGTTTACGTATTGAACTCACGGCAGCCAGTAAGGTGGAAGATTCGAACGGATATTACCCTAGCATCAAAGAAGTTGCATCTTTTTGTGGTAGTTATCTTTTACTTAGTTTCCTCTGGACTATTACATCATGCATCAAAACAAATTACAATTGTACTCCAGTACCTGATAATTATTTCTCTGATAGGAGATAGCTTGCACCATATTAATAGGAATTTTCATTCAGTTCATAAACCTCATGATTGCGTGAATGGAAGAATCATTAGTGAATAGTGTCAGGTTTTATAAGATTTTGTATTAAGGTTTTCATTTTTTACATCTCATTTTAGATTCCATCATATTCAAGCATTCGACTTGTCACAGACAGTGAGAAAAAACAAGTGAGAAAAAGCATGATGCCTCAGGACACCCAGACTCTAATGTCATGGGTGAAAAATGAATTCGAAGTCATAACCTCCTACACAGAGCTGAAGAGAGGGAATCAGATGACGCTCAATGTTGGACTGGGTAAGATTACAAGAAACAGGGGGAGTAGATGAAGGAACCTAGTAACATCTTAATGAACTAGTTGAAAGCACTCTCCCTAGAGTGAGGGAAAGAGGTTGATTACGTATTCATGTATAGACAAGGTTACTTTTACATGAAGGAAGGCACAATTGATTTGGGGTTACACTGGATGAGGTGGTAGATTGAGTGCAGTTGCGCAGTTGAGGATAAAATTACATGAGAAATGAAAAAGGGGACAAGATGCACAAGATGAGATCAACTTGGTGACACCCTCCCTGGGCTAGCTCATACATCAAGATATACATTGATTTTGAATAGGACAGAGCTAGGATCAGATACAGAAAATGAAACATCATTTGGATTTGGGTCATCTAGACATTGTCAAGATAAAGGAGGCTTATTTTTGTTTTTTGGGGTTTTTTTGGAAGGGGGTTGTCAAAAATGAATAAGGTTATTGGGGGGGGGGGGTGTTGTCACAGTAACCAGGTCCACTGTGATCACAAAGGATCAAGAATGAAGCTGTCCTCTGATTGTCTAGATAGAGATTGGGTTAATGGCAAACATAATGGGGTTTTGAAAAATCATTTGTTCATCCATTTGTCAATTGAAGACGTACGTACTTACTCAGTATAATGTCTTGGTGTTTATGTAGTGCACAAGTGTCCATCCAAATCAAAGAATTATAATGATTTATATTTTCTTTGGTAATGCTGAATTACGTCAATTATTAAAGTACCATAGAGATTAAGCATTAGAATATGGTACATTTACATAAACTTGTCACTTATGTATTCAATATTTATAGAAAAGAGATTTGTGATGCTTTATATCCAAGTATCTGGTAGCTAAAAGAGTATGGTTAAAATGGAACCTCTCGCTTTTCTGCCCTAGATAGAGTGCTAATTGATCCATTACTTGTATTTTTTGTGTAAAATGCTCCAGAAATTTGTCATTTGGTCCAGCAGAACTATTTGCAGATGTCACATAATTGCCTATTGATTTTACTCCAAATTGCTGGCTGCGTATTTGAGACTCAGCATAAATGAACAATCTTGGTTCATTGACATTTTTGTATATAGTTCAGAAGTTAGAACTAAAAACTACCCCCCTTGCTGCTTTCTGAATTGAAATGTCATCATTTATTATATTTTGATAGTCATAAAAGTGGCAGGTTTTTAGATTTATTGAATGTCATCATTAGGAATTATTCATTGCAGGATATGACAGAATAATGTGCAGGACGGTTATCATTATTTAGTTTGTTGTGATCAAGTTTCTGTGTGCAGATCGAATAATACTTGACGTTTAAACAATGAACTGAAATAAATCCATTTAAATCGGATGGCAACCCATAAAGTAGAAGATGGTAAAGATAAATATCACAGGGCTTTGCAAGATATTGGGAGCGTTTAACTCAAGGCCATGGTTGGGCCAATGTAAATAGTGAGAAATCTTAATAGTACATATCACTACTATACATTATTGACATTAGCCATCAAAGTGTATTAAGGTTCAAACATTGCCATTTAAATACTGGAGGGATACAAACATTTGTTTCGAAAAATGTGACTCCTCAACCTAATTGTTGTAATGCGCAACATAATTTTCAATCGTATAGAAACTAGAAAACTTCATAGTGTACGTTACATGTGTTACTATTTGTATTTATATTTAGCTGTGATATTTCAATACAGAAATGCCATCTATTGAAAGTAATATGATTGAAGAGGGTTTGAAAGAATTTTTTCTTTTTATTAATACAAGAAGAGAAATTTATGGAATGAAAACAGTTTTATTCATTGTTGTAATGACAATGTGGACATTGGTTATTGGAGGAGGGAAGAATTCCAATCTTTCAATACTTAAAGGCATTGAATATATGGGTTGTAATGATTCTCTGGAAATTAAACATTTCAGAAAGCTTTGATCAATTTTTTTATGCAACATTCTAGTTGTCCTAAAAAGTTATTGTTGAAATGCAATATATTCAACTAAAGAATAAATGAAGCCAAAAAAAATATTTAATTTTTTTTTTAAAATCCCAGACAAATGGATATCGAGGAGACTTCTTATGCAATGCAAGTAACAAAAACACAAATACAAATTAATATGTTACAAATTAATGCCATGTAGGTGGCTTGCTTAGAGAAACTGATAAAAATAGCAGCTGTTGGTTATGGACTGGTCTAGAGATGTTTTAGAAGCCTAAAAGACTTCAGATTTGCATACTAGAGTGGCTCGGACTTGATATACTGTCTTTTTGTATCATCTAACCACATTTAAAAGAAGACAAGATGTATTCCAGAGGAGGTCAAATTAATTTGAGTCTTTTTATGGCATATATTGCCTTTTAGTACTTAGATGTATAATTTTAAGTTACAAAATAGGTGATTTATTGGGTTTTTCTCTGAAGCTAATTAAATGTGTATGTTTTAACCTGATTCTCATCAGTTAAAACATAGTGTGCAATTTCCTGTCGGAAATGATGTAAAAAAAAAAAAAAGTTTTATTTATGTATGAAAAGACTCTTATAATTATACCACAGGCAATATTTAGGGGTTTGGGGGTTGGAATCACCATTTCTGTGTCTGTTTGTCTGTAGACATGAATTTGTTCAGACCAGTTCCAAGAAACTTTCCTTCAATTTGATGTATACTTTTAATTCATGATGATGATAAAAAGATGTGCATGATATTTTAATAATGACATTATCTTGATAACTTATACAGGGTTAATCAAAGTTAAAGTATTTGTTGGAGTCAGTTAACAAATTGGTACATGATTTATGTTTTTGACATCTTATTCATGTAAGTAATGAAAAGAAGGAAATGATCTTTAATAAGTTAGTCATAAAAAATATGCCATTAACATCCATAAACCAGTGAGATTTTTGGTTTTTGACGAATCCACTGCATTTTATTGTTCTTGTGATGCATAGAATTTGTCATAGAAATGTTGGACAAAACTAGTGTTTTTGAGTGCTCTCCCACTCCCAGTGTATAATCGCTCCTACAACCAGAGTGAGGGCCAAAGTGGCCAGCAGGCTCTTAGTGTGACCTTTTTTTGTTCATTCTTTTGTCTAAGGTTGACAGGTATGTTTACCTGTTAAGTTGCCACAAAAAAAAACTTTCACCTCATCAATTTATCTAGACATTATAAGCTAATTTTAGAATTTATACATCTAATCACATGTTTGTGGATGAAAACTAAGAAAAATTAATTAAAAAGTAAGACAGAAACAATTCAGTATATTATGTATCTATTGCATCTACCTGTGCAGTCATTTGAGGGTTAAATTTAACAATCATTTAGAGCTCCATTTCGGTTACAGCCATGTGTTTTACATTGCGATTTCTTCGTTTTTTTCGACCTCACATATGGATATTTATAAATCCGTGTGGTTTTGTTTTTGATCTTCTATAGTGGAGTTGTAGATCTATGATTCAAACAGCTATTTGTGTCCAGTCAATGTCATTTTCATTTAAAATTGAAATACACAAAACTGCTGCTGCTTAGGGTATTCCCAGGTTTTGTGACATGCCTCATAAATCTTGCTCAGAAGATAAGTGAAACACAAGGTAAAATCTGGAGACAGCTTGAGAGAGAAGTTTGCAACCATTGCCATGAACTTGAACACATTAAACTTTGGAAATGGAAGCTTGCTGCAGCTAAACTTTGTAATCTTAAAGTGTTTTTTTTTTAAAGAGAATAAAGTTAGGAACTTATTTCTCTTTTGCGTGTTGAAGGTAAAAGATATTATTTATCTCTGAACATAAAAAGAGGGAGTGCCCCAGCTTAACTTTTACATGTTTACAATGCACTTAATCCTGGGGATTATCAAAATCTCTGTCAGAAAGGAAGATTAAAAAGCCACAGCAAACTAAGCTTGAAATTGCAGCCAAACATCCCTGGGTAGTAAATGTGGCATCCAAATTTCTCCCATATCTCAATTTCTCCCCGTTGATAACTAGGTGTGACATATACAGGTCAGGATGCAGATTTCTCTTATCCTGAGGCAGCTATGTAGAAATCTTGTCTTGTAGAAATATGCTATGTATTATGCTATATCTGTCTCTGAATAATGTCATGTGTATAATTTAATGTCACTTTTCTTACTAGATTGGACTTGAAATAATGTTAGGCATTCATTTAGCGACCTTGGATATTTTCCGAGTACTGACCTTACCATTTAGCCTCCTTCAACATTAAATCTTTTTAACAAGTTCATTAGTAAGAATGAAGATATTTGTCCCTATTTGGAAAAAGCATAGGAAACATTTACATTCAATGAATGTTCACATTGTATTTGATTTTTCAGATAAACATGCAGCTAGTGATTGTGTTATTCAAGAAAACTCGTCTCAGAAGTTGAATGTGATGGCAAAATTTGAACAGCCCCAACTCTCCTCTGGTTGCATTGTTCCACAAACGGATATCTCCAGGTAAAGAAAACAAATCACCTCTACATTTAATTGCCACAGGTAAAATTCCAACTGGTCATTTGATTTCTAGAATGTGTGGCCACAATGGGTTGACCAGGGATCAAAGAGCTAAATGCCATTTACAAAGTTGTTCATGTATTGAAGCGATTATGTCAAGTAGGTTAGAGCTCAGGTAGATGTAGGCCAGGTAAAGGTACACTCCCAGAGATTAATAGTTATCACCGACTAAAGCCTTAGTGTTGGATTCTCAAGCTTTGTGATTCTCCAATCAACAAATCTACAATCAATAAAGGGGCTCATTAGTTTATGTTATCATTGTCGTGTCTTGCCTTGAGCTAAATTAAATGGTATGCCTTGATGCAGAGGAAAACTAAAGCACATCAAATACATTTTTTCCTTGAAACATCTGACATGCATCTCATTTTGTCACAATGAGGTTAATCTTTGTATTTTTTGTTTTTTGGCAAAGGTTTTATTTTGCTATCAAACTAATGCATTCATTCATTGAAAAAAAAAATTCAATATCATTTAGAATAACCTTGGAAACATCCGACATCAAAATGTAAAAATTGTTAAAAAAAAAAAAAGGGATAGATGTAACAGCTCTATTGGTTTTGTTTCAATACAGGGTGGCATATATAATAGAGGTGGAACAGGTGAGCAATATTGCAAACAATACAGCAGCCATTGAAGCTCACCTGGATATAAGAAGCATGTCTAAGAAGAGAGTTCAGAAAGATTTCTGGTTAGTCCTGAAATCACCAGACCACGTCAATTGGAGAGTATCCACCCACAAACTCCAGGGATACATTGATATTGTGGTCAGTACTTTACATATACAGTCAAAACTGCCAAAGCGGTCATCCCTATTAAGCAGTCACCTTTCGTAGGCGGTCATTTTATTTCCTCCTGATGAAAAATCCTATATGATTGCCCTCTAAAGAGCGGTCACCTGTCTAACGTGGTCAGGGGTCATCATATTTTGATCCGAAACTGTACAGTTTACATGCATTAGGTGGCCATTTTGATCGGTCACATGATTTACACCCAGGGATTTTTAAACATGGCTTCCGAATGTCGGTAATAATTATACACCTGAGGCAAGAGAAAACAAATTAATCGATGTATTTATAATGCATAACTGGCAGATTAGATACGAATGGGAATCAAGTGAATTGTTCCAACATCTATTAACAATGTTTGTTTTATAAATGAAATAGGTGTCAAAAATGTCCGCGGCGAGGCAAGAGAAAATTGCTTGATTTAATAATATGATTTTGAGTTTAGATACGGCCTGTTGAAAAATAAATTTTTGATTTGTATTAACAGTGTTTTCTAAATATACAGTATTCGTGAAAATAATTAGTGTTATTATTGTGAAAATATCAGCGACAAGGGTTTACCACAGAATGACTTTTTTCAATAATTTAAAAAATATAGGCTTAAATGCACAATGCATGCATGCACAATGCATTGATATGAAGTTGTACTTATTTATAGATATAAAAGATACTATAAAAAACACCAAATCAATTACTTTATCGATCATTTTGATACATTATGCTAAATATCAAGTATATATAATTAAAATAAAAACCAAAAATTGTTTTAGTAAGGTATAAAATGTTGGCAAATCATAAGTCTCTATTCAAAGGTCATCTCTCTTAAGAGGTCACTTTGGGTGCCTCCCGCAGGTGACTGCTTAATGCAAGTTTGACTGTACATTAAACATGTTGAATAGTAATGTGCATGTTTCTAAATAAAGTCCATATGCTTGAGAATTTCTTTAAATTTAAGAAAATAATTGTGTAAATGTAATTAAGATTTTATCAAAAGGTGAAAATGAATAGTTTTTAAAGTCCTTTATAGCAAATGAAATATTCATAAAAGTATCGAAAATCGTCAGTTAAAATGCTTTTGTTTACAAAAATAACAACAACAAAACTAGCCAACATCAAAACTAAAAATACATAATAACTATTGTAATTTGTTTGAAAAGCCAGTTTATTAGATCTGCAATAGTTATTATGTTCATATTTTTGACATTAAAGAAAAAGTTTTATTAGCTTTGACAATAACATTATTAAAAACAAACATCAGAAACTGTGTTACTTGTGACTCAAGAATGACATGTTTTGACTCTGACCTTATGTCATTTGACTAAGGTCAACATGGCATTTACAAACCAGAAAGGGGAAGGTGAGGGGAAGACAGTTCTAGTTACATGTAATTTACAAAAAGTTACAATGCTGAAATTATCTAGTCTCTACATGTTAATCGTGCTATAGACCATTTTGTTCACCCGGTTGTGCTCTGGTTTAAAAGTGCCAACTGTAACACAGAGCTGTTTTTGAGTAGTTTCTATTTGATTTTTTTTATCCAACATTATTAACAAATCTTGGTTAAAATGTATGGTCATGATAAACTTCAAAGTTTAGAAAGTGGATCTACGTGTAGTACGGTAGTTTGATGTTATGATATAAGTTAGCAATGTAAAATTAACTTCAACTTGTGTATGAAATACAGAAATTTGTGGAGTAAAAAAGATTCTTTTTTTCTGATTTATGAAAACCTCTCTCAGTTTGATGTCATCAATTAATTAGACATGTTACTTGATAAGCCTGAATTTGTGATTTTCAAAACTTACTGAAATTTTAAAATTTCATTCTAGGCTAATAGTTATGTGGACATGTTGCGGATACGGATGGACCCTGTAAACGTGCGGAGAGATGAGATTCTGGCCACAGACCAGGGACTTATCCGTTGGGTGGAGGATTATCTAGGGCCAGTAGCCATGTACACAAAGATCAACCTGGCCAACAAAATCAAACTCATTTTACCTGATACAGGTAAGAAAAAAAAGAATGTTTTAGAAAATAAGATTTAGATGCCTAATGTTTAAGAAATATATAAAAAGATATATAAGCAGAATTGAACATTTTGTTTCTTTTTTCTGTATAACTTATTAATGATAAGTTGACCTTTTGAAAGTCAATCATGTTTTTTTTTTTGTGAAGTTGTGGTAATCAGATTTTAACTCATTATGGATAGATCTGGAGACTCTTTTGGCTAATGCCATTGTTTCTTGTGCGATTTATTTTAATGAATATTGTTTTTTTTTTCAGCAGGCAGTAATTCTCCCAAAGCAAATCCTACCCACATTGACCCATTCTCAGTTCGAGCATACACAAAAACAGTAATCAAGAGGGTATTGCGCACAGAGTGTGGGGAAAAGGGGCAAATTATAATACACATGACAAAGTCTGTCATGAAGGTATTTATTTTTAGCTCACCTGAGCTAAAAGCTCAAGTGAGCTTTTCTGATCAAAATTTGTCCGTTGTCTGTCATCGTTGGCGTTGTCGTTGTTGTAAACATTTCACATTTTCATCTTCTTCTCCAGAACCACTAGGCAGATTTCAACCAAACTTGGCACAAAGCATCACTGGGTGAAGGGGATTCAAGTTTGTTCAAATGAAGGGCCACACCCTCTTTAAAGGGGAGATAATTTAGAATTATTGAAAATTTGTAGGTATTTTTCAAAAATCTTCTTCTCAAAAACTATTAGGCCAGAAAAGCTGTAACTTGTATGGAAGCATCCTCAGGTAGTGTAGATTCAAGTTTGTTCAAATCATGGTCCCTAAGGGTAGGGTGGGGCAACAATGGTGGGTAAACTTTTATATAGGAATATATAGAGAAAATCTTTAAAAATCTTCTTCTAAAAAACTATTAGTCTAGAAAAGCTCAAATTGGAGTGGAAGCATCCTCAGATAGTGTAGATTCAAGTTTGTTCAAATCATGGTCCCCGGGGGTAGGGTGGTGCCACAATGGGGGGATGAATTTTTACATAGGAATGTATAGAGAAAATCTTTAAGTCTTCCTCTCAAAAACTATTATGCCAGAAAAGCTCAAACTTGTGTGGAAGCATCCTCAGATAGTGTAGATTCAAGTTTGTTTAAATCATGGTCCCTGGGGGTAGGGCGGGGCCACAATGGGGGGATGAATTTTTACATAGGAATATATAGAGAAAATCTTTAAAATATTCTGGGAAAGTTTTCAGTCCAAAAAGCAATAACTTGTGTGAAAGCATGGGTTGTGCAGATTAAAGTTTGATCAAACCATGATTCCCTAGAGGAAAGTGGGGCTACAAAGTGGGGTGGGTGGTTGTTATATAGGAATAGAGAAAAATCTTCTTACAGGTACAACAACAAAAGGGGCTTGGTATTTACCATAAAAATATGTGGATAAAAATCGGCAGATATTTTAAATTTTTTTTAGCAAGATCTACTGTCAAGATATATTGATTTTAATACTGTAATGCTAATTTGATCAGAGTTAAGGCTATTGTTGCTCAGGTGAGCGATGTGGCCCCTGGGCCTCTTGTTATAGTTTAATCACAATATACATGTAAGTTAAAGGTCGTCGATTTACGACAATCAATTTGAGATTTAATAATCGATTACGATTGGTCTATTACATAATTTACATTAATGCTATACTTATCATTTTGTTTATTATTCTGTATTTCTTGAAATAAAAAGTTAAAAACTGATGCAAATTCATGTGTATATCCGGCTAGTGTTTTTGACTGCCATTTTGAAATACTAAAATCTTGTTTGATATGGTAGAAGGATATTGTTTTGGATCACAGCAGTGCTAGAATTTCAAACAAAATACACAATAAAATTTGATAACATCAAGATCTTCAATTTTCGATATAAATAAAAATAATTGTCAATCATTATTTTGCTGGAAACTCCCATTTTATTTATTCAAAATTATGTTTATGTATCGGACTGAGTTTCACGTTTTAAAAACAAAATGGCTGAATTTGAAAATGCACATGTGCCTCTACGATCATCCAGGCAGAAAAACAAAGTCTGTGGTGTGGAAACACTCTGGATTCTTTAAGAAAATAGATGCAGTGGGGCATAAGTAAATGTAAAGAGCACTTGAATATTTTAAAATAAACAATAATTTAAAATCTAGTGCTCCATTTGAATGAATTTAATACAACATGTAAAAATTATTACCGATTCGATTAAAGCCTGATCATCAGTTGGTTAGAGTTAATCAATTCTGCCAATAAATCAATTATGATTTTCAGCTGATTTGACAACACTAGTGCCAGTATGTATATTTGAGATACAATGTAAAGGTCTTGTTTGTTTGTGCTGTAGATTTTTAACCTGTCCTGGAAACAGATTACATTGTTGGACAAAGGCTGTCATGGGGAAGTATATAAGAGAGAGCTTATCATTGCAACAGCACCAGAGATGTGCAAGACAGTTATCAATCACAAAGGCACCCAGACTCACTACACCAATGCAGTAAGTGCACAAAGTGCTGTGATATTTTGTGTGAACCTCACCATGATTACAGTTTTCTTTAATTCCCTTAGGATGTTGAACACAGAAGAGTAAAGTAATGGCTGATAGTTATCTTTGATTCAAATGAGCGTCAATTACTTGTGAAAGTCTATAAGACCTTCTAAACTTTCTGCACTAGAAGTATGATGTGGAGGGGTTTTGTTAGGTTTTTTAGGTGTGAATATTCGGTGAAAGGGGGGTGTATTGGGAATGATTTAAAGATCACAACTACAGTTAAAAAACCAGTATTGGAGTGTAGTTACCCAAAACACAAACATTTTCTTGTAGATTGTCATCCACAAAGAGGAGGTGGACACTGACCTTTATGACCAGCCAAGTGGAATGGGAATTAATGAAGTGGATGATGGAGAGGAAGACTTAGGAGAAGAGGGGTCTGGAGTATCCTCCATGGATGGTACATACATGGATGATGAGGATTTGAATCAGTCACCAGACAGAATTGAGATTCCTATCCACTGCACAGTGCCTAGGATAAGAGAAGAAGAAATGGTATGTACGGTATATTGGAGAAATAATACTTCAATTCGTGCAAATCCTGTAGTCCAAATTTTTATTTGCAATGACATTATTTAATTTAGCAATTTACCAGTTATAAAGTGGTTCGCGGTAAAAACATCATAAACAAAAAAAATGGCAAGAATTTTTGAGAGGAAAAATATTTGTTTACATTAGTATTAAAAAAAATAGAGGGATTTTATAAGGTAGAAAAGACAGGCATAATTGTTAAGTTAGGCCATCATTAAAAATATCTTTGTTTCCCCTAACCCGACCCTAAATTTTGAAGTTGGGTAGGTAGGTAGGTAGGAAAATATTTTTTTTTTCTGCCAGGGCATAATTAAAATTACATTATAAATTAAAAATGGAAAAACAATCAATTTTTTAATTAATTACAAAACTAAAAAAAATTGATCAGTTGTAAAACAAATTGTAATACTTGTACTAATGGAATGTAAAACGAATTTAATATCGAATTCACAATTTGATATTGTTTATCTTAAATTTTAACATGTTTGATTCAATGACTAGATGTGCAAGAATAGCTAGATTCATTATCATTTGTATGTTGATGTACATGTTAACCTATATTTAAATATCATTTTAATGATAATGTACATACTTCAAAGTATCAATTAATTTTTCAAAATTTGGTTTATACAATGTCTAAAAGTATATCAAACCAATGATATTTGACCAACTTAACGTAATGTAATAAATGTAAATGTTTGTAAAGTCTTATTAAATGATTCTAGTTACTATAATATCAAGTTTACACAAACTCACTACACTTGCAGACAGTATCCTTCTTTGACAAGGAAAAAGGTGTCTATACAAAGAAATATTAACCGAAATTTGAAACATAATGCCAGGGAAGAAAACAATATTTAGATAATAAAGATTTTTGTGAATTTACCCAATTTCACTTTATTTATAGTAATCACCAAAACCAACTTTTGTTTCGGTTTTTTGAAATTTGACTGTTTAAATTTTTCACAACATAAAGAGTCTTTCATATAACAGGTACCAACCTAATTTTTGGGAGACTAATTTCTCCCTAACAGAAAAGTGGGGAGAAGTTTGAGAAATCAGGGAGACTGTCATTATTTGATACAGCATAACCTACAGAAATGATGATATACACAGATTCAACCTTAATTAAAATTAGATTAGAATTTAAGCAAGTCAATAAAAATTGAAACAACTTCTAAAAGTTAAAACAACTTATCCAATCTATTAAATGCAATTAATTTGATGTATTCATACATTTTATAGATGAAATGTTTTGTAATTGTGTTCATGATGTTGCTACATGACAAATAAAATCAGTCTCTGTACTTCTGTTTATTTTGGAGGTATTAGTCCAACCATTTGACCCAATTACAACCGTTGTTTAGAGGATCATTTTAATTTTTAAGATAACTGTAGGCAGATTTTAGCATCAATTTGGCAAAGTTATTTACTAATTACAAGTTACCAACTTATTGTCATATCAACACTAAAAGTAATAAACATCAGTTGTAATTTTCAATACACATGCAGTAGGATATATGTTGCAGCACCCGTATTCATATTGTAACCCATAAAAGATAAGACAATCGCAAATTTTTAATTACAACAGTGGTTAACTGAGGCTATGGAAACGTCGTTTGAATTAAATGATTATCATTTTAATGTATTTGGGGTTAATTTAAACGATCTTGGACTCAGAATACAAGGCGACTTCAACTTCTCTTTGGGAGAAAATTCTGGCGAAGTTACCGATCATAAAGCGAGTATTCCGCCCATGTTGATGATCAAGGCAAACAAAATGATTGTAAAACGAAAAAATGTGGATCTCCTAAAAACGAATCTGGGTACAATTAAGTTTCTTTAAAAAAAAAATCTCTATTCAATGTGGTAAAAAAAATAATTCAGTCGTCGGGATTCAATTGGGTCGGTCGCGTTAGGGGAAACATAAATAATTTTAATTTTGGCCTTATGTAAAGTTAATGTAAAAGTATGCTGATTTATCCTTAACTTTTTAAAGAGCTGGTTTAACTGAAGTAAAATGATTGATTTTTGTATGCGTAGGTGTCGACCACAACCAGCAAGCCCAGGAACATCAGCCACTGGGACCCGTCTTCTGACATCCACTACAACATGGTCCTCTACAAGTCCTCCCATTACACTGACCCCCTACACACCTTTCCTCTGGCTCTGCCAGCCAACAGCAGGGTGTATGTCAAAGCCAGCATTGAAGCAGGTGCTTGTCTTTGGCATTAAGAACTGTTTTACGGGTTTTTAGCTCACCTGAACCGAAGGTTCAAGTGAGCTTTTCTGATCACCCGTTGTCCGTCGTCCGTTCGTCCGTCTGTCCGTCCGTCTGTAAACTTTTCACATTTTTGACTTCTTCTCTAAAACCACTGGGCCAAATTTAACCAAACTTGGTACAAAGCATCCTTATGAAAAGGGGATTCTAAATTGTTAAAATAAAGGGCACAACCCTTTTTAAAGGGGAGATAATTACGAAACAGTGAAAATAGGGTGCATATCTTTAAAAATCATCTTCTCAAGAACCACTGCACCAGAAATGCCAATATTTACATGAAAGCTTGTATATATAGTCAAGATTTTAAATTGTAAAAATCGTGACCCCTAGACCAAAACTGGGGCCCCAGGCGGGGTTCAAAGTTTAACATAGAAATAGATAAGATAAATGTTTAAAAATCTTCTTCTCAAGAACCACTGCACCAGAAATGCCAATATTTATATAAAAGTGTGTATATAAAGTGAAAATTCTTAATGGTAAAAATCGTGACCCCCGGACCGAAACTGGGGCCCCAGGCGGGGTTCAAAGTTTAACATAGAAATACGTTGGAAAAATTTTTAAAAATCTTCTTCTCAAGAACCACTGCACTAGAAATGCCAACATTTACACAAAAGCTTGTATATATAGTGAAGATTCTAAATTGTAAATAATGTGACCCCTGGACCAAAACTGGGGCCCCAGGCGGGATTCAAAGTTTAACAGAAATCCATAGGATAATTTTTTTAAAATCTTCTTCTCAAGAACCACTGCACCAGAAATGCCAATATTTATACATAAGCTTGTATGTATAGTGAAGATTTTAAATTGTAAAAATCGTGACCCGCAGGCAAAAACTGGGGCCCCAGGCGGGGTTCAAAGTTTAACATATTTAAGATAAATGTTTAAAAATCTTCTTCTCAAGAACTGCAGTGCAACAGTTTGAGATATTACTATGCATACATCCTTGGCAATTGTAGATTTTAAAGTGGTAAAATCGTGACTCCCAGTCCTATACTGGGGCACCAAGAAGGGTTCAAAGTTTAACATAGAAATATATTGGAAACATGTTTAAAAATCTTCTTCTCGAGAACTACAATGTAACAGTTTGTGAGATTACTAAACAAGGATCCTCAAATAGTGGAAATTCTAAATTATAGAAGCCATGACCCTCGATCTAATACTGGGGCCCCAGAAGGGGTTCAAAGTTTAACATAGATAGAGGGAACATGTTTAAAAATCTTCTTCTGGAGAATCACAATGCTTCAATTTGTGAGATTACTATGCAAGCATTCTCAAATTGTGAAGTTTCTAAATTGTGGAAGCCGTGACCCCCAGACTAAAATTGGGGCCCAAGAAGGGGTTCAAAGTTAACATAGAAATATATAGGGAACATGTTTAAAAATCTTCTTCTCAAGAACTACAGTGCAACAGTTTGTGAGATTACTATGCAAGCATCCATGGCTATTGTAGATTCTAAATTGGTAAAATCGTGACCCCCAGACTAAAACTGAGGCTCCAAGTGTGGTTCAAAGTTTAACATAGAAATATATATGGAAAATGTTTAAAAATGTTCTTCTTGAGAACTACAATGCCACAGTTTGTGAGATTACTATGCAAGGATCCTCGAATAGTGTATTAAAGCCAACCATAAACCCCGGACCAATACTGGGGCCCCAGAAGGGGTTCAAAGTTTAAAATAGAAATAGCATATGCTACGAAATAGAATGTTACAAGGAACTGTTGTTCAGGTGAGCGATGTGGCCCATGGGCCTCTTGTTTAGATGTATTGTGATGAGAATTAAAAAAAAAAATCCATTTTAGAAGTTCATATTGCATAAATGTTATAGAGTAAGCTACGGTACAAGTACATATAATTGATTCGTATGCAGCAGTATTATAGCTTGAAATATACGAGATAATTGTTTACATTTATGAAAGGTTGATATTTTCTTATAGACCAGTCGTTGCGTGTGGTGATACAGAACTGCTGGATTTTTCACAGTGATGATGCACCCATTCACTGGCTTATTAGGGATGGGTAAGTGACCTTTTTTCATGCAGAAATTAGTGTTTTACCCACTTGACAGGTGTTATACAGTTGCATATGGTTCTTAACACAATTATGAAAAGTTTCTTAACAATATAAGACGAAAAGGCATATTTTGATAGAACCGACAAAAATGCAACACACTACAGTTGATTTTGTTTTTTTTCTGTAGTTGTATAAAGGATGCTAATGTTCGGCACCAGTATGGGATCTTGAGAAGTGTGACCCAGTATGAGAGATTCAGTTTCCTGCTTAGTAATGCCACGCCTTTCAGCTACCTGATTTGTCAGTTGAGCACCTGTCAGAACTGGCCGAAAGAGAGCAACAAAGGCATTCCAATGGTAAGACATCAGACTGATTTAGCAGCAACTAAAGGTCAAATTAACATGATACTATGGCTCCACTAAAAGATATCAAGAAATTGTTCGAGGACTACCATGTTGGATACCCTAATTAATTGACGTATCAAGTCATTAATATTGTTTAATATGCAATATGCAAATATTATGAATACTTTTCAGATCTTCTATTACAATTCATATTTCTCTCAATTGCATATTGCACTGGCCAGAATTGCAATAATTAAGTGCCATTTTATGGATCCTGCAAAGGGCTGATTATTCTCAGATGAGTGTAAAGGCCCATAGGCATTTTGTTAAACCGTCCCTCTTTTTTTGAAAGGCAAAAATTTGGGACAATTATTTTGCAAAATGTATCGGTATTGTATCTTTAATAATTCAGAGTTTTGGTACTGATTCCTTGATGAGTTTTATAAAATTCTCTGCTTTATCTTCTGAATGGCAAAAATTTTAAACAACTATTTTGCAATCTACATTGTGATTACATGTATACCTATAATTATTATGAGTCCTTGTACTGATTCCTTGCTGATGATTGTACAATGTTCTCTGTTGACAGTGTGTGGAGGAGAGCAAGCTCTGTGACAATGACAGCCCTATAGCCATGCTGAAGGAGATCACCCTAGGTCCGCTGTATGCCACCGACTCCAAGACTGACCCAGAGCCAGAGGACACAGACAATTACAATGCCAGTTCAACAATTAGTAAGATTCAGACCTTAATGGCAACTGTTATCTTTGTATAGATTGTAATATTTAATACTCAAAATTAAAGGGGTATGAAATTTTTTAAGGGTTTATTGAAATTTTATTTATTTGGTTCATTAAAACTGAATTCTTTTACCCTACTGAATTTTCCAAAGAATGTGTTGCTAGAATTGAAAATTAAAACATGTGTGTCTTCACAAGACTAATTATTTAACACAATATGCAAGTAACAAAATAGCTGACGTCCACTTGAATTGATTGGTGTTTCCCGGTCCTCAGTTAAGGTACCTAAGGTCCACATCGTGAACCAGCAGCCAGTGAGCGAGACATCCAAGGATGGAAATTCCCAGAAAACCTCTGGACAAACGGTCGTAGTGGAGGGTCTAGACTCAGGGACAGTCATTGGAATCGCCTTTGCTGCATTCATCATTGGAGTCCTACTGGTGGCAGCTCTCTGGTTCATTCACACTCATACAGGTCAGGCATCACTAATCATTGAATTATACATGTCCCATGTAATCTGTGTTTCAATTTGTAATTTACAATGCCTGAATGAATTGATTAGAATATTGTATACAGGGAAATATTCGTCCTTGTTTTATTTTCACCCCTTTCGCCCACGTCCGAGGGCGAATTTAAGACTCACCGAATTCCAATGTCCCATATCATCTCTATTAAATCAAACTCAACAATCTCTGGGCGAAATCATGATGGGGCGAAACCGTTTGCAATTGAAGAAGGGTGAAAATAACACGGTGCGAAAATAACCCTCTATACAGTAGATTATACCTAACAAAAATCTCATAGTGTCCTCTACATATCTTACAGTTAATTCTATTGGTGCTTCGTGTCCTCTACATATCTTACAGTTAATTCTATTGGTGCTTCTAAATCCCATCACATATCCAAACTGGCAATGTCACTTCATTATGTCTTATAACCAGTTATTTTGGATATATCTCTTCTTTTTTTTAAATAAACACTTGGATTTTAATGATTTTACATATTTTGTAGCACCTATAAAGCATGCAGTCCAATCCCGAGCTGTGTTGGATGGTAGTGGCGAATCAACACCAATGTCCACAGCACCACTTCAAATCAACTCTTAGTATCATGTCAATGACACTCAAGTACCAAGGGAGGGAACTTCTGCTTTAGTGATGTAAATTCTTATTCCAAGGAGAAGCTGTTTGTTGAATTCAGTACATGGAATTACCGTAATTCCGTTGTCCTTAGTAAATTTATGAGTATTACTGAATGATATTATAAGCCAATACAAACTTAAATGGTTTGTGAAATGTGACACTGTGTACATTTTGAGCTAGCATTGATTCTGGAACCTGATTGTGTGTGCAAGAAGAAAAAAGAAGATTAAGTATGCTTAAACAGAAAACCCAGCACCATAGCATTAACCAAAGATCAGTACATTTCTGTGGAATTCAGCCCACATCAAGGGTCCTCTCAGGATATTAGCAGCATTAAGCTGTGTAGGCTAACGGCAGCCAAAATTTATTATGGGAGTTGAAATTATTGAATTCCGTCTTAGATGTGTAATATAGTAGTATTTAATTATGGAGGGTTACTGCCTCGATTTTGATTGACCACATTTAAGGGTGAGCTTCTGAAGATGATTTTGCCCATCATGGTTGTAAAATTGTAGGGGAAGTTTATTTAAGTTTCTTAATGTTAAAGTTATCTGAAGAAGCTTTTTTTTTATTCAGAAAAGACCATTGTGCTAAAGCAAGTTAACAAATTGATTGAAAATAACCACTATTTGGTGAAACGGGTATAACCAGTGATTGTAAATATATGGCTTGACTACAAATGTCTAATTGACCATTATTATCTTGATACTTTAAATTTCAATGTATTATGTTGGCTGCATAATTTGATTGCTGTGTTTTTTCTGCATACCCCATAGTTTGTGCCACATACTTTGTATCCCTTATTAAAGATAGTCTATTTATTAATTCAAATTATTCAGGATGAAGCTGGTATGTATATTTAATTATGCATTTCAGCTAATGTTTTGTTTTATTTTTACACCCCTTTCTGTACTTAAAAATGCAATTGCCAATTCCTTGGACTTTCTTTTTAAATTAATTATACATTATACACCCCCATTATATACCCACAGAAGCTCATTATTTATGCAATAGGTCAGGGAGACTTTTGTGCCTTTGCAGATAAAAAATGAAACAAAAAATGCCTAGGGGGTTGAATGTTTTCTGAACATTTTTTTTTGGAAGGGGGGGGTATAATAAGAAAGTTATCTTAACCAAATAACCATATCCCCACCCTACCTGTAACTTTCTTTATAAGAAGATTAGTTACTTATTCATTGGTCTTGCATGCTATTTTGATCAAAAGGGGGCATCGAGTTCCTTGATATAAGCACTGAATACCTCACAATGTATACATATACTAAAGGGACAGGGAAATTTCTTGCTGCTGTGAAGCTTGCTTTAGCACAGTGTGTTGTGTTGTATAGCATTTATAAAACAACATGGGTTATTTTGTAATGTACATAGATTGTTCTGATTCATATATATGTATACTGTATATATATGTTATAAATTGATTACAAAATTGCATTGATATCAAACTATTAATCACCATCAATACCAGTGAGAATGATAGAATTTGTAACCATAGCAATTGTAGTTCTGTAACCATGGAAACTCATATTTATTTAGAAATATTAGGTACTATGGAGAAATTGTCTGTGATCATTTTGAATGTATAAAACCTATGTCTAACCAAGAATTGATCTAAATCAAAGAGCTGCTTGTCTTTGGTGGCAGGTACTTGGTGTATACTCCCTTCATAAGAACACGGATTAGTGCTAGGGTGGGGTCACCCATTATGTAAGATATGGAAAAGTGCTATTTTGAATTTTTAAACTCACCAGAATTCCAGTGAATTTCTTTTTTTTTTTTTATTTTAGTCAGGAAATGTAGGACATTTATCTCTCGTATCTTTTTTTCTGTTGGTAAACAATGGATAAAAATTATGTTTCAAAAGAGTGTCATTTTCATGTACAATATGTATTGTATTCTGCAGATCTTTTTTCTTTGTATCTGTCTTTTTTTTTTATTCAAGTTTTTTTTGTTTCCCTTTCTTGCTTTAAAATGAAAAATGTAAGCAGACTTAAGAAATTTAAATGTGTGTTTCAACATTGAAACATGTATAGAATGTAGAAAAAAACCTCAGTCCATTCATTGAAGGACTGATGATGATGATGATGATGAGAGAGAGAGAGAGAGAGAGAGAGAGAGAGAGAGAGAGAGAGAGAGAGAGAGAGAGATTCATTCATACATAAATAATTGTTTATGATGTTGGTGTTGTATTGTTGTTGTTTATAAAACTTTGTTTGTTGGGTATTTAAGTGCTGTGTGACCTTTTTATCAATGCATTATGATTTGTTTCTGTTTATGTTGTTGGATTAACACACATGAAAATCTATTATTGTACATGAGTTTGAATATTTAAAAAATAGTGGCACATTATTTGTATAACTGTATACAAACAAATGGGTTTATTTACTATCTTTATATAGACTATAGATCTGTTTAAATCATGAAAGGAGAAGATCTTATTTTCTTTAAGACAAGTTGATCTTGCAAGGATATTTTTTTTCTGTTTATTTAATCATTTTATATGTTAATGTTTGTTGGTCTTTTAGATTTATATTATTTTTCAAGTCAAGTGTTATACTAAACTTTATATGTTCAAATTATATACTTAAAAAAAAGTTAAACAAAACTCCAGTAAATTTCTGTGTTAGGCAGATTAAAGCAGCAATATTTTTCACTTCATAAAAGTTTTGAAACCAGCATTTTTGATTAACCTGAATATTGAAGTAGTGTTTCATTCATCCACAAGATTTTGAAGTTTAAACAGTTAACATTATTGTTGAAAGGCAGCATATATTTTGTATGTTACAATGTGTCAACTTACTATAGGTAAATTTGCATGTAGCTTCAACTCTTAACTGAATCGCACCGGATAACTCATACAATGTATTGTCTGTCTGTTTCTGTATTTTTGCACTGTATTTTCAGTATGATTTTGATTTGTCGTCGATATGTCTACCTCAGTTTATGGAATGGGTGCTGTTATTCAAGCACTCATTTTAGTATACAATTTTTTATTCAATGAATTAGTACATAAGATATGCATTGTATTTTTTTTCACTTTTCCTTACACCCTTGCAAACTAATGGTATTTTAGTAGGAAATGACCGTTTGAACCTCTTCATTTAATTTAGTTATCCTTAATTTTTTTTTTGGTCTGATCTTTTGAAATTAAGCAGATTCAGTCAAAATGGTTGTGAGATTATATATATCCCGGTCTTTTAGCATTGAAAATAATTCAGATAAAACTTGCTGTTTGTACTGTTCATTGTGTGAAATTTTCTTTCATATCCAGAAGTCATCTTGTTGGCATTTCAATGTCCTTTGTTTTGGTTAAACAGTTTTAAGGAAAAAGAAATATGATAGCACAAATATTTCTTGACCAATACCCCTCCTTTTCGTTCAGTATCGATTGTTAGTAACAAATACATACTGGTAAGGTTATTGGACACCATGAACTTGGGCTCATATCAATTAGATTTGACCTCAGAAGTGGGATTTATCATAATTATGCAGCCAGACTATTGTTTGTTACCTCATTTTCAATATCATTAAAGAAATTTCATATCAGAATCAGATATTTTTCATGATGCATTTTATAATTTTAAGACAGCTGTGGTCGCATTTTTTTTTCTTTTTACAAATATTAAATCAAGTGCAAAAAAAAGTTGTATGTACATATTAATATAGATTGTTTTAGTACATTTCAGTAATTTGTAATGAGCTTGAGCTCTACCTCAGCTTTTGTTTTCTTTTTCAAATTTCATTTTATCATTTTACATCATTGTTTTAAAATGTACAAATATGAAGCATGTAAATAAGTGCTGTATTTATATAATCCATAACATGTTGATTGTCATGGGATCACTTTCCTCACACTTTGTACATATACATATATACACAAATTTTGGGCCCTGGTTTATTTATTTGACTGACATTATTTAATCAACAGAGATTAGGAAATATTTGGCAATTCAATGAGGGTAAACTATTTTTGATATAGGGTGCCCCGCTTTCCAAGTATAGGTCAATGCCTGATATTGGTGTTTACTGAAAACAAAATGGCAGATTAAACCCAAAAAGTCCAGAATATTCGTCCCAGTTAGAAATTTTAAAATGATTTTTGATTTAAAACATATAAATACATGTATTACTGTACATAGAATTCTGTGTAGCAAATTTGTTGTGTGTGTGTGTGTTTGTACATTGTACTATGTATATGTTTGTATGCTCATCTGAACTTTTCTGTTACGTTATTTATGCAGCTTATTTCCGGTCATTGAGGCTGGAAGACTTTTAAACCCGGTGCCATAGTTGATCATGGGAGTCTTGCTGTTGAAAATCCTCGATGAATTTCTGAAGTATAACAAAACGATTTTTTAAATTTACAATAAAATTGTAATTCAAGAATTACTATTGTTTCATATATTTAAGAAAATGTGTTGTACGTTAAGGAATGCATAGCATGATATGGAGATGCAGACAAGTTTGTTTGCTGAATTGTTGACTGCAACACAGCTTTTAACAGATGGTCAGGATTTACAATTGTAAGACCTATTTATCTACCTCAAAATGAACCTGTTGTACATTTTTTAAGAAAAAGAATCTTTTTCAGTGTAATCTTTGCTATTTCATTGTCATCTATGTTAATTTTTCATGTATCTGATGAAATAAATCTGTAAAGTAGACCAAAAGTCTTCTTGCTTTTGTCCTATGGTGTCATCCTCACAAAGCCAGGGGGCATAGGGACCACGGCCATGAGTGAACTCAGGACCCCTTGCGTGAGAATGTTTATGTGGGTTATATCATATTAGCATTTTCTGTCTTCAATTTATCTCCCATAAGGGAAGTAGTTATTGCTTTGTTAGATGATTGGATGGCCGTAAACAGTATCTCATTGCCCACCCAATTCAAACATGATAATGGGCGGCAAATTGTCCAACTATAGTTGGTTTGGTATGACAGACGTTTCAAAATCATTTTCTTCTCAAAACACTTGGGTTGACGACTTGCCCAACATTGGATTTCTTATTTTGTAACACAACTTTTGAACGTTTCGGGAATACATGTACATATATATAGAACTCCATATACTTGTGGACATTGCATTATGTTGCATTTGAATTGTTACTAGTGATTATCTGCAATAGCCTTCAAATACTGAGCCTTTAAAGTTGAGGGTCAGAATCGCCAAACTTTCCACTTTTTCGTTAAAAATCAATGTTGTTCGAAAATACACATCTGCTTTTCGAAATTTTGTTGGCAAAATTCTCAAGTACTTTTCGCATCTAAAAGTTGATTTTCATATTTCACATGTATGTCGATTAGAAGAAATGTCAATATTAGCTGCCAACTTCTGTATTAACTGGTCCCTCATTCTTTGTTTGACAGCATTAGTAATCCACTTGGCTGGTTAATTAAAGGGACATGGTGACGCACAAACCCATGATTTAGCAAATATCGAATTTTTACACGATTTCCACATATTTTATTTATCATATGAAAAGATGAACTTTTGAAAAATTACGGTGTTCAAAAGTAAAAAAATCAAATTAAAAAGAGAAAAATAGAATTACACGTTGGGCCAACACATAAATATTGAGTTTTCCTTTCGCTTCATAAATCTAGAATTGTAAGTTGAATCTTATGAATATTTCATTGACAACCCAGCCTCCTTAAATTGTAAAATTCACTGCCCATGTAAGTCGTATGTGTACGAGACACTAGTACTATGTCGCATATACAAAATAATGGGTCTTATTTACGAAATATTACGTTGTATAAACAGCAAAACTATGTCGTTTTACTGAGTATTGAGTCGTAAATACAATATATTAAGTCGTACAAACCACAACACTATGTTCTAATTATGAAATAGTAAGTCGCAGTTGCGAGATAGTAAGTCGTAAAAACGAAGCCAACTTTAACCTCTTACATAATCAAGTCAAACCATTATATTAATCAAACATGTCTTTATCAAACATGCACATGGACAAAAAAATCATTAATTATTAAACTCCATTGTTTATTTATATTGTTGAAAGTAGGTATGGTTATGCAATACAGTTTATTTGTAATATAATAACAATAAAAGTGCAAATTAAGGTATTTCCAGTGTCTTTCGGATCCGGTTCTTTTTTTACACGGCGTGCTTTCCGGTTATAATTTTAGCGCACAACAAGTGTTTTAAAATAGTAATGGTTTGGTCAAAAAGTGGGAAATTTGTTGAAATAGCGCATCTCCGTCGTTTAGAGGGATTGGAGAAAGCAAGGAAAGCAGCGAAATGTAAACATGGTACATGAGTGTGTAATATAATTGCACCTATTGTATGCATTCTCTTCCAACAATTACACTGCGCTTATGTAGCTTGACGACATCATGTGTCCTCCGGGACAAGGAGAGGATAAGTAAGTACTTGTGTGGCTTAAACATTAATTAAAACTATATGACAATAATTGGTGTTTAATCTACAGATAAATATGTTTAAAAACTGGGATAGAAAGTATTTGACAGGAAGGGAGGGGGGTACTACTGCACTCAATTCTATGTGTTTTTTGGCAGTATCGACCTTAATTTTATATGTATAATAGAGTTTCATTGAGTATATCAATTTTAGTGACTGTTAGATTGTGCCTTTTTGGCACATTTCAATTTTTTCCAAAGTTTGCAAAAAACAACTTGTAAAATTTACATTTTCAAAATGGGGGTACACGTGTTCAAGAGACTATCAAGAAAAACTAGATGGTCAATTTTGATAAACTACATGTATGTTTTTTTCTTAACACAATATGTAACTCTTCATAATTTTTTTTAAAAATGCATGTAAACTGATTATTTTTTTTCCCCCAAAAATATGCAATTTTGTGATTTTTTTTTAGAAGGTCGTGGCAAGAAAAAATGTGATATTTTTTTTATATTTTCTGTAGAAATTCAATAAAAAAATGTATGATTTAATGATAATCAATTGATTTGCTTGCATTATAACCTAACATGATGCATTTTGGTGCATAATTTAATAAATTATGAGATCATGCTTCATGGTGTTAAATTTTGGCTATTGAATTTTTGGACCTTGTGAGCTGAAGCTCACTGTAGGAAAACAAACGTGCAAAGGTATAAATATTTGGCCTCTATAGTAACTTATAAGTTGTTTTAACTGTTCAAATTAAAAAATGTTTGGTTTGACACAGATTTCTAAAACACTGGAGTTACCTTAACTGGGTTACATACTAAGCAAGGATCGTTTTTATAACTTTCAGTTCGAATTTTCCTGAAATAAGGTCTTTTTGGGGCTATTTATGTCCATTCAACGTTATACTTACGAAACATAAGCCGAGAATTTGATGATGCTTTTGGGATTATTGTTTAATTAATACATGGTGCATCAATAATAACAGAGCTTGTCTCAGGCAGGAAACTACATCATAAAACTAACAGAATCTTGCGCTACTTCATTAACAAGAAGGAAAAAATCATAATGTATTCATTTGGGAAACTGAGGTAATAAGAACAAGGGAAGGTTGTGATTAATTTCTCCAGAGACAATGTACACTGTATGGTTGATCACCTATACAACTACAAGCATGTATACAGTAAGAATATAGCGCACAATTAGTCCTTGCTATCAGTGACGTGGGTCTAATTAGAAAACTAATCAATATGATTATACATACTAGCATAAATTCTTGTATAGACGACCTTACAATAATTGGAACTCTTTCTATGTGTGCATAAATTGAAAAAAATGACAGTCTTTACTCGTGTAAATAAGCATGGAGTTTGTGTTTGAAATTTGGAAAATCCGCTTAGATGCAATAACCTTTGAAAGAGTTTACAGTCCATCTCTTCCATACGTTGTCATTGGAAAGAGCTGTAACTATCGCTAGGTACACTGGTGTCAGTAGCAACGACCATCTAGATTTTCTTTGTTTATAATATCATTTAGATTAGACAGAATAAAGAATACAACTTGTCAATCAAATAACAAACACATACATACTGAATGAAAACCCCTTTTTGATATAAAAAGTGAGTTACAAATTAAAAATCTTTCGTTACTAAAATATCAGAATATTGAAAAACATTGTGATCGGTTCAGTATACTGCATGTCTGGGTCGCCAATTCTTGCATGATTTATATACTTCAGCTTGCAAGGCCATTGACCAGTGTCTCTCTCTTTTTTTTTTAATAGGACGTGTTTCAAAACCCCCAAATCGGGTTACATGTTAAAAGTATAAGACATTGCCAGTGCACAAAACGTTGGCAATGCAAGTTGGGTTCATATCGAACAAAAATATGAAAGGGGATGAAATTACCCACAAAGTTTGAGACTTCGAAGTAGCAACAGGCGTATTGTTTCATGAACTTTTCGGTGACCTCTTCGAGGAAATGCTTCCTGCGACGAACAATTTTTAAGAAAATGGTTAAACTTCACTTTTTGAATATCGAAGTGATGTACGTAATACGTTGTTTTAGTTGTCATTGAAATTTTACACAAACAAAAATTGCAGGAATTCAGGTGCATGATATATAAACTATTTCAAATTTTATTTTAAATTATAGGGTTTTAATTTCCAGTCAGTTCGCAGAAGTTGTTTTACAAGTTCCGTAACTTTCGTTTTGATTGGTTGTTGATTCAGCCGTGAAAAAGTACAGGACTCCGTGGGCAAATCCCGCATTCCGATACATAGAAAATGTTCGTTTTTATTTTGAAATTCTGGGGCTTTCATTTTTCAATCACTTCACAGAAGTTCAACATGTTTTACCAGTTCCGTTACTTTCTTTCGTTCCGATTGGTTGTTGTTTTCTGAATTTCTTCTGCTCAATTGGTCGGAATAAGTGGTTTGTCTGTCTCCGCTCTGCTTTGATTGGTCCGTATTTGAGGACACGAAGTTCCAGTCATTTCGCTTTGCACCACGTGGTTTAGAACACAATTTCGTCCCTGATTCTTCCGACATGATCTAGAAACACAGATATATATATATATATATATATATATATATATATATATATATATATATATATATATATATATATATATATATATATATATATATATAAAATGTTTGTGTATCTAATTTTTTTTTACAGAAAAACTAATTAATAACTAAATTGATAACTAATTAATAAATTAATTAACAACTAAATCAATAAAAGAAGAAAATGAGCTACGTACTTCAAATAAAGAAACATCAAAAACCTTACTTTGGTCTCATTTTACCACGAGCAATTCTAATGTATATAATGCACTGGTATCAAATATATTCGCGTTATTTATATTTACATGAAAAGATGCTCTTTTTACAGATTGCACATGTTGACATCAGACTGATTCTTAATTAAGCCTTACCTGATGAGAGGTCGGTTTGTCAGCAAGCACACTCGTATTCACATTAAACGTCGGCTATAACCTGACGTTAGTCAACTTCAAAGCAGATCAGATACAAGAACCTGTTCACATCCAAGGAATGGGATCTTTTATTTTTAAGAGAAAATCTGATTAGGATCCATATATTAATGATAAAATACCCGTTTCGTTCCAGGTATAGTTGTCGGCTTATATAGGCTTAGAAATCGATCTTAGGGGAACAGCCTAGTTTATGTAACGGCAAATAGGGAAAGGGATGGCTCGCTGTGGTTTTTTAATTAATACTTAATGAGCTATGCCAATAGGAAATGAAATTAAAATATTTGTGGGTGAACTGCGCAACACAAAAAAGCATAACTTTGTTTAAAAAGCCAACCCACATAGGGACTAGTTCTATTCCCAATTAAATTATCATTCGACCGTTTTATGTCTTTCATTTCCAACAGCAAAATTCATTAGAGTTTAGGCCTGTTAAAATATAGAAAGTTTTAGTTTTTGTCAAAAGAAGAATTGAGGTGTAACAACTAAATATACATGATGCTGTGACGAACGCTTACACCATTGGTTCCATGTACGAATGTTTTTTCTTTGAAAAATTCGTATCAAATGTAACTAAAAATATGTAGTTCAAATGTAATTATTATTTTCGTCTTCTTTTTTTAAAACCCAAACCAGCATACCCAAAAATTATCCAAATATTACAAAATAAGACGCCTGTCATTTTCAACTAAACAAATCTCACCCCTTATCTCACGTACAGTAAAACTCGGTTATAGCGAACTCCTAGGGACAATTGGATTTACTTTGCTATATCCGTAATTCGTTATGACCGTATAGCGAATTCGTAATACTAAGCATAGCAAATTCCTTAGATTCACGCTTCCTTCCATATGACCACCATTTGTTTATTTAGGCATTAAATGAAAATACATTTTTAGAAAATTAAAATAATTTGATTGGAAATTGAAAAATATATGTGATTGTGAATTCATTTTAACAATTTTGTCAATAAGTACTGCTATCTATTATAAACGATGTAAATTTATAGTTATTTTTCACGAAATCAGTTCGCTCTATCCGTAAATTCGTTATAACCGAGTTCGTTATAATGATAAAATTTTACAAGGAGTTGATTAGAATTTTGCCGGGGAGTCCACAAAATTTCAACTTTGTTCGTGTTCGTACGAAGCAAGTTTTACTGTATGTCGTATTTTCTCTACCCCCCCCCCCTTTTTTTTTAATGATCAGTCAAAATAAGTCTTGGGAAAATCAGTTTTTTATCATTTATAGTTTCAGTTTCTATAGAAACATAAATTTGCAGACAAAAATCTCATAAATTGACGATAAGAGGATTTAATTAACAACTGTATTTAGTCCTTACTTTTCATTACTTTTTGCAATGATACAATTAAAGGCCTACATAGATATACAAGTGCACTCGACCAAACTAATGGGGATTACACGATAAAATATCGGGAAAAAACTCTGCATCATATATAAAAGTGCCCAATGGCATTCACTTATGGCAAAGATAATTCAATCACAAAGAAGAAAAAATATTTATATGACGGCCAGATTAATCAATAGCAATCTCTATTCTGAGAGTACTTCAATCAATACAGAGTCCTCGTGGCTTTCTGACGAGGAGTCGGACTTGGTATAAACACACAGAACAAGGGGCTTTGAAGAAGCTTCGTGCTTTAATAATCCGATGACAAACGATTGCAGACATCGCTCAGCCTCTCCATGATGGATGGAGAATCTATGCGTGGAGTAAGCCAGTCAGCTTCCTGGGAGGTTTCGGCGAGTAATCTGCGTCGAGAGCGGCGAAAGGAAAATAAACAACTCCAGCAAAATAAACAACTCCAGCATAGGGAAATGTACATCAATAGATCACTTTTACAAACCTTTTAAGCAAAAGATTTTTTCCAATCCATTGTAAATTTTGTTAGTGGCAACGACGAACAATTTATGTAAACATGATGCACATATTTTTTTTTCTTTTCTTAATTTCCTATTTTTAACTTTCATGGATTAGTTTAGCATATATGAAATATGATGTGCAGTAGGGCACATACTGTGACTTAACGGAAAAAACTCCTTTATCTTCAATCGTGCAAACTCTGTGTCCATTAGGAAAATAATGTGGGAGGTGTTGAAAATCTCTTGACATTTAATTGCATGTATATCAGAGCAGTTAGGATACGCTTGACATAAAGAGAATGTAGCTTATGCGTAGGGGATTCAAACCCAGCAATTTTTTTCTTTTTATTTTATTTGATTAAAAATTCTCAAAGACTACGAATCAAGATCTTCCATTATGTCAAAATGCAGTTGACGTAACTACTTTTTTTTAATTGTATTTACATCAAACCAATTGGCTCATCTTTTTTTCAATAGGAAACATCAGCACATTTAACTTTGAAATAGAACAATTCATAATTCATCATTAAATATTTGACTGTACACTTTGAACACAAATAAAAATGAAAAATAAAGAAACAAATGTGAGATCCTTTTAATATACTTTATGATTTCAATACACATATATTACCTATAGAAGCATGTCATATGCATATGTATTTCAAAAAACAATTGCACCTGAGGAAACTGATGAATGATAATTTTATGGTGTATTTGCTAACTAAATTTTAGCGATTCCCGTTTCTTTAGTTTCCGCTCCTTGGTGGCCATGTAATCTTTTCGGACAGGACTCAGTCTCATTTCCAGAATGTTTTTGATTTTTTGCACTATTTCATGAGCAACTTCATCATCAGCCTCAAAGTCATGATGCTTATAGCTGTCCTTGTCTGTGAAATAGGTCAGACGGAACATAGATTTACCTGCCAAATCAGAGATAGCAATGTCAGAAAAGAAAAGTCTTTGTACATTAACACATTAATGGTTTGAAGAAAAAGCTTTTGGTAATCCAACCCTTGAATAGACCAACTTGTAACTAGTACTGTTGGTTCCTTTTTACAAATACCAATCAAATTTCTAGACCTCAAATAATTATTCTGACAAAGAAACATTAATCAACATTATAAGAAGATACATACCTAGGTATACATATGAAAGATAATATGTTTTACAGTGCGACCATTGGGGCGAGCGCAGCATGTGATCAAACAATGAATTATGATAAATCAATAAAAATAAAATCAACATCGTAAATAAATTTGATTGCGAAATAAAATAAAACATACCTCTTTTTTCCGTAAATTTCCATTATCCATAGTTTATAAGATTTCATATGTTATAAGATTTGTTATTTATTTATTTATAAGTAGAACAATAGTTTAATCTCAGATATAATGTTGTTGAATAATAAAGATTTTAATATAAATGTTCATTGCACTGTATCTCCTCTTTTAAAGTGATTGTTACGTCAGTTCATCCCCTTTTTTGCAGTCGACATTTTTTCTTATTAATTTTTAATTTTTTTTTAATTTACGCTTAAAAATATTTGCTTATCATATTAAAGGAACATGGAGTTGCCCCCCCCCCCCTCACTTGGGATTGGGAGCATGTAATAAATGGAAGTGAAAATAAAGAAACCATTGAACTGCTAAAAAGCTGAAGGATTAGAATTTTCAGGATTTTGAGAATTATCTCTTTTTTCTTTTTGCTTGTAAAGATTTTTTGGATGAGGCTGCCATCCATCCCCCCCCCTTTTAAAAAAACCGATGCTACGTGTACGTTCCTGGAAATTACCGTAATTATAATGAATGAAATAAATGTGAGCATATATCCAAATGAGTGCAAGTTACAACTGTTTCCTATATCTGAAGAAATGTCCTCACTCTTTAGCTTTGCAAGATTTTGAGAGGATTTTGGTAATTTCAGCAGATTTACAATAACTTCAGTTAGAGTAATTTCCCCTTATTGTGACATCAAAGTTCACGTTGGTTAAGTGTCGTCTGACTCTTTAAAACTCCCCTGAGAAATAAAAGTAAGCCAAGTATACTGTTTTATTTACTTAAAAAGCATGATGTTCTTAAAATTACAGATCTTATATGCTTCTCAAAAGTTTTACTTTGATTCTCGCTAGAACGTGAGGTTGGAAACCATTGGTACTATGAATTGTGGGTCAAAATTTACTGACGCCGAAAAAATCTATCGGATCATTGTGCAAACCTTTGTGACGTCACTCGATTATTTTTGATTGAGAGTGTACTGAGGTGAACTTTAGAGGTAACATTAACTGTATGTCATATACATCGTTATTGTTTTTATTGTCTTGCTGATTCTCGTGAGAGTGTGAAGTGATAAAAATTGCCATGATAACAGTGAACTACTGGGACGATAAAAACAATGCATTACTGGTCCGATTTACTGAAGCCAAAAAAATCCGTTGAATGAATGTGCAACTGGTCCGAATTTTCTATTCACACACGCCTTGCCTGTAGAGCTCGCTTCGCGCCGGCGCTGTGTGCCGGCGAGCTGCGCTCGCTATTATTTTGAGAACTTGAAGAAAAAGGGACTTCTGAGCTTACCATTTTTATCTTCTATAATGTCCGCTGAGGCTATAGTGTCGGCTAAGTATGTAGCAGCCTTCTGTCTCAGGAACTTGACTGAGCCTTTAGTACCCACTGGATCAATCTCTATCTTTTCCCCACTAATTCCTACAAAAGACATTCTGTTACAATAACACTTCTACAAGAGTTACAAAAAGCAAAAGGTGCATATGTATGTCAACTCCAGTAGAGACCATGATACTTTCATCAGAAATTAACATTACATTTACAAGTACCGGTACATGTATTTGTAACCCCAAGAATGCTATTTTCTTATTCAGAAATGACACCATGCTTGATGAAAACTTTTTTTGAGAATTTCTAATATATCAAGCAAAGTTGGTAAAAACACAGTGAACAGTTTAAAAATCTGTACATTTTCATGGTTTTCCCTTTTTTATTATCATTTCACAAACTTACCTATTTCAATTGTAATTTCTATTTTAACTAATACATGTACATTCAAAAATACTTGAAATTCAATAACATTCATCACATGTTCATGAATGTATCTATCCCTCTGAAAATTCAGACTCGCTGCATAGCTTTCGATTACAGTTCTAGAATTACATAATGTATCAGTATATTCTACATGGAACAAGCCTGACCTAGTTGGACCTCTGTGTTGGTCCTGAGTCGATGAATCATGTTGACAATGTAACTCTTGTACTGGTGGCTGGTCAGGGAGTCCGCTATTGTCGACACATCACCGTCCCGTTCCTCCTCAAACTCACCACGCGTACCTGTACAGCAAAACAGTCAAATAAACATGTCCCATTAACTCAGTTTGAGATAGATTCTAACCAGATTCTAAGGGAACAAACTACACTGTATTTGTAATTCAGAGCAGTTAAAAGCTATAATCAGGTTATATCTTGAAAAATATTTCTTTCCATCAGCATGTTAAGTCATCATTGATTTGGAAAACTACAGCTGGTGTTCTACATACTGTTTTCACGGACCAGACAGAACTCTAGTGTGTCCATACTGGCAAGAGTAGCGTCCAGCTCTAATGACACCCCGGGCTCACTCTGTTTCTCAATGTTGTACTGCTGACCTACATAAAAAATCAAAACCTGTTACAAGTACAGGTATCTACATATTCAGGGCAAATGGGCCACCAGTTGGATCTCACTAATCTGCTTCTTTGAGAATCACTTGGAATGTAATGTGTATATTAAATATAAGGTTTTTTTACTGCATCATACCTGGCCTTATTTTAACCTTTCTTCGTTTTAATACCCTCTGTAAAATTTCTCGAATAGTTGTGTTCATGTTTTCTACTTGGAATTTGTTGAACCCTCTGTTTGGAACATATCTGTAACACAAAACAAACAAAATAAGCACTGCTTTTTTTACTTACCCTAATTGAATGAACGTGATTGATGACTTAATTGTAAGCTATATCATATAGTTCAATTATTGGTATCTAAAATATCTCAATGACTTTTATTGTGGAGATACAAGGTAAATTATTGGGGGATTCTTTATAAGAGTTTCAATATAAACATTAACAAATGTGATTATTCATGATTTCATAATACATGATATCAAAAATCCAAAATTGTTTGCAATATCAATTACATGTGTTAAGAAATACTGATTCATAGTTCATTTTACTGGTTTATGCATCAATACAGCGGCAAACCCTTGCTTGGTATCATGATAGAACCATTTTAACAGGAGGTTGGACTTTGGGTAGTTGTGTCAAACAGCAATGTGACATACTGGTAGGTTTGTCTATTTCATTGCTGGCCACTCAGCCATGGCTCTTTGAAATCAACAAGATTTGTCTGGGGATGTATTCGTTTGGTCGATTGGAGAGCTGCAAGAGTAATCCTAATTTGCTCATTTACAGTATGGAGATCTCCGGTAGATGTCCATTGTCTACTTTCCAAATAACAAGCAGTATGGAGATCTCCGGTAGATGTCATTGTCTACTTTCCAAATAACAAGTAGATGCTGGAGATATCCTGGACCAGTTCTGGAGGTAGCAAACGAATAAACCCTGGCTTTAGAGCTAAGACTATGCAATCTGTGCATATTTCACTTGAAAGCAGCATCATTTTTAACTTGTTTTGATGCAAGAAATAGACAGTTAAGTCCATTCGAAAGTCCAAGGTCTTGTTAAAATGGTTCTAAACTGTAAATCCACTATAACATGTGTCATTTTTTGTTTGCAAATAGTCGTGCAGCTCAGAATGAATCAAGTATCATTACCATAAATATATACTGTAGCAGCAAGACAGAACTTACACGGTAACCACATGTGTGGAGCGGTTGTTGGCGGGTGGAGGAATGTCTTTTTCTACCAGAGCCAGCTTTGAGAAACCAAACTTGGACACTGGTTCCCTATTGTCCAAACTCGGAAAATCTGTGTCCACCTCACCATCATCTTCAGCAATGTGGAGACAGTACATCTCTATGTTTTCACTACAATGTAAAATGAAAAGTTACAATTCCAAAATTTCTAATTCAATTATCATTTATTTACTGGTAATACATTTTTCTCACATTATCACCGGTGTGAGATCAGTTTGTCCAGTGTACGTGAGACAGCAGTGTGAGATTTTTCTGTCTTACACTGTTTATTACTACGCCGTTTTTAAACGTACACAAACGTTGTCTGCTGTGGAAAAATGATGGATTGAGATTATCCATTAAATATTCTTAATTAGTTACAATTTATCATAATTTTTATTGAAAAAACTGTCGTATACTCTCATTTTGACTTGCACGCGGATCGAAGTTGTCGGACATTGTTTTTTAATGTAAAATAATGCAAGAAAAAAAATAGTTCATTATGTACTCATGTGGGATAGTGAAATTCCATCTCGCGGCCAAGATTCACGGTCTACATGTAGGACTCGGCAGAGCCTGGTCTACCACATGAGTACATAATGAATGATTCTATTAATCTTTCTTAAAGCATATCAGAAAGAAGATCTATATCTGCACCAATCCATCTTACTGGTTTTAATTAATACATTAAATATGAATTTTACATATTGAATTTTACTCAAATTATCCTTACTTAAGTTTAGGTTCCCTTCCTTCATTTGTGTACTGCCAGCAAATTAAGCCAATCAAATCATGGATTTTGGCTGATGCCACAACAATGACCGTAATAGGGTACTCCCTCTCACCAGGAGGACACATGGTCAAAAATATATCAATCTTCTTAGTTGGTGTTCCAACACTGGCCTTTAAAACAAAAAATTGAAATATATTTAACACTAAATTACCGGCACAATAGTTTGGACACAATATTTGGAAATATATTTCTGTTTTCATATTTCAAGGCAGCTTGTTCAAATCAGCTGATCAATTAAAGCCTATACACACCCTTCCATCAAACTTTGCATATTCGAGAAATTGGTTTTCTCCTGAACTGGCATAGTTCTCAATTTGCTGCGATAACTTGGAAGCTTTTGACAGTTCCCCTGGATCAGAATCTGGGTATGGCAGAGATTTCTTTTCGAACAGGTGACCTTTATCTTCAGCTACAAACGAAAATTGTTGGTGAAAAAATGTAAAATAGATATCATCATATTTAACTTTACAGTATAAACATTGAAGACATACCATTCTAAGAGAAATTTTCAGTTCCATTTTATTTTTGCAACACTCAACCACATAGTCAGTGGAAAAAACTAAAATGCATCATTTGACAATATTTAAAGTGGAAGCGTGCTGAGCTATATCTCTTTCATCTTTGGTTGCCAAATTAAGGTCTAATTTAATTATTATTATTTCTGAGAGTATAAAGATGATCAAAGTAGATAAACAAGAGGCCCATGGGCCACATTGCTTCCCATAGTAACACGTACATTGTTAACTAGTTTTACTATATTTCAGGAGTCAAGCATCAAGCATTCTGTTAAAAATATGGAAAGTGGCAGAAATTTCAAAATGGGGGAAAACTAATATAAAAAGAATCAGAATACACTGATTTACAAAAATGAGTGACCAAAATAACTTTTTATTTAGTTCTGGAAACAGTAAAAATGTGAACATTTTACCGGTACTTGTAGACACACATATAGACTGAAGCCAGACAATCTCACTTAAGCTTTCAGCTCAGGTGAGCCAAAACTCTGAAAATTCTATTTTTTTAAAATTTAATTTGTTTGCATATCAACCAACTCATATATTCAAATGAACGGCAGCAATTAAAAATTTCCTTTTTCATGGTCATTTTTTTCCTATTTCCCTCTCATTGTCAACTTTTTTTCAAATTACATTGATTCATAAAACACTAATAAGAATTTCATTAAAGTATCTTAATTCTGAAAAAAAACAACCCAGGATTGAGATAAATTACTGAACATTATTACGGTATCTTTGTTGGCTAAGTATAGTTATCCATAGGAATATTTTTGAATTAATAATAAAAGTGGAAAATCTCTGTGAAATAGACAAAGTATACCTGTGTAATCTGATGGACAGTCTCGCCATGATATGTTTTTGACCTTTCGTTGACTTTTCTTCTCTTTCTTTAATCTCTCCAATCTCTGTGCAGTGTTAGATCTCAGTCTGTGTCCTGTTGTGAGAGCAATGAATTTAGCATCTTATTCTAGTCACATACAAAAATTATGTCCTATTAACTTAAAGTGATTTTACACTATTATAAACAGTACATGCACAAATATAGAGTAACCCTCCAACAATATTGAATGTTTTGTTCAAGATGCAAATTAATTTTGAGTTTGTTTATTGAGTTCTAAAGCAATTATAGAGTTAAAGCGGTAGTCTACCGGTATATGACATAAAAAGTTACCATATCCCATGTCTGGTAAAATATCATAAGATGTCGACAGTTCATGATCTGATAATTCTGCACCGCTGTCTGTGAAGGATCCATCTAACCTAAATGAAATAACACCCAATGGATCAAAAATTGCCTCAATCAAATACCAGTAAAACCCTCTGAAGATGATGAAAGACAAATCAATACAAGTTTGACAACTTAAATAAATATACCGAGTAGTTGTGCTTAAAACACATTGTAGTATAATTAAGAAAATCACACAAATCTTTATTTTGTGTAACATATTACCTGGAAACTTTTTTGCTTTCTCTGTCTGTTTCATCATTTTCGATAATCAACTCGCACATTCCAGTATCATCACTTGTAATGAATGAATTTCGGATATGAGCCAGAAGAAAACCTGCATTGTCCATCATAGCCATGATTGAGACTTTATGAGTAGCACTCTATTTCAGGACTTCAGGTGTTGTAACATACTGTATTCAAAAGAAAAATAAGTGTTCATATTCCATACACATTTTTAATTTTATTTCATTTTAATTGACAATGAATAGTGTCAAATATTTATACACATATATTTTGGGAGTTTATCAAAACCCACTATTATAAAAGTGTCTGTGTATTAAAGGGGCATGGTCACGATTTTGGTCAAATTCTATTTTTCTGTTTTTATTATTTACAATGCTTTAGAAATGCATTTCAAATGATCAAATGAAATTTGAAAGCCAGTTGTAGAGTTATAAGCAAGATACAGGGCTCACAATTCTTTGTCATGTATACAAGGCTCGTGCCCTGTTTTTGTTTACATAGGTTCAATATACCAGTAACAAATCTTTTTCAAGCTGATTTGTATATCAACTTATTCATTTTAAGCAGAAAGAAACAGTTCATAACGTTTAGCACATTCATTTTAGGTCTAAAAATGGAATTTTCACTTCAACATTCAAAATGTAAACAAAAGCTTTGTTTACATAGCGAAGAATTGTAAGCTCTGTAACTTGTTAATAACTCAACGAATGACAGTCAAATTTTGGTTACTTATTGAAAATGCCTTACTGAAGCATTGTAATCATTAAAAAATAATTTTTGACCAAAATCGTGACCATGCCCCTTTTACAACTGCAGAAGGGGACACACAGTGAATAAAACAGTAATAAATAATCATACTTGCATATGATAATCTAAAACCTATCTTTGATCACACTGTGAAGTCCAACACAAGACAAGTGCATGCTTCACCAGAAATTGTTAAATATTGACCAACCAATGAGTCAAAAGGTTAAATATATTCTAATACATGGAAATTAAATTAAGATTCGGGTATTTTTTGACAAAGTAATTCTAGTATATGCCACAACAACTCACATAACACTCAAAATCACCAGTCATTCTCCTGCGGTATCCAAGAACACACTCTGCGTTAAAATTGTTCCTTTGTATAATACACACTTTTGATCATAGCTGCAGATCTGTAGCTCCCCGTTTGAAAAAATTTGGATGGATGACCTGGGAGCTACAGTGCCGCCCATTGAAAATATTGTGTATTTATTGCGCAGAAAAACGTGCGCTAGTTTTCGACTGATTAACCTTATTTATATGCAAATTCTGTGAAAACAATTAGTACCATACACAAGACTTTACATTACACTCACACTTCATTATCTCGAACTAGACGGGACTGTTTAAAAACTTCGAGATATCCGAGTATTCGAGATATTGAGGGTAACATACTTAAGAAAATAAGTGGTTGGGATTTACAAATCACTTCGACATATCCATTGTATTCGAGATATCAGTGTTCGAGATATTGAAGTTCAATTGTATATATAAGTCGGGTCCATAAACACTCAAATTTACGTGGAGATATGACAGAAACATACAAAATAATAGCTGGAATCTATGATGAAAGAACAACAGAAGGAATGTTTAACTTGAATACAAGTAACACCAGGGGACATAACATGAAAGTTGCAAAACAGAGATGTAAACTAGATGTTCGGAAATACTTCTTCACAAACCGAGTAGCCTTCCTGAGCATGTTGTATCCACCACAAAAGTCAAGATTTTTGAAAACAGACTAGACAGATACTGGAAGAACCATCCACAGAAAAACAGACATGAACATAGAGGAGCAGCAGCTCCCGAGTTCATAATGAACGTAGGTAAATAATATTTTGGCGTAGTACTACGCTTTAATATAATATATTTAGCCTCCTGCAACAATTTTATTGTTGTCCTTAAGACAGATATTATTCTGATGTAAATTGTGCATCACAGATAAGTGCAGTGTTCTAAACACTGAAGGAAATTAGAAAACTAGAAATGTAGTAATTCCTGCTACTAGACTTATGTTCTGACAAGTAAACACATTGGTGATTTACTATATACAATGGCTTGTAAAAATATGTAATTTAAAATATACGTTTCACAAGAATTATAACATATTTTTACCTTTTCAGATAAGGCTAAGCTTCGGATTTTCTAGACCCTTTCTGCTCTTCTGTCACAGAAGGTACAAAAGATCCTCTATGGAAATTGAGATCAGAGAAACGTTTTTTACTATAGGAACTGCAGATAAAATACAAGTTACATATTGACTTTGACGAACTTCAGTTGACCATCAAAAACGTGGGTAAACAAATATTTTTATAATATGCAAACTCTGCCGCTTTTACTTTTCATTCATATTTATGAATATTTAAAAACATACAACAGGATTAGCGTACGCTTTTAATAACATACAGTTAACATCTAGATCTAAATGTTCTAACATCACGTAAGACTTTAAAAAACTTAAGCAAAAGTTTCTTACAAGTTACATGTTTTCTTGCAACATTGTAACTTGCAACTTGCTAGTTATGTAAATTCCCTTGGAAATTTTCTTAGGGTTTTTTTTTTAGATATTCATATATTTATTCAAATTCAATTCCAGGTGCTTTTGAAAATGACATAAAATGAATCTGCTTCCCCAAAACTACAAGGACTTCCATTCAGCTGAATATTGGGAAAACTTTTTTAAGAAAAGAGGAACAAAGGCATTTGAATGGTACACGTTTGATATGTACATTAAGCATTTATATTGTTAAACATGTAATTTTAGCAAACAACCAAATTAAGGTAACTCCAGTGTTTTAGAAATCTGTGTCAAACCAAACATTTTTTAATTTGAATGGTTAAAACAACTTATTAACTTTATAGAGGCCTAAATATTTATACCCCTTTGCACGTTTGTTTTCTTACAGTGAGTTTCAGCTCACAATTCCAAAAATTAAACAGTCAAGATTAAACACCATGAAGCATGATATCTCATAATTTATTAAATTATGCACAAAAATACATCATGTTAGGTTATAATTTAAGCAAATCAATTGATTGTCATTAAACCATAAACATTTTATTGATTTTCTACAGAAAATATAAAAAATCTTACATTTTCTCTTGCTACGACCTTCCAAAAAAAAATCACAAAATTGCATAATTTTTGACAATTCTAAAAAATTATTCAGTTTACAAACATTTAAAAAAAAATATTTATGTATTAAGAGTTACATATTGTGTTAACAAAAAAACATAGTTTATCAAAATTGACCATTTGATTTTTGCTTGATAGTCTCTTGAACACGTGTACCTCGATCCATATTGAAAATTGTACATTTTACAAGTTGTTTTTTGCAAACTTTGGAAAAAATTGAAATCAATAAAATTTTTATGGTTTAATGACAATCAATTGATTTGCTTAAATTATAACCTAACATGATGTATTTTTGTGCATAATTTAGTACCAAAATATACTCAATAAAACTGTATTATACATATGAAATTAAGGTCAAGAATGTCAAAAAACACAAAGAATTGAGTGCAGTAGTAACCCGCGCCCTCCCCTTTTTGTCAAATACTTTCCATTCCAGTTTTTAAACATATTTATCTGTAGATTAAACACTAATCAGTGTTATATAGTTTTAATTAATCTTCAAACTATACAAGTACTTTCTTATCCTCTCCTTGTCCCGGAGGACACATGAGGTCGTCAAGCTACATAAACGCAGTGTAATTGTTGGAAGAGAATGCATACAATAAGTACAATTATATTACACAGTCTTTTACCATGTTTACATTTCGCTGCATTTCTTGCCTTCTCCGATCCCTCTAAATGACGGCGATGTGATATTTTTACAAATTTCCCACTTTTTGACCAAACCATTACCGGGTACTATTTTAAAACACTTGTTGTGCGCTAAAATTATAACCGTAAATTTAGCACGCCAGGTAAAAAAAGGACTGGATCCGAAAGACACTGGAATTACCTTAAGTGACCTTGGTGGATGTGTAATCCAAAATTCCTCCAATCCTAACCCCCGATTATTTTTATAACATATTTATATATATATATAACATATTCAGATTTTAGGTCACATTTCCAGCAGGTCCAATCACCAGTGGAGCCTTGGATAAGCAAATGTGCATTGGTGCTCAGCTATATTTTCAAATATATATATATTTTTGGAATAGTTCAAACCACCATTAAAAATGATGTCTTTCTTTATATATCAGCAAGGTGTGCTATTCTAAATACACACTGAGACAGATAAATGGTGCAAATTACATTACATTAACATGTTTTAAGTACTGGTAATTGGATGGGAAAATAATAGGTGTGAATCAAACAACAAAATATGAACTTAATCATTTTGAAACAAATCATCAATGCTTTAAAATAATATATTATTACTTGTAATTTTGCTGTTATGTGCCAATTAATTTATCATTAATACAGTATCATTTAATCAACTAATATGATAGGATGTATCTTTGCTTGAATTCTTGTGTTTTGGTTTAAGTTGTTTGTGCAAAAATTACTGATTCTTTCCTTAAATGCAAATTCTATGATGGTTTAATATAAAGTTATATTATGCAAGAAAATTGTGTGTCTTCACTAGAGAATGAGTGTTTCAGGATAATTAATGTAAATGTTGTAACAGTTGTAAAATACATATATTTTGCTTTGTGTTAGGTATGGAGAATATCCAGAGCTATGTGGAGTTCTTCACAAGTATGTAAAGACAGTGGATAAAATCCTAATGATTGGATGTGGTAACTCAGTACTGAGTGAGAACCTGTTTGATGTTGGGCATCACAACATCACAAACATTGACATCAGTGATGTTGTGGTGAGACAAATGACTGAGAGAAACAAAGAGCAGAGGCCAGAAATGAAGTATCTGAAAATGGATGCACTAAATGTGAGCATCAGTTTTAGCGCTGTTGTTTCATTCAACTTGTAATAAGATGGTGCGAAACAATTATTTAATATTCAGTATTTTGGAGAGGATTTACATAGAGAAATCAAATGGATTTTCCTGTTACCCAATCCATTTGATTTCTCAATAAAATATGTTTAAATTAAATTAATTATTCAATGAATATACAATATAAATATTTAAACAATAAAATGCTTTCTTTGGTGATTCATGTGGGATATGAAGGTGGCGACATTGCAGAAAAAAAATACATAACCCATGTTAGCGGGTTATGTAATTTTTTTCTGCAATGATCGCCACCTTCATAACCCGCATGAATCATCAAAGAAAGCATTTTATTGTTTATATATCCATCTTTCTTTTAACAAATTAATAAAATGATTGTAAAGAGTAAGTTAAATTAACTAAATTACTGTTAATGTACATCAATACGTTTGATAAAAGAAACGGCAAAATCGTCTGCTAAGGGAATTTGAGTCTAACATCATCATGATAATTTCGTGCAGTCCGTGATTTTTCTTCAGTTGTTGTAGGTTTCGACCAATCGATAAACAGGGCGTGTAGATGTCAGTCCGGTCAATTTCCTGTCAGTTTCAGTTGCTTTAGGTTTTGACTAATCGATAAACGGGGTGTGTCGATATCAGTCCTGTTAGTTTCTATAGAGCTATGAATTAACTAAAGTTTCCGTAAGAAATAGAGGTACAATATGTAATCTTACTTGGTAGATGTTAATATGTATGTGATACTGTTGTTTAAAAAATTGGTTAAGGCAGTCAGAAGTTCCCTCTCAAATGATTTTGCAAAATAATTCAAATTTTACATATTGATTGATGAAATAGTACCAGTATTCAATGATGAGCATGTACATGTATTTGCTATTCAGTTAAGAATCTTAAAACTCTATATGAAAAATGTCATATAAAAGTCTTCAATTTTGGCTGATATTAGAAACTAAGAAGCAAACATAGTAAGTATTTTGTACTTTTCCATTCATGATTATAGATGGAATTTGAAGATTCTTCATTCAGTGTTGTCTTGGACAAAGGAACTCTAGATGCCTTAATGGTGGACGACTCGGAGGCTGTGAATGAAGACATCAATAAATTGTTCTGTGAAATCGGGAGAGTGTTAAAACTTGGTGGTCGCTATGTCTGCATATCCCTAATGCAAGACCATATCTTGAACAAAGTTCTCCAGTATTTTCCAGATATGTGAGTACATGTATTGAATTATGAGTGCAAAGATTTTTGCATTGAAAAGTTTTAGAGTATAGATGATATTGACTTTTATTATCTTTATTAATCACATACAAATTAGATGTGACATATATGTTTTTTGAGTAAATAATATTTTTAAAATAAAGTTTACATAATTTCAAACACAATTTTTATTGAAAAACTTCATGTTTATCCATCATTTCAAATGTTGAATTTGAGTAAGCAATTTCTTGTAATGATCAGTTTACATAATTTGATCTATCATTTGTTATATTTTAGAGGTTGGCCTGTTAGAATTCACAAGATTGACACAGAGAACTCTGAAAACACAGATAAGGATTTCCATCTGCCAGTGTTTGCCATAGTTTTCACCAAATTTAAGAAAATGCCAAATATGAAACCTGTAAGTGAAATGGGTGCTACTATTTAAAGTGGGATATATTTGAAAACAGTTTATCAAGTAAATTATGCATATTTTTTAATTAATGTTATTTTTCAATTGCAATTTCTGATGGTTTACATATAAATTGTTTGAAATATATATATATTTAGATTCTGGAAATTAGCAACTCGGAAGATAAGTTAAGTCGGCACAATGATGTAGATGAAGTGAAAACTCTGATTAAAGAAGTACAGTACTATGCCATGATCAGACAGAAACTGAGCAAGAGGTTTGAACAATGTCTATTACACTTGATAGTAATGTTGTATGCAATGCCAGTGTACACAAGACAATTAAGACTTTGTTTTACAGGAATTTGTTCGGAGAACAAGTTTCCTTGACCCTATTCACATCAGCGTCCACCGAGCCCCGATATACCCTGCATGTTGTGGATGTACCAGAAACTGGCCTCAGAAAATTTGCCATTTTTATTGTGCCACAGGGGAGGTAATTTGTTCATCTATAAAACATTTACATGTATTATTATTTTGAATTATCCTAGAGAGAGAGAGAGAGAGAGAGAGAGAGAGAGAGAGAGAGAGTGATGGGGAGAAAAGATGAAGAAGAGAGCATTTTATTTTTACTCTAAGCCTTTTAGAATAAGATTGAAGTTAATTTGACAGAGAGACTGATTGGTTGTTTGGGTCAGAAGAAGGGAGGAACCACTTGGCTAAGAGTGCAGGCTTTGAGAGACTAGTGGTGGTCTCTCTAAGCAGGCACCATACGTATGTTGACATGGAAAGTGTTAAACAGGAGCTGTCATTAAAAGTCATGGAACTGGCACCACCAGGCTACAAAGAAGGAGTTCAGGTATGTTCACTTACAGAATTATATATCACTGAAGTTAGGCCTTTGCATTTGATAATAAGGGATAAGATAGATTGATTTGATCTCACAAAAAAATCATTGGACTATTGCCAGTCTTATTGACTGGTGAAATGACGAGCAGAGCTTGTGATTTAGAAATTCTTGTACTTTTTAAAAAAGAAATAAAAAAATGAAAATCCATAGGTTAAGATGAATTTTTAGATTCCATTTCTGTCATTGGGAGAAGACATTGGGAGTCGGACCGTAGTGTGTGAGGGTCACAGTGAACTGAGTGGGGACTTCATAGTGGAGGATGTGGTGGCTGATGAAGGACAAACATTCAGGAGACTCATCTTTACTTCCTGTCCAAATGTTATCCAATCGGAGGCCAGACTGAAACTAGGTAGGTTATTCTTTGTCATTATGCTACAAGTTTTATCACAAAGATGTTTAATAAGATCAGCAGTATTTTTTATGTACTTGGATTTTCCACATTTTACAGTCTGTTTTCCTTATAGCTTTTCATGTACTAACAAAATCTGATTTTCAATTTGTAATAGCAATACAGGTGGTGTCATTAAAGGGTTTTTTACACTATGATTTCAAAATATCTTTAAAGTATCTTTGATTTACATTTATGTACATGCATGTATATGTAAGATGTAAACAGAATACATGAAAGAAAGCTCAGTTACTTAATAATGATATGTTATACATGTAGAAGGAAAAAAGAAAGGAAAGGGGAAGAAGAAACATGTAATTGACAACAGCTATTTGGCCAGCCATTACTATGTTGCCATGGTGACAGGACTAGGATTTCTAAACTCTGCTGTTAATAAAAATGGTGAGTGACCCTCTTCAATATCTTTTTTATTTTCAAATAAAAGTGCAATGATATATTTACATTTGCAAATATTTTTCAATTTATGAACCATAGAAAAGGAAAAATATTCATTTCTTTGTGAAATTTTGAACTAGTCAAGAGGTCATATTTTCGACATTATAATGATCTCTGCTCAAGCTCATGGTTTGACAGTTGCATTAATACATGTATAAACACAAAACACAGTTACTTTTGAAGTCTGAATGCCTTTCTCAAACATAAATATAAGTAATAAACAGCAATATGAACTTGGTTGATCAAATCTGATAGACCCTTTGGGCTTTACAGGATTTGATCATGTGACCAACCAAGTTTAATTTTTATCCCAGTGAATAGTTTTAAACTTGCTGTTTATTTTTTTATTATACTTTGTAGAGAGATTAAGCTGTGTGTTGATAGGTCTTGGTGGAGGAGGGTTGCCCAACTTTTTACATCAACACATTCCACAGGTAAATCTAAGTACTGGTATTCAAAAGCTCTATGCAATTATATTGCTGATAATATCAGGTCTTTTGATCTGCAGATTATTAGGATCTGTTATCAATTTAACAGTACCTTTTGACATGAGGAAATAAGTAAGAAATCAAGGAAAACAGTTGTTTATTACATTCTTTTGATCTATTATTTTGCTTTAATAATGCTCTATTTTTTGCTGTGATGTAATGTAGATGGAATTAGACAGTGTGGACATTGACCCGGCGATTGTTGAGGTGGCCAGGAAATGGTTTGGATACCATGAGGACCAGCGACAGAGAGCTCATGTGGCTGACGGAATCAAGTTTGTTCAGGATGCCATCAAACAAGGTGCTAATTTTGGTTTTTAACAACATTTTTATTGAAAGTTTTTCAACTATGGGTATAGGTAAATCCAATTTTGGCAGGTTTTTCTGGGAATAGTTCCTGGCAGTTAACATATATCACATCTATACCGGTAAATAACATTTTAAAAGTATTTAAATATTGTGAAAAAGAACTTTATTATTTATGAAGAAATCTGGTCATTAGGTATTCAGGTATTGAAATGATAATTTTGCACAGTATATAGATATAATGAAGTATATGTGTACATGAAATAGTAGTTTTTCAATCATAAATAATAAATAATTTCTATTTTTATGTAGAATCAGTTAAAAGACATTTGTATTTTTCAAATTGTTTAATTCCCTAGTTGTTATATTTCTTTACAGGACAGAAAAAAGATATTGTGATTATAGATGTAGACAGTAAAGATAGGACAACAGGCATGAGTTGCCCGCCCCTGCCCTTTGTAACACCTGCTTTTATGACTTCTATCAAAGATTTGCTAAAAGACTCTGGTAAGTCTATTTTTAGCAATGATATTTTTGTTAAAAGTACATTATCATGCATAGCTGCAATGTGTTATTTTTTTCTTAGCCACATTTGTTATAGATAAAGTTAAAAAGAATAGAGCTACATGATTATAAATCTTTATGAAAAGCTTGTAAACATTCTCTACATCAAAAGCTTCAGATCTCCTTCTCTTGAGGTGAGGTTGAAAGCCTAATCAGGAAAGGCTATCGGTGCTTTGTAGTTGCTGTGCTATTAGATAGCATGGAATGAGACTTCCGCACTTTTTTCCTAGGCCTACTGATGATAAATGTTGTTTGCCGAGATGATAAGCTGAAGAATCAGGTGTTCCAAGACATCCAGGAATTGTTTCCCTATGTGTACACCAAGGACTTTACAGATGATGTGAACACAGTGCTGTATGCCCTCCCCTCCCAGCCCATGTTACCTGACCCCACATACAGGTCAGAAACGGGCGGTAAGAAAAAAGGGGGTCCAGTTGACCCATTGATTAGGGGACTCAGTGCCAATGTGTCAGTGCTACAGAAGAACATTAAGGACTCGAACAGTTCAGTCAGTGTGGACCTTGTGGAAATGTTGCAGGGAATTAAACTGGTCAACAGCTGAATTTTTTTATACTAGAGATCGAGAGCACAGGCGCTTGTTTCATACAGGAGGTCTATTAACTATATACCTCCTGTATGAAACAAGCGCCTGTGATCGAGAGACAGAGAGAAGTACAGATTATAAACATTATGTGAATTTGTCATTTTTTACAGTACCGGTATATAACATTTTTCATTCATCTATCAAAAATTTCTGTATCTTCATGGTCACAGCCATTGGGACAGCTTTTCTATGTAGCACAATTTCTCACAAGGGACATAATACTAGATACTGGTGATCAATCTGGCCATATTTAGTTTTCAGAGTTATCTCTCTTTTTGTATATATAAGCTGCATGTATATGCCGGTACACGTAGCTACTGCTAAAGTAATGTACGCGCAAAAACAGCTTCAACAATCACAAATATCACACATTGCAGTTATTTTAAAAATAAAACTTACCAAAAATACATGTACATATATTTTGATGAGGGAAAAAATGATTCAATATCCATTGAACGGATATCAGAAAGTACATGTATTTTTTCATTAATGTACTTTATTTATTTTACGAATGAAAATGGGTTTTTTTCCAGACGATTTTACTGATAGAAAAAATCATTTAAAACAACTGATTCTAGGTTTATTAATAAATTAAAAATAAAGTTAAATTTTTGCTGTTATTTATTTTAAATGAAATGTGATGATGGTACTTATGACAGTAATAAGAGTGTAGGGATGTTGCTAGGGTATGGCTGTACTAATCTCCTTACTGACTGCTACCCCGAGTCAGTATTTGGGACAGTGCCCTGTGAGCCGATTAGCCTCGTTCTTTATATAAACATTACGCTGGCTTTCCAATTTAAAAAAAAATAAGATAAAAAAAAGAAACTCCATATTTGAGCATCCCGTGATATTGTCTCGCAGCCGTTGACGACAGGAACCTATCTCCAGATTCCAGAACGTGCGTAATTCACGAGAAAACTGCCGCTGTGGGGGGTCAGGTGAGAGCACTGCAAACACACGAGGTGTGTGATTACACAACGACAACAGGAAAAACCCCGACTTACGTAATGCGTTCGTTTTATGACTAAATGCCCGTTTTGTTTTGTTTTCTGTATATAATTGAATGACATCGTGATGCCATGCATGTGTAGGGGAGGGAATGGGGGGGGGGGGGGTACTATTGATATATTTACAGACAAATTGTACTGCCGCAGAGACATACATGTACATATTATATTTAAAATACATAATAAATTCATGTATTTTTATATCCCTTACTAAATCATCCAGCCTCGAGTAAAAATCCTTTTTTTAATAGATTTCCTCATTCAATGCACAAATTTTCATCTGATTGGTACATCCTACGACCGAGATATATTTATTTTTACACTATTTTGTTTATAGATCCCTATTATTACGCTATCTGAAAGTCAAGTATTTATCGCAAAATGATATATGTATAAATTTCATTAAACACACAGTACTTTTATTTAAATAACTGTTGAATACGCGATTGGATATAAATGGTACAACGTAATCAGATAAGGAAAATAGGTTTTCATCTGTTAAACTTAAATCTATGTCACTCGTAGATATAAAAGAACTACATCGACACATACGTATTTCGTTAAATACAATGTACTAAACACAGACTGAAATAAATCAGCAGGGGGTATTTAAAATTATTTTTAGCTAGCTCCATTCATAATTTCTTCCGAACGTACGTCACTCGTGTACTACGATTTGAAATTATTCGGTGGCCTTGGGATTAACAATAGGCTTGCCCCCACAGTTGTAAATAGGGTATGAAAGACGATTAATTTCCATAATATATATATATTTTTTAAAAAGATTTCGAAATGTTGAGACGATAAACTTATGTTCACCCTTTCTTGCTTTAGTAACAAAGTAGGCAAATAAACAGCAACGTAATCATCTAAGCTGCTTGTTTTTAATTAATTAAAGTATTTTGACAACACGGACCATTTGGATTGGATCATAGTGACCGGGAATAGCGAGGATCAGCATCTTTTGTTTGTTTAATTTTATATAGATTATTTACAAATATTAAAGTCGTGAACTAAAGGAGGCAATGAGGTCAACAAATGAGGTCAACAAATTACCGATCAGATATACCTTGAATTTTTATACGTGATTATTTTTCAGTTATAAACTATCATTGGGTAAAGAAAAATACCATGTAATGTAGCTTTTAAATTTGATTATTTTCCTACATCTTTTTAAAGAGCTCTTCTCTTCAAGGAGGTTAATACAATAATAGAAATGGCCACGCCCATTCAGCCTTCAATTTCATCAAATATAATTCAGTAAACGGCGAGTATCGCGTGGCATCTCGTTTTTAGAAGTAAACTTTTTCGTTAAAACGAGTTGGCATCGCGTACAGTTATCCATCTTGTTATACTGAGCTAGAACTCGTTATAACAAGTTAATATTCTGACTATGACAAGTTAGTATTTTGTTACAATAGGTTTATTTGGCTTTACAACGATTATTTTTTATTGATAATATAAAATGATGGAAAGATTATGAATTCCATCCACACAGATAATAGACTCCTAATTACTATGAGAACTACATTTTATAGATTAACTTTGTAAATACTGAAAGGAGAATGTTATGTTGATTGAAACAGGCTACTATTTGCTGTAACATCTCCATAATAAGCTGTCATGCATGCTTTGGTGACATGCATTGCGTGTTTAAACAATAAATTAAAATTGCCTTTGATTCCTGATCTTTTGTCATATTCCGTTTGGCTAAATTGAATCAAAGAGATTAAATTTCCCCCTGGGGTGACTTCATTATTGCAAGCATGATGTTACACGTACTATGACAATCCCTTAGAATGACGATTCATTCATTTATTTTCATTTATGCCGATGCTGTTGGTGTGTAATATATTCTTCTGTTCAGTCCTTCCTTTCTACACAATGCAAGGTGGGTACCACCCACAATAAGATGGATGACTGATACAAAAGGGCTATAGAACAGAACAGATCATTTATTTCTAATTCAGAGTCCAGAACAGACAAGTACATTACATATTATTATAATTATAAGAGAAAGACATGCCAATGAATATTATAAGATTATAAAGTATAACAGTTATAGCAAATGACAATGTTGATTTCAACAATATTTCACTTAATTAAAAAGGAGTACTATAGCATGTTATCATTTATAAATTTGCCCACAAGGCTTGTCTTCAATATTGAGTAACCAAAAAAGTTTTTGTTCATTATCTAAAGCTAAAAATTTTGGAAATTTGCTTTTAATTAACTAAAATATTTCTTTTCTTTGCTGATCATATTTTTCACATGTAATAAAAAAATGAGTTTCATCATATATACTGTTAGAATTGCGTCTATTACATAATCGATCTTCTCTAGGGATGTTGGTAAATCTTCCTTCTTCAATTTGCAATCTGTGACAGGAAATTCTTAATTTACATATATTTTCTGTGATCAAAATTTTTAATTATTGATAAATAATTTTCATAACCCCAGTTTTGTTTGAGTTTGACATATGTGCCTAATTTACCATCAGTATAGATTTGTTGACTTGTAAACCAATAACAATCTAATAATGTTTTATAACAGACTGACTTAAATTTATGTGTTCCATAAAAAATTACTTCATCTTTAATATTAAGAATTGTTCTTAATTTTTGTATAAAAGCAAACCATGAAATTTTACCAGTTACAAAAAGATTAATTTTTACTACATTCATATGCATCCTTAAGTAAAGGAAATTCTGTGGACAAATTTTTAAATCTATACCAACTTTTTATTAACAATCTTACAATATCAGAATGCAAGGGAAACTTTCCCAATTCAAACACTGCAAAATTTGTACTTTTCCTGTGAACACTATGAATATATTTACAGAATTTGACATGTATTCTTTCACAGGGTAAATTTCTAAAACCTCCTCCAATTTCTAACTTCTCACATTTTTTTGGAATCTTTTAGTAAATATATTGCTTACACTCCATACATCTGCATTATATAAAAGAATTGTTTTAACAGTGGAGTCAAATACGTGTATACTGGTTTTAATTCCAGGATTAAAATTCAATTCAATTCAAAATTCAAAATTAATAAAATCATTTCTCAATTTGTGATATGCTTTTAACGCTTTTTTTTTATAGAGCTCGGATCTGTTTCATATATATATATATATATATATATATATATATATATATATATATATATATATATATATATATATATATATATATATATATATATATATATATATATATGATCATTGCATTTTTATATTGAAATGATCATGTATACCTTAAAATTTACACATATTTTGGTAAGATTTAAGAAGATTTTTACTGAATATTTTTCCGGGCCATAGTTCATGGCTACATCAGTGTTAGCTGCAGATTTTAGCTACATCAGTGTTTTCTTGTTTGTAATCTGTTTATCTTTACGTGATTTATGTGTCATCTTTACACCCATAGCCTAGGATGATTAGATTGCAGCTTGATTTGATGGTGAGGGAGGGGGTATAGTCCATTATCATTAAAACAGCTACTGTTTATTACTGTATTAACACGATGACGTATGAATATAATGATTCATTTGAATTCGAGAGAATCCCCTGGTCTGTTCACTTACATAGTGTTGATAGTAAACGTCACGAAAATGTGCACAATCAGCATTTTGTTCCGAAATTTGGCTTCAAGTGAATTAGTGCAAGTATGATAGCCATACAACAATGAACTGAATTCGGTGTAAATGAGCAAAGCAAGGAATCTTTTCAGAATGAAGTTTTGTTTTCATTGGAATAATACCGTTTATTCTTTCTTATAAAAAACTGAAGTATAAGGAGGCTGCCGCACCCCGCCCCCCCCCCCCGGTCAAGATTTCTGATGATTAGTCTAGCCCCCACCCCCCAACTTTCAATTTGCTTCCGACGCCACTGCACCTATATAGCATACAAACATCTTTTATTTCACGTGAGGAAAATAATGAATTATCATCGTCGGAAACCCACGGTCCGTCTCGCTTCTCCTAACTCCTAAGAGAAGCGAGACGGACCGTGGGTTTCCGACGATGATGAAATGTAAATCTTTTTGTTTGAAATAATATTTACAAACACATTAGAAAGAATGGGATACCATTTTAAAAAAACCCACTGGCACTGGTGGCGCTGTGCTACGGTGTTACGTTTAGGAGGGTTGTGTATAAAACCCTCTGAATTCGAATAAAACCAAAACGTACTTTAGAGCGGAAACGTAAGCATTTAGATGTATCTTGCTGTTGGTTATGTAAGGCGGGCCTAAGGTTTGCAGCGTATTTTATATTGTGAATAAAAAACCGAACAAGGCGATTTTCTGATGCGAGTCGTGAATTTTTCTTCCAGTTGTACAAAGGTTAGATTTCATGTTAAAAGTACAGTATTCAAGTGCATTGTAGCTGTATCGTGTTATGTATCTAAGAAAGGAGTACATGCAGACAGGACTACAATATTCGTACACATCCTTCCCCGTATGTAGGTTTTGTGCATTATGTGATCTGGCAATGTTTAATTCTATATTATTATAAAGATATACCGGATTCATTCTATCGAATATCTCTGAGCCTATAAGTGTCCTGATATTTTCCTAATTTCTTTCTCTTTTTCTTTAAAAAGACGATACCGGTATAACACACATCCTGACAATATGTATGACCTAAGATAATACATAACAAGTATGTATTTATTTATGTAACAAAAATATAATCACTTTATTGAAGGAGACCGTACATAAACACATTCACTAACATAATGATGATGAATGTTAAACTCAACGGTCCTGAGAAAAAATATATAATTAAACTAAATAATAAATAAACTTATACTATAAAGCTTATGAGTCAAATAAGTAGTTGTAAAATAATGTACATGTACACTAGTATTGACGGTTAACAATCCAGTCAAATTTGTTGATATTTCTACTTTGAAATTCACTAATGCTTTTATGAAGTCTGTCAAAGAAGCACAAGGACTGTTCCCTCCATAAAACGTGAGGCAATTGAAACAACGTGATATTCGATCAATCAGTCTTCGAACTGTTCACATTCAGTGCATAAGTGTTCTCCACAAAAAAAAAACTTGAAACGCAATCAAACATGCATCAACTCTCAACCACCGAGATCAAACAACAAATAACATCAATAAAGGTTGATTATATCACAGCGTTATGTAGAGCAAATAAATGATGTTGAGAATATAACATGGTGCCTTATTGCTGGTTGAGTTTCGATGATTGACGCTTGAAGACTATGGATGCCATTTTGATATACACTTACAAGAATAACTAGCAATATGCGTTTTACACTGGCATTGAATCAGACGAGACGTCACCATTCCAGGGTATTTTTTTGGAATTTTAATCTGGGACTATTTTCGGAGTAAAATTGAGAAAACCACCTTCTATGTTTGGCTACTTGAGAATCTTCCTTGGATTTGACAAATAAAGGTTTTCTCTCGTATCGTTTATTGTTCCAAATCATTATATCTCTTTCGAGCTGAAAAAAAAGACAAAAAATTCGTTTTAAAAAAATATATTTCATTTGTATTTAAAGATTTTTTTCGCAAAATAGAAAAAGATACATAATTTTAAGATAAAGTTAAACCTAATTTAAATAATATTGCACCTGTATTGCTTCGCCTAGTAAGAAAAATTTGCCTATAAAAGCTGGAAGATTCTTTTGAAAGTAGAGATTGTGAACCAATTTCTGGACCAGCGGTTCGGTCGGAACGAGGTGTTGTACAAAGGTTCCACTCCCGATGGGTGAATGAAAAGTCAAATAGACAATTCCAGGCCCAATCTGCAACGAAAGAAATGAGAATCTTTATAACTTTTAAATGTACATGTACATACTTTATCAATGTGAATAACAGTTAAATGAACATGTGTTTATTAAAATGTATAATTGAATCAAATATGATTTTGATAGTAAATGTGTGGATCTAGGCAGATTAAGCGCATGTGTGCTAAGTTGAACTGTATGGTACTCTAAAACACTGTATGAAATGGACATCTTGCAGAGTACCACTCCAACACAAACCAGGATTTAATTCGAATTGCATATGGCGTGCGTCATTTCTTTGTTGCCGAGTTAAACTTGCACTCTGCAACATTGCCCAACAATTATTCCAGTTTTAAGAGTGCTTTGTAAAATTTATTTTCATGCTTGTTTTTAGGTTACAGACAAGTTGAATGGCTGAAATTGAGAAAGTTTTTAGTTTACATTCATAGGAAATGATAAGAAGTTGTTGTAAAAAAGGTTCATTTCAAGGACATTTTTTGAGAGTAAAGATATACATTTAAACGTATCTCAACCACTTTCCTTTAGCAATGTAAATGATGTATAAAGAACAATACAGGCAAAACGGGTGCTCGACTTATTGACGACTTCGACTTATAGTATCCTTATGGTATCAATAATATATATAGGTCGACTATTCACCTGTTGCGCAGTAACGTCCATGTCTATAGGTCGGAATGCCTTTCCGAACAGGTTCATGGAATGCGTTAGACGAAGGGTCCCTATATGTTCGTTTGGAGGCGGGTTCGTTTCCCAATTTGCCGTCCACGAGTGGCTTCCAAATGACCACAGGGCACTCCACATATGACGTAGGTCTATTCCTGACGTAATCAGTGGGGCGTGGACACACTCCAGATGTTGTAGATCCGCACCATTTTCTGGTACTTCCTACAAGATTAAGTTCATTTTCAAATGTAAAACACTTGTTTCTGCACGTTCATGATAAATAGTTTTTTTTTTTTAATAAAGAGTTCTTTGTAAATTGTTCATCTAATTTGGTGTAGGTACACAGCTACATACGTACAAGGCACTAAGTGAACTCGACTATTGGTATTTTTGTTTAATCCAGGTACTTGTCTCTTATATGAAGTGTTTATACTAAAAATATTTGTGATGTTAAAGCCAATCAGGTTTGGATGACATGTCGCCATAAGGAGAAATGCGTTTAACGAGATTGATTATAACACTAAAATTAAAACGTCGCTGTTTGATATCGTGTTCCCTGCGATATTCTAACAGGAATTCTTTCTGTGACAGGACATCGCTCAAATTGTGTTGACTCAATGACAATGACTGTTTTAATGAAAATTCTTACCCTTTGTAGTAGAATAATCATTCAAAGTATATTTCACAATTTAAAAGTAAAGTTAATGACTTGACTGAAAGTACTGGTATGTTACTAGCATAGAATAGACCAGAACACGAGCCTCCTACTGACCATTAACATAGACTTATAGTACAACTAGGTTTACAAGTGACAGAAACATGAAAATATCTCTGTCCAATAACGCCAACCACCAATAAACCCCATCCAACTTGTATCTATATGTACAGGCATGTACCTCACCCCCAAACAAATTGTCGTTTGGCGCGCCAAACCTTCTATTTTATGAGTTGGGGTTGATATTCCATTCTATGTGTATTTATAAATTACATATAAAGTGTAGAGTTTGTAAAATTATTAACCCCTTCTCATCTGGGTACCTCTATGTGGCAGTTGATATAGTGTTCCGTTCTTCCTCGGTACACCCAGTCCCCGCTCTGAATTTCCTCTATCCTTGGTACTGTCCACGTAGGAGCGGCGTCCTCGGCGTGATACCAGAAGTAAATGTAGCCGTTGGCCTCGTCAGATATGTAGCTTTTTACTTTAGCAATATCTGGAACTATACGAAGTATTACGGATGTTTTAAGTTTCAATATAACCTCAGTAATGAAATAACAGAGTACTGTATATAATATTTCGGTATAAGAAAACAAAACAATTTAAATTTTTAAAAAGTAATAACATTATTTTGCGTCTATCAGTTGGTCAATTCGTACCTTTTTCAGAGTATGGGATTTTCGTGCATTGTCCGTCGCTCCCCCTGAACTGCCAGCCGTGGAAAGGGCATTCTAAACAGTCGCCCACAACTCGCCCACCAACGGCAAGATTGGCGCCCATATGTGGACAGTAGGCATCAATGACATGTACAGTGCCATCTTCTCCCCGAAAAACGGCCAGATTCAAACCTATACGAGAAGTACAAATTAAGTCATATGTTAATTCATTATCACATTTTGTTTTCAAAATTGATGTATCAAGGTTTTTTTCATATAGATTTTATTTTCAAGTTAATTTCATTTGTATTAAGGGGGTGTCATTTATTTCCTGAAAAAACCCCACAAATTAAAAACTACAGGGTTCCTTAGGTTTACTTAATTCAGTTTGTAAAAGAAACGGTTAAAACGATTAAAAGTTGCTAGTTTTAATTCCTTTATATCTGACACGACTTGTCCATAATTAAAGAAAAGTCGATTGAATTTAATTATTTCTCTCTAGGTGTTTAGTACACGACACAAAGGCGGCAACGCGTCAAAACGTGAGTGTTATTTTCATGCAAGTACATGTACACGCTTATAAGGGTCTTCAGAATTGGGGCATGACTAGTACCCGTGGACGAAAACTGACCGTAGGTATATTGGACTTCTTACATAATCAGTCTAAGATAAGGGGCATTAGCTCGGATTTTATTTTGATTTATTGTTTGGTTGATCCTTAAAAAAAAAAGGGGGGGGGGTACTCTTTGATAAATATCCCAGTTTATTCATTTCTCGTAAATTATTGTAAACACATATTACTCTCAAGGAAGGAAGAATGACATATATTGTTTTTTTTTGTGTCAGAAAATATTGGCTTGCAAGCCAGTATTTGTTTCTTGTATTTAGTTTACACCGAAAGCGGTTGTTTAAAGTACATAGTGATTACGTTTTTCACCTACATGTAATAGTAGCATTGGTCATTGATATAAATTCCTAGGTTAAATTCCCTTTAAAGAAGCATGTGACAATCGATATGTGTGCATTGTATTAAAATCAATTTCCCACTGATATAAAAATCAATGTATATAGAGACTAGTACATTGTAATTGATTGGATTATTACGGTACCGAATCCTCGGTATCCGCCGGTCATTGGGGCAAACAATAAAACCATCATGTTAATTGTCATTAAGTAATTGGTCTATGTACACAACAAGTCCTGTATTTATTGGTAGATTACAACCGAGACCAACATGCCTTCAGTCATGAACAAAGAGGAAGAGAAACATCAACGTCCCAACCCAATGTTTACGCCTCAGTACAAGGATGGAGATGTTCAACTTTATGTTCAATATCAAGCGAGATTATAATCGATCGAAAATCGTGATAAATAAAGTATATTATACTTGCGGTTAAAAATTTTCAAGGAAATGTTGGGTTATTGGGTTTTTTCCTGTATGTTTTAAAGGTACATTTATTGTTAAGTGCATGATGAAACATTTTCCTGGAGAAAACTGCAAATTTTCAGCTACATGCATAGAGTTGCAACTTCACACCGGTATATCTATGTTGATTTTACAGCGAATGAAAACTTAATTTCAGAAGCAGTACAAGAATTAGTTAATAAACATATTAATCAATCCTATTGATAAATTCAAAACAAAATTACATTTCTATTTATTGATTTGGCTATGATATTGATACAATTATGAACTTACCTAAAAGAGAGATATTTTTGACATCTCCAGCTTTGATTTTGGAGCCTTCAATTAACCCAAACCAGCCGTTAGGGTACACTGGAGGTAGATCCCCGGTCGCTCTCTGTCTCCGAACCCTATTGGCCATTTCCTTCATGGACATGCGGCCTTCCGGGATGTATCCGATATCCCCCAGGTTCCGGACCCGATCCATGGGTAGAAATAAGACACCATATAATTTGTACAGTGGGTAAAACAAAACTGTGATAACAGTACAGGTTATAATGACTCTGTAGTCTGTTAGTAGATACAATAGAGGGAAATTCCATTTGGAGGTCCAGAGTCGACCCGCTGTCTCGTACAGGGGTACGTTTAGTAGTCTCTGGGTGACAGTTGCAGACACTGCTAGTATTAAAAAACATAACGTGGCTCCAAAAGACCCAAACTTTTTCATATGGCCCATAGTCATGATGTGCGGTTTCACCGAACGAACAGAACTGCGTTTAATGACAGAACCACGCGCAGCGTTTAATAACTGCACATTTTTATATTTCCGCCAGCCTTTTCGATTGGTCGAGAGTTAATACGTAGAAAAAAAGAGAATTTTGAAATAGCGAGTTTTTAAATCTCCTCTTATGATGTCTATACATGTAGGAATTTAGCAAATCAATATTCAATTATATAAACTTACGACGATTGTTTTGAACTTAATTTTGGACGGACTCAATCAATTACTAGTATATAGCTACCGAGCATATTCAAAATATTGCAGTGATAATAAATTATTAGGTTACAAGTATAATTGCTAAAATGGGGAAAAATCAGAAGTAGTATTTTGTTTTCAAATGAATAAAGATGTTACTTCATTTTGTAATTTTGCTGCATTGTCATGAGTTGGATGAATCCAGCACCCCCCCCCCCCCTCCCCAAAGTTGTCATTCTATAACTACATAGAAGATGAAGATCTATCCCTAAAAGAGCCGATGTTTTAATTTTATGTTAAAATCACAATATTACTCTATTAATGGATATGTTGGATACATTTCTACCTGTACATTAAACAATAATTAAAACTCATTGACACAAAAAACAAAATAAATTAAAATCAACGAAAACAATAAAAATACCCCCACCCCCAATTTTTTTTTGAAAGAAAACATAAATAAATAGGGTAATTCTATCGCAATTGAAAGTTTTTTCTCAGATCGTTCCTGTTATGAAAATTCTCTTTTGAAAATTTAAGAATTTAAAAAAAAAATACACAAAAAATTAACCCCAACAAACCCAAAACAAACAAACAAAACCAATTATCACTATACAACATTAGGGTATTGCTATTTATTTAAAAAAAAACATTATTTGTAAATGAAACACAGAGAAAACGAAGACAATTTGAGATTTCATTTTATAATTTTCATATTATACTCCTCCACTAGCATTTTCAATATTTTTAATACAAAAATCAAAACACAAAGAAAGACAACTACAGATCGCAACAATTGCGCAATTCTTGATTTAAAATAAACTTCTGCATTTTTCATATATAAATTTAAGTTTATAATTAAAAAACAAAAACAAAACAGGGCTAACGAGCAAAGCAAAAAAAAAAAAAAATTGCTCACACATCCGTGAAAATAGGATGGGGAGGGTTCGGAAATTAAAAAAAAAAACATGCATCGACACAAAATTACACCCGTGGGTGTTTTTCATCTCTTGAAAACCATCCCTTGCTGTGGGTTGAAACGCCCTAATACCCAAGGGGAATTCGGGAAATATTTTGCTTCAACCATGTTACACCATACTGTAATGATATCTCAGTGCAACTTATTTTTTCTCAGTTCAACTCCTTGGAAAAACCCATCTCATTTAAGTGTTGCAATTCTAAATTGAAAGAAATATTATCCATCATGTGATGCCATTAAATCAGGGAAGTTATTCTTAGAGATTGCAAAACTCCGCACGTGAACACCTTTCACACAGATCTATTGCTCTATGATAGGATTTAGTCATATTCCAAAGTCAAGGGCGTTTGTTCAACTTACAAATCTCCAACCATAAACCGTGAAGAGGGGTTTCCTGCACTCCAAAACTAAAGTAGGTAAAACTATTTGAATATTTGTTGAGTTTACGGATTTTCCAAATTTTGAAATGCTACATGATTTAATCTAAAATGTATTTATATGCAACCACCATTGAACACACAACAATTTATTCTTATAATTTTTACGATTCAAAGACTATCGATAGTTTATCTGCAAACATTTTGCAGTATATATCAGGAAATTTTTGCTAACTTGCAATTTTCTTCTTACTTTCCCATTGCAACATATTGTATCCGTTTATTCTGAATGTAGTTGAACTACATATATAAAGAAGGTTTCGTTGAATAAAGAATGACAAAATGTCTTCAGCTGATGGTGTTTTTTTTAAATTTAATGTAGGCCAAGTCAAAATTATGACAGTTAAAAATCTAATAAGACGACTTCAATGCATTGTTTCAATTCACAGAAATCGTCCTCTAATAAGATCGTTCAAAGATCGATCGTGCATATTGCTTTTGAAAATGGAAACAAAGTTGTCGGTGCTTTAAGATAGCAATTAATTCAACAGCAGCCACCAAGCAGGTTGCTGGAAATTGGACCATGTATATTCGAATTAATTAAAATGCTTTCAAATTGGTTATGTTGAATCGAAGAGCTTGTAAAAAATAGATAAAATACACATTTTCATTAATTAAGAGAAATATAGAGGAAAACACATTTGCATCAGCTGCGAATAAAAAAGTGATATGGTGTTAAAAATTGAGCCGTACAGGAGAAAAAATGCAAACATATCATTGTTTCCAACTGAGGTAAGCTTTAATAACAGATGCTCGTAAGCCCAATGCGTTCTAAATTTCTAAATGGTGTGGATTTCAATAAATTAGATTTGGGTTTTTTTTTTTTATGCAAAATTTTAAAGTAGCTTACATTAGGATGTTTGTTACTCCCTGAGAGAGAGAGAGAGAGAGAGAGAGAGAGAGAGAGAGAGAGAGAGAGATGTCTCTATCCATTATTTAACTTTTGTGATTACTGTTTTATCGAATATGAAAATATTTGATGACGCACATTAGAAACGAAGTCGGCCCTTAAATATCATTTATAGTACCGTATATACCAGAAGTACACTGTATGTATTTGGTAATTGTTAGAAATTCACAGAATAACTGCAAAGGCCATGTTATAATGATGTTATAAAAGCAGACGAGTTAATGATTGATTGCATGAAAAAACCACCCAGTAGCTATTCTATATATCTGATTAAATATATATGGAAGACATTGATACATGCGCGGATCCAGAAAATTTTTCCAGGGGGGGGGGGGGTCCGAAGGATAATTGTGTTTGCCGGGGGGGGGGGGGGTCCGAGGCATATTTGTGATAATTTTACAATGTAAATTTAATAAATTTTCATTTCCCAGGGGGGGGGGGGGGTCGGGACCCCCCGACCCCCCTCTAGATCCGCGCATGTTGATATCTGCTGACTCTAAAGAAACCCCATTACTTTACCTGCTAAAAGGCTGAATGGAGACCTATCTTGAATCTTTTAAAGCAAATCTTTAAATATTTGCATCGCAACAAGACTAGGAGGAAAATATCAGAACTTGTTGTTCAAAGAACAAAATGAATTCTTTTATTTTTTATGCGATTATACTGACTTTAGAGTTGAATGGGTAAATAAGATGTCTTCTGACTCAACCCAATACATGTAGTTGATATTTTTGGAAGGTTAAAACACAAGTGCATGTAAATATCTGTGTACGTGCTACCCTACACGTTAGCGACCAAATATAAAGAGGCATACTCTAAAACCTAACCTGGCCTGATTGACTTGGGCTGGCCACACTTTAGATTAACTGTGCATTGTATTTGCGCTAAGCCTTACGTATATATCTGTAGGGAAGTTGCTAGTTTATCGCTATCAGCATCACTAACGTCAATGTTCCATCCTTGTATTGAGACGATACACAATACTTCATACAAATAAGCAACAATATGAATATAAATATAAGCAATGTGCAGACAAATTATTAAACCGCGCTAATGCGCGGTATTCAATTTTTCTGCACAGTCTTAGTGTGTTATAGGTCCGACGACATCCAAAAATATGCATTCAACGCTTAAACATGATATCAATAAAGAGATTTGCTTTTCAAAGAGGCCCTGAGAGATCTAAACTCTTTAATCAATAGATCTAACGATCTAAAGATCTACGTTACTAGTATTCATTACAGAAAAGAAACTTTTAATCTAAAAGTTTCATTATTTACATGCAATTTTTTTTATAATAAAGTATGATTGATTTATTTAAGGGTTTACATTGATCAGAAGGTTCAAAATTTGATATTTCATACCTTAATTGAAATGAACTTATACTTGAACAACAACATTCATGCGCGGATCTAGAGGGGGGTCCGGGGGGGGGGGGTCCCGACCCCCCTGGAAAATGAAAATTTAATAAATTTACATAGTAAAATTATCGAAAATATGCCTCGGACCCCCCTGGCAAACACAATTGTCCTTCGGACCCCCCCCCCCCTGGAAAAATTTTCTGGATCCGCGCATGACATTGAACCAAATTGCTTCCACTGTTATTTAAAGTAACGAACTACATGTACCTATGGATTTTAGCCAAACGACACCCCATTTCAGATCATTTATCAGACCTCCTCGTTTCACCGGCAACGACATCGTCACATGCTTATTCACCACATATAAAATAAGTAAGAATATTTATTAGAGGATTATTAGAGACACTCACAGACAGCCCTTGTGTTTTGATGCAAATGAATAGTAAGGCACGCGCAGCGACATACAAATCACGTGACTTGTCAACTCCCTTGTTTTGTAGCACCTGTCAGTGGCGTTGGAAGCAAATTGAAAGTGGTGGGGGGGATGCTAGACTTATCAAAAATCTTGACAAGCAAAAAAAAAATATGCTTGTGTATAAAGTGGGGGGTGGGGTGGCTAAGCCCCCCCCCCGTTCCGACGCCTATGACTGTACGGACGCCATTTTATAAATTTAAAACCTAGACAGAATAAGTGTGTAGGTGTAACAGTGTAATTTAATCAGGATTGTAAAACACGGAAGGAAACCATTTTGTAGTTGTGAAGTTTAATCAAGATGTAGAACACAGATGCAGCAGACGTACATGCATACAATAAATACATATAATAAATACATATAATAAATAATTAAAGTTCATCTATATTTCATAACAACTATCATCTTTCTTATATCCACTAATACATCACTTTTCAATAAAGAGAAAATCTTTAAATCAAATTCGAACATAAGTGAAAAATAAAAGACCTACAGTGCATTACTATATACACAGTCAGCGGTAAAGAGGAATGTCCATTATCTCCTCTGTGCCAATACAAGTTGGACATCACAGTCATCTGCTGTCAATCACATGCTGTCCTTTCGTTGTTTTTTTTCTAATTACATGCATACATATGTTCTGCACATTTTGTTCACCCCACCCAAATGTGACCGTGATTTTGACCTCTTGAGTGGCTATTTCTAGAATACTGTACTACATAAGAATACAACTGCTAAACAGTCATTATATAATTGATGTAAAGTTGGCAACTTGCCCATTTGAAATAGCGATACTTACAATACTAGTATTCAATAATTTAAAAAATACTGTTTCATAGCTTTAGAAAGTTCCAAGTGTGCATTAAGGGAGATAACTCTATTTAGTTACGAAGTCTCAGAATCACCATTCCATCGTGTCTTTCTGAAACTTTAACCGAGGGCTGTTTTCCGAGTAGAACTGAGAGTACCATCTTCTGTGCTTTGCAACTAAAGAATCTTCTTTAGATTTGACAAACATTGGTTTCCGTTCATATCGTTTGTTGTTCCAAATCATTATGTCTCGCTCCACCTGCAAGTACAAAATCATTCACGTTTCGGTATCGTATTAAAGTATATTGTGTTTAAAAAATCATAGCCAGGTTGGCTTGAAATTACAAAAAAATATAATTTACAAAGAATATATCTTTGAAATAAAGTCTAGTTTAACTTATAACAATATATTGGTCAATATAAAACAAACAGGACATTTACAATCTCTTGGGAAAAGAAAAGTATGTCAATCAAACTGGAATGAATACCTGGATAGCCTCGCCCAGCATAAGGAAATTGGCTACCACAGTAGGGCTGTAGCGCTGTATATAGATATTATGCACTAGTTTCTGTAGCAGGGGTTCTGTGGGAGTAATGTGATGCAGGAAGGCCCCATTTCCGAACGGGAACTGGAATGTCAAATACACTATCCCTGGACCGATCTAAAATGCAAGTCAATAAAAATAACTCTGCGTACATCCACAACGATCCACATAATGTACAAAGCATTAAAATAAAATAACTATCTCTAGACCGTGCTACAGAATTCGAAAATAAATAAAATTACTCTATCCCAAGGTCGATCTATAGAATATAAAGAATAAAATTACTCCACATACATCAAACTACAGGAACCCCCACCCCCCATCCACCTAAGAAGTGGTGGCTAGTGAGTGTAGTGCACCTCAAATAACCGGCATGATCACGTTATTGATATGTCTGCGATTATTCGACTATTACAGCATGTTAAAACTGTTTACGTCATTAATAATGCATGCTCACATACGACGGATAACCGTCTGTTAGTGAATTTGTTGTATCATATTTGTAGTCAAACGACCAATCTAGCAAATTCTTTCCCTGATCAAGATGACGTCACGCCGATAGTGATCAATAGAGTATCTACTGACCCTGAAATTACTGTGGAATTGCAACATTTAACTAAATGTTTTAAAGGAACGGGTAACTAGGGACTATTATCGTTATCAAAAAAATCGAACTAGGACGTGACCTGGCTTTTAACCACACACCAGGAGTATTCATCAAATCATGGCTGAATTACGTGAATTTGTTACATCAAACAGTTCAGAAATGGGTTTCTTTTTTTGGCGACAGTATGCTAATTTCTGTACAAAATAAAAACATTTATTTAATTCATAGAACACTTTTCATGAGCGAAAACGTTTCAATTCTGTACAATCACAAAGTAAATATTTATTTTAATTTCTATTTCTGTTTTGGAAATGTTCTTAATTTTACATCTCCGAATTTGTCATTCTAATCTATCTATTTTATTGGCACATAACATTTTCAGCTACTAAATTTCCCTAGAATTCTCTAAGTTGAAAATTGCAGAGGAGTGTTGAGATTTTGGGTCAATTAATCGCCTGTCATTGGGAATGTCTTGAACCATATTGAATGTGAGAAGTTGTTGAAGATAAAAATAACAGCTTCTTAATTTAAAGTTACTTCAGTAAATCGTTAGAATCCATTAATCGCAACTTTCATTACTATCAGAACCAACAACAGTACATTAATTATATTTGTCATTTAGATAATACTCATTAGATCCATCTGGCAATTTCAATTTATAATAGGTTTTTTTCTAGCCATGAAGTATTGAATAAAGGAAAATATTCGCCACCGTTTTATTTTCACCCTATTGCCCTGTTGTCAGCGGACGAATGTACGACTGAGCGAATTCAAAACAATTTTTAAATTACTGTGTTCACTAGGAGATTATCAATCATTTACTGTGTCTGGGCTTCTTCAAGACGGCGTGGAATCGTTTGCAAGTGTAGAAGGAGGAAAAAGAAAACATTGTGACTAAAATAAATCTGTATTTTATACATTGTCTTCTCATAGAAAGTTTTCGAATATTATTATTATTGTATAACTTATTGTATGTTATACAGTGTCTTCTCGTAGAAAGTTTTCGAATAATATTTTATCGTCTTTGAAAATTTTTTCAGAGCCTTTTCCCCAGGAGTTTTAGATACTAGTTAAATAAATCTACAAATGACATCAACCACTACGAGTAGCTGTTTAAAGACGAATTATTCTCTAAGTACTATATTATGAGGTGATCAAATACAGTCGGGGGTGATCAAATCCAATAAAGCTCTATGGGCTTTATGGTAGTTTTGATCATGCCAGACCGTATTTGATAAACTCATAATTTAATTTTGGTTGTAACGCGCTTTCTGATTTGCTAAAAAAATTATTTTATATCGTATAAAGAATGTTGCCTACGTCATAGTAAGACTAACGTCAAAAAAACGTATCAATCCACCTGACGTTACGTTTGAATTTTGTACAATTTGATGTCATTTTTTGGGTCAAATGATCGTTTTATCAACAGTTAGTAGCAAAAAAATAAATTATAAGCAATAAATTCAAATATTTATTAGTTTCATACGAAATAAAATGGTTTGGAACAGTTTACGCTTTTTTATAAACCGCTTCGCAGTTTATAAAGCGTAAACGGCCCCAAACCATTTTATATCGTATAAAACTAATAAATATTGAATTCATTCCTTAAATAATATTTAAAGAATGATTCATTATTCCTTCATTAGGTGTAAGATTAAATATTGAAATAATCATTGATGAACTTTATTGGGCTATACATTACAAAATCGATTAGTGTTATCACAGACAAAGACACTCCAATATGTAATTTTTTTTCTCCAAATTAAACAATGTCTATGTTAGACACTGCAACTTTCTAACAGGATGTCATGCACTGATTATATAATAGTTAGACCAGAAAATATTTATGTGCTTAAAAAAGGGGGGGGGCTACATTAGTTTAGCTAGATGAAGGAGTTCTTGGGAAAAAAAATATATATACCGTTTAATGAACTAGACTATACTCTGTCCCGGGTTTTTGCTTCCATCACTTTTCGCTTGATATTTCGATAATCATAAATACCTTTGTGCTCAAACTACGTTCATCCACTAATATGAAAAATGTCCAGATTATCTGTTTTGAAACGCCCCTTCTACCGCTTCAGGTTTCAATACACATCCCAAAATAGAAAGTCTACGAGGATTTTGCATTGCATCAGCCATTAATAAGCCCGGATGACAATGTTGAAAAATTGCGCGAGGTGTCCCGAGAACTTCCGAATGGAGAAAAGATGTAAACATTTCCCATTATAAATCTCCGTAAGAAATTTGTTTTCGTTCCTGTAAACTTTTATGAGTGAAAAAGGATAATTTGTCAATGAAGATATCTTGGATATTTTACATTTCATCGTTTTCAACCGTACTTCTTTCACAGGTATGTGTATTTTTATTAAAAATCATCAAAAAGTGATGGAAGCAATAACTTGGGACAGACTTATAGTGTCCCAGATCATTAAGTGTTTCACGCAGACATTTAGTATGATAAAATACCTTGTGTTACATGTGCATTATTATAATATTGGGGTAATTTTATATCACAGAAACAAGTGGCCGTGGCACTAACCTGTCTAGCTTTAACCGCCATATCTATGAGGTTCATTTCTTTTCCGAATAGATACAGACAGTGGGTCAGTGTCATGGTCCCTATGTGTTCCTCTGGGGCGGGGTGGGACTCCCAGCTCGCCGTCCATGAGTGCGATCCAAACGACCACAGTTTGTTCCACATGTAGCGCAGGTCAATCCCTGACGTCATCAGCGGAGTGTGCACGCACTTCAGATGCTGCACGTCAGCGCCGTTCTCCGGGACCTCCTGTAAGAAGTATGAATAAGGATTTCGTTAATTCAGATAAGAAATTATTCCGTTAAATTTTAATATGAATAAAGAATCAGTTACACTTAAATGTAAAATAATTATGGTTGTAGGAATTTGATACCACCAAAGATGTGAAAGATAGTTTTATGTCATTTGGATGAAATATTTCGTTATAAATGGAGGCTGATTTAGAAGAAATTCCTTTAAAAGACTATAAAACTTTATATAAGAGAAAGATACTGTTATATCTAGGTATGAGACAGACTGATTTACATTTTCATATACGAGAATTTTCTCGAATATGGAAAAGACTCCCTTTAATGTGATATATATGAGAATTTTTTAACAAAATTATCAACAAACGAGAAAGATTCCATTACATCTCATTCTATGGAAGATATTTCTTACATTTTAACTGTGTGAGGGAGTGAAAATTACTTTTACTTCTTGTTTAAGTGGGATGATGGACTTAGAACCATTGTACAAGATCTTGGACTTTGGGTAGTTGTATCAAACAGCAATGTGACGTTGGCCGGTCTATTTCATTCCTAGTCACTCAGCCATGGCCCTTTGAAATCAACAAAATTTGCCTGGCTTTTGAGCCAAGACAACGCAGTGTATATTTCGCTTGAAACCAGCGTCATTTTTAACTTGTTTTGACGCAAGAAATAGACAGTTACGTTCTATTGAAAGTCCAAGGCCTTGTTACAATGGTTCTAAACAACCAAGTAATCAACTGCTCACATTATTACACAGTGCCTTGCCCCTACCTCTATATGACAATTGATGTAGTGCTCCGTCCGGCCATTGTACACCCAGTCCCCCGACTGTATTTCAGGAATTACCGGAATTTGCCAGGTCGGCTCGGATCCCTCCGCGTGGTACCACAGATAGATCCATCCGTTCACTTCCGTCGACCTGTATGATTTGATCTTCGCAACATCTGGAACTGATAAAATTAAGTGGAAGTATCATTAGTAGGCGTTTAAAGTAAAGCACTCACAGCATACATGTACTTATAAATGATGCTTTTTACAAAGTTAGGATATGTTTTGAAAAGGGCGAGAAAGCTAGCGTTTTTGCGTTGTTATGGCATATTTGCCCATTTGTTAATTGTTACACAATTTAATAGAACCCATCTAAAGGTTGTCAAATCTCAAGATTGTTATGGCTATATGCCAGAGTTTTTCTACGTTCAAAGTGATGCAACACCGGGAAAATCGTGACGTTTCGTAACGTTGTAAACGCAACGTAAAAGTAGAACTGACCGTGACTTCGAACTGCATAACGTGAATAACATCGATCATTGTGTATTCATTATCATGAACCATGACCATTTCATATAATTTGCTTTACCAGTACATGTAATAAGCAATATTTTCAAATACAATTATAATCTTCAAAGTGCAAGCAGTGAATACTATGTACAGTACATGTGACTGCTACTTGCATTTTAACAAGACTTTGGACTTTCGGTAGGACGTAACTATCTACTCTAATTAGTTAAAAATGACGCTGGTTTCGAGTGAAATATAGATTACAGAGGATTTCTTTGCTTAAAAGCCAGAGAAGTCTTGTTATTTCAAAGAGCCATGGCTGAGTGGCCACCAATTAGATAGACAGGCCTACATGTACGTCACATTGCTGTTTGACACAACTACCCAAAATCAAAGCTATTGTTGAAATGATAGAATTCCAATTGAATCTGATACTATACGCCAATGTACACATCTATATAATTTATGTACTTTTATACAGTAGCCCCCGTGTTTTGTACATATACTGTAGTTTTACCGAATTTTACTTGTCTATGTATATAGTAGGCCTATTACTAGCTTTATATTTTTATGCATGTATTTTTAGTACATGTACAGTGTATATATAGAGTTTTAATGACTTTTATCTATGTATTTAGTATTATATTTACATGTAAACAAAGTATTTCTAACCTTTATCTGTGTATATTTATATTTCCAGTGTCTTTGTCTGTGATAACACTACAAATCGATTTTGTAGTATATAGTCCAATACATTTCATCAATGACTATTTTAGTATGATATGTAATCGTTCAATCGCTGAAAAGGTACAGTTTCTTTCAAGATTGCCCTGAAATTCAAAAGTTGTTTAAATATAAAGAAAATACACATAAACCACCTTGAAAACATGTGTGTAAAAGAACCAAGTTACATGTATGTACTTTTATTCTCTTTATAAAAGGAAATAATGACTTCGAAAATCTGTTATATTCCTTAGATGTAGCCAAAACTGACAAAATAATGAAAAAAGGACACATTTTCTCATAGTTCTTTGAGGTGGGAAATGTATTGATTAATAAAAATTAATATACTTTATATGAAATTGCATAATAAAGTTATAATGTAAATTTCCTTGTGGGCGACGGCGCGGACATAGTTCCTATTAAAAAAAACTACTGAAAATTGATGTCTTCTGCAAAGTTTTAAGAAAAATACAGGAAATTGCACTTTTTATGACGTCACAATTTCCCTCATGAAAGTCTAATAAGGAAATTAATGATAGATTCTCAATTTTTTGGTATTCTTGAGCAAATAAAAGCTACAAATTCATTTTTTTGTGATATGTCTAAAACTCACTTTAATACAGGACAAAATATGACTGAAACTGTACCTTCTTCGTAACGTATAGTCCAATACATTTCATCAATGACGTACTGTGGTGTGCAAGCGGGGTTTGCATAATAACATAATTATACGAATGAAAATAACAAAAAATTGTCAATATGAAGAAAGCTAAAAATTATATACCTATAGGTAATAAGGAATCATTCTTTTAACATTATGAGGTGATAAAATGTGGTCGGGCGTGATCAGTCTATCATTAAGCCCTTCGGGTTTTAATCGGGTTTTAATGGATTTTATCACCACTGATCATTTTATAATAATACTCGAAGAATTATTCCACCTTCCTTAAGGTTCTCCGATCCTCAGATTTCCTATGATTTTTCATCATAAAAATGTTATTTATCCTTCATACTTTATAAATGAAATAAAAGAAAATAGTTGGTAGTATCCATGCATTTTACGAATTTATTGCAATTTTGGCCACGATGAATATAATGGAATAAATTACGTATACAAGTTGAGATCAAATTATAGAAAAAATGGTTGTACCGGTGCATCGGTGGCTCGAACATCTTTACCTCTAGGTAGTAGGTCTCCGTAAAGCCACTAAGCTATGCAGTTCGTTGAATGGCTTAACGTAATATTAACACTTCAATACTAATTAAATTTGTCTATATAAAAGGCAGATTTGTGGTACGAATAACAAAAATCCGGATTATTTAGAGTTATCGAACATTGCTGAGGATCGGAGATCGTTAAATATAGTTTTCTTTACCTTTATCTATGTATAGTTTTAGTAACTGTTATTTATGTATAGAGTATTTCTGACCTTTATCTATTTACACCTACATGTTTATGTATTATTGTGTATAGTTTTATTGACCTTTACCTATATATGTAGTATTACTGACTCTTATCTCTGTACAAGTAAACAGTATTTTTTACCTTTATCAATTTAATATACATGTATAATTATAATAGTGCTGACCTTTCTCTGAGTACGGAATCTTGGTGCATTTACCATCACTTCCCCGGAACTGCCAGCCGTGGAATGGACATTCGATACAGTCGCCCACAACTCGCCCACCAACGGCAAGATTGGCGCCCATGTGTGGGCAATAGGTGTCAACGACATGCGCCTTTCCATCCTCCGCTCGGAATACGGCCAAATTCAACCCTGTCAACAAAAACTTGCTTAATTGCTTAATCTAATTTCGTATATATATAGATGCAGGTGGAAGACTTCTTTAGCTTTTTCGATTTGAAGACAGACTTTTCTTAAGTTAAATTGTAAAACACAAATATACGAGAATCATATATACAGGAAACGGATCAGGATAGGATAATGACATTCAGACCTTGATATTTTTATACCAGACAAAATCGAATTTCGTACGACAATGAATAATGTAATTTTTTTATCCCATTTCGCAGCAAATTGTCATGTTTTATCCAGTTAGCACATTCTTATTTCAACTTGAATAAAATAAAATTAATGCAAATAGCTGAATACATCTAAATTAATTTACAACATCATAATTTATCATTTTCAGGAAAAAAAATCTTATTAAGTGTATTTTCCAAGTGAATTAAATACAAAATTAAAGTTTTCTGTTAAAATGATTACTGTTTAAGGAAAAACTGAACTTTTTTCAACTCGAAATTCGGCCAAATTTCGACCCTTCAGTAAACAAGTACATATAATCACAAACACTTTAGGCATACTACTACATCTATATTATATCATATGATGGATCTATTTGCCACTAAAGCTCTGAGAGTGAACATCAATATGAATTGCAGCAAAATAAAATCACTAGCGCAATAAGATACATGTAAACACCATTTTAAGAAAAATATTTTGAGGAGGGGAGTTCATTTTATACTGATATGCCTGATTTAAAAGACTATAATATTCCAATACACCATCTCTCTCTCTCTCTCTCTCTCTCTCTCTCTCTCTCTCTCTCTCTCTCATACTTTCCTGGCACTTTCTACACTTATATTCTATGCAATAAAGTCATATATTTCAGGACAAGTTTTATCTCATTTCCATTTGTGCAATTCAGATTTGATCCAATGGCTCACTCGCCCATTCGCATTAACCAAAGCTTACAACACGTGTGAAGAGTGGGTATTTAAACTTTTTGGGCGAGTGACACCAAATACGGCCGTTAACTAGGTCCTTTGACATGTTTGGACTACTCTGTGGGTCTTTTTAAGTCCCACTTCTTACTCCCCCTCAAAAGAACGCTTTTTAAATGCATGGTATTGAGCTGGCCGCGATTTATTCCGATATCGATTACCGATTTAGCAATGATGTGCGGGATATCATTTATTCATTGTATTATTGTTACGCTTGAAATAAATTAAAAACAACATCTACTAGGTTTATTGATTTAAAGGGGAAACAAACCCAAAAGGTGTATCGATTGGTCTTTCTCTGTCAAGAGTATCAATGTCTGCGATTTTATTGATCTACTAGTATTTTGAAGTGAATTCTTGATCTGGTTAAACATACCGTTTTATTTGTAAAGTCACACCTGTATTTGTCACACACACAATACTCATTTTAATACTGTAACCCTTACGAGTCAACACTGTGTGCGCAAAACGATTGTACTTAATATTGCACTTCATCTTATTACGGTGATTAAAAATACTCAGAATGTCCTGTATTGAAGTCACATTGGCGGAAAAGCTCTTTCAGATAGTAATTAAAACATGATGATAATGATTGTACATGGACACGAATAACAAGATACCGGTAGGTCGTGGAATAGTCCTCTGTCGATGAGTATATGTTAACACTGGATTGATTGATGCAAACGTAAGTTGCAAAGACTAATCTGCTGAAAGTTGGTCAATTTATGCAAAACTTGAATAAAAGTCTTCGATACACAGGCGCATATCAAATATCAACTGATTGTGTACAAACACTTTACACCCCTCCCCCCCCCCCCCCCCTGGAAAACTGTTACGACAGAATGGCGGAAAGAGGACTCTAATATTGTAAAAGGTCTTAATGATGACTATATATGATCTGATGTCTTCAGAAAAAATGATACTTTCAAGCTGATCCGTCCTTTTTAACGGACACAACATCCAATCATCCAACCAAGTAAAAAAGAAAGAAAGAAAACTAACACAGGTTGCCGAGTGGTACTGATAGAAACGTATTTCTTTAGTAGGTTCATGCCAACGGACAGTATTGGATCTTTAGATGGATTGATCAACGGAACCAATGGTTACTATAAAATATTTTGACAAAAAAGTCATGTTTTTCAAGACTTCTTGGGAAGTTAAATAGACGTAGTTTTAATCATGCATTAACTCAGCAGTGTTGTGTACATAAAATTGCCATGTTTTACACCCATAAAATGTTCAAAAGGCAATTCGGATTTACGTAAAACTCGTTAAACACTTTCCGTAGTATTTCTTTTCAATTTTCTCAATTTGTAGGTTCATCGAAGAGTAACTTAAAACTAGCTCCCTTTTTGGGGAACCTTGCATTAGCTAACTTTCATCCAATTTTATATTAATTTTTTTTTTTGAGAGAGCAACCGAGCTTAAAGATAAATGCCTACTCGCACATAGTAAAATATACCCATTCAATTTTGCAATAAGAAAGATCAAGAGTTTGTACTGGGAAATTGCACAATTATACTGAAAATCATTCAACCGCGATTTTTAAAGGTGAAAACCATATTGTATAAGAAATCTACCCTTTTTGTGACTAGAAATATTTTGATCGTGTCCAAGTCAACAGGCACCTTAATGTACCTTAATACAACAATGCGAACATTTGTTTAAGTTAACATGTACATACGAGATTTATCGGTCATTTTGGACCAGTACAATATTACCAGGGGAGTATGAATATTTGATCATGGTTACCAACTAGATTAGCAAGGAACACGTTTTCTTGCTCGAAAGATATAAAAATCATTGTTTTGTAATTTCCGGATACGGGATGTTTTCGGTTTTTTTTATCAATCCAGAACGCATATTTTTAGGATTTAAAACATCTTTTTATCACAGTTAATTGAATTAATAATTAAATAAACACAGAACATTGATAAAGGGAATAAAACTATAGTGTATTAAAACGTCTTTTCATTGAAGTGTTAATAAAAAAATAAATTCTCGGCGTATGCTTTCACCAGTTTGGTTTCGAAGTTGTAGGATGGATTCAGCTTAGCTGTAGCAGCTTGCAAAGCATTTTATTTCTAGCTTAAAATATGATCGGATCGATTGGTTTAATATATCAGACAATCCATATTTAATTGAAACAATACGAGTGCGATTTAAAAAAAACCATGCTGCCATGCACCTATTCCTTTGCGTTTTGAGGAACAACTGAGTAGAAATTCCGAGTTGCCTTGGTACTTTTGTCAGCCTTGGTTGCACGCTGGGTTTTTTTTCCATGAGGAAACATTTCAACTGATCGCCATCAGTTGTTGAAGGTAGAAGTTACGTATGAATTATTAATCTGCTTCGGGGATCAAGGAAGCAACAGTTGCAAAACAAACTTACCACACCCGGGGTCTAAGGTGAACAAGTGTCTGCTAGCGAGTCGTTGTATCGATTTGTGTTTTATCCCTGGAAAGCGTGTTATAAACTAGAATGGACCGACAGCATTGCCTAACCCTGGGAGTCATTTATGGCTAACAGTAGTTTTCAAGTACTTAAACAAAATATTTACATTTTTCAGTGTCTTTGCCTGTGATAACACTACGTATCGGTTTTGTACTATACAGTTCAATAAATTCAAATGACGTATAATTGGGGCGCAAGTGGGGTTTGCTTATTTATTTTCAAATATTTAATTCTACACTTGCTGAAAAAGTAATATGGAATCATTCTTTGAATATTATGAGGTGATTATTTCGATCGGGCGTGATCAAATCTATCATAAAGCCCTTCGGGCTTTATTGGATTTGGTCACGCCCGACCGAAATTATCATCTCACAATACTCAAAGTATGATTCCTTATTCCTTAAATAAATATCAACCTGATGTCCTTGAGAATGGCGCATTCCTGCTATCTCCTTCCTCGTTGTGTGTTGTCCCTTGTAAAAATCGATCATTTGCGAAATCACGAAATTTATGATGAAATGAAACAATTGAAATGTAATTTCTTGCTTAATTAATATCAAGTTATTGAACGGTTGGGTTTGTGTGTGTACTGTTTAATAGTAGTCTTAAGTGTTTGATAAGGTTTGATTTAATACAGCTAATTCCCGAATCAGCAAGCTATTGAAACACTCTCACGAATCGAATTATACCATCATTCTAGCTTATCGTTTGTTTCAAAGACCAAATCGGTCACTGATGAGAGTAGAATCATGGTCGGGTTCTACTTCTATAGGACAGAGCATCGACCTGGAAATTTGAAAGGCAAGGTGTTCAAGAGCACGGTATACTTTCAGATGGTTGAAAGATGGGATATTGAATAACAGGTTGTAAGGCAAAATATCGAACTGAAAGATATCAAACTAGAAGATTGTATGATAAGATATCGAACTGAAATTAAGGGTCACGGGTCAAGATATTAAAGTGATAGGTAGTATAAACGTAAAATATCAAACTGTAAGAGACAAGCTGGAAAGGTTGAAGAGGAAGACGTAGAAGGAAGAAGAAAACAGAACCCAGGACCAGAGAACAGCGAGTTCTGAAAGATCGTTTGTGATTGCAACTTAATAATAGATAGAGGTAATACTCTCGTTCGTTATTTTTTTTTTATCTTTCAATAATTAACCATGTCTAAATCATCAACAAGAATATATCCAATGACAGCCGTGTACCTATTAGACGTTGGTTTATAGATTTCGTTATAAACCTAATTAGAAAAATTTGGCGGAAAAAAGGAAATTATTTGTTTTAAAAATCCACATAATAGTGTTTTAAAAACAACGAATGGACCAAAATAAGGGCCCTAACCCTCCTCTTTCCTCTCCCTCATCATTGACTATGAAAGTAGTACTTATGAAAGCAATCAAGTAGTTTAATTAGTCATTTAACATGCTTAAAATACTCAGTCATTCTAATAATGTATATGTACTAGACGCATTTATATTATTTTCCTGCTCGTGCATCATACTTAATTATATGTTGAATAAAATTGCTGAAATTTTGTAAACAAACTGAAAAAAGAAAAATACTATGCAACATGAAACCCACTAATTTATGTCCCCACAAAAATGATCAACATCTGGAATATTCTGTATTCTATGGAGTGTCGGGTTAACCGCATACTCTGGATCCATAGAGTCGGGTATAATTATACTGTAAACGCATAGTACGGAACTGGGTAACACGATATCAACAAATAGCTTTTATCGACGTATATATTCAAATCTGGAAGGTGTTATTTTCTGGCTGTTAAACTGTCATTAATTTGTATCTGAATTCGGTAAATTTAGTACAATATAAAATACATCATCCCCCATACTTTACAGAATCGTCTCGATAACTTTCTCGAATATACTCCACTATAAAACTCTTTGTTACGTTCTTCACACAGGGAAATCCAAAATGAATATAATGTTTGTTCCGCTCTAAGAAGGAAGAAAATCTCATTGAAACGAGACGAAATAATTAATAACGGTTTATTCGAGATAACGTATTATTGAGTTAAACAAATTTTAATTCAATATGATATTATACCTATGCAAGCTCAAACGTCCGAGTCGATCCCCTATATACACACTAGTTGTCAGTCATCAGTCAATATAACATATCTTACAAGACGCACTTGTTAATGAACTTTTATCTTTAAACAGGTCAATCATATACACGTAGCGACAGTCACACCAATCTAGGTTTTTGACACATTTTGATAAGCAAAGAAGCTTGTTTAAAAAAGTCAAATTACTGTGGTAACTAAATGATTGTAATATGCACCATGAATAAAGTAACGACATAATTTCTTACCTAAGACAGTAATGTTTAATACATTTCCGGTCTGGAGTTTGAACCCCTCTATAAGCCCAAACCAGCCGTTGGGGTAGACGGGGGGTATGTCCCCAACAATCCTTTGTTTTCTCACTCTGTTTACAGTGTCCTTAATATTTCCATCTGAAGCATAGCCTATATCTCCGAGGTACCTAATCCTATTCAACGGCACGAAGAAAATACGGTACAGTTTGTACAGAATGTAAACAATGATCAAATAGACTGCGTAAATGTACGCAGACGAGAAATCTGTGAGGACAGAGAGGACTGGGTGGTCCCACAGCGAGACCCACCACCAGCGCCCTGTCTCGTATAGGGGTACGTTCAACACCTTCTGTGAAACGGTTGCAGAAACGGCGAGAATCAATAGACAAATTATCACTCCAAATGAACCCCACTTGTGTAATTCTCCCATTCTTTGCTTCTTTTGCCAGGTGAAAGTTATTGACAGTTATACACGGCTTGATTTATCGAATGTCCTCGACTGCACTCTCTCTCTTTCTCTCCCTCTCTTTCATTGAGCTGCCACCATTTCCGCCAACTTTAGACTGAACATGATTATATAGCTCGGAGTCAATAGCAAATCACGCCCCATCACTCGATTTCGGGAATAAAATTTAAATGCACAGCGCGAGAAAAAGATCACTTCACTACAAGTTCCCGCTTTTGGAAATTTAATGGGAAAATTAAATCGACAAAGCAAACAGCGAGCTATGTAACTCTTGTTCAAAATCTAGTACAAAATTACGTCGATATTAATGTCGAGGTCTTTCGCCAAATCACGTACGTATTGTGTCCGTACAGTAGATTATAGGCTTAAGAACTCAATGGACATGCATGGTTAGCTTTCCATGAAGTACGCATGACATCACAATCAAAGTTCTAAATTCAAGGTTATGTAACAATCATGCTTTGTGCTATATTATCGGTATTTTGATAAATTATTTATCACGAATATTTGGTGAATATTAATAAAACCGTTAAAAAATTGAGATGTGAAAGAAAATTTAATCACATATTGCTTTTTAAAAGTGAGAAAAACATCTCAACTGAAAAAGGAAATGAACTGAGTTAAAATTCTCATTAACTATTTACGGACCGTATCGTATATTAATCTTGCGTACAATTTATGTTCTGAACGTAATATCCGTTTTAAAAATAACCAGAATAGTGATATTAACTGATATTAGTAAATTCAATGGCCGTCCTAGACTGTCTACACAATTGCTAGAAAAATAAAAGATCATCAATTTATACGACCTTTTATCAAAACAAGATTTTATTTGGTTTTCCTATCTTTCTATCTTTAATAAATATCACAGAATATGACAGATCTTAAGAGACGTCTGTAGAACGATATACCTCGTTATGTCCACTAAATAAAACTCGTACTTTGGGATGTACAAAGTACATGTACATGCAGTAATTTGAGAGGGGACGAGACTTATAGCTACTTACTTTGCTATTTAGTTTGTTAAATTGTACATATATATTATTCAGCATTAATCACATATTTGATATATGCGGGGTTATCTTCAAAATTTGTCATAGTGAAGATACACCTGCACACTAATTTTAACCCTAGCACTCAAGGTGTACATCAAGAGGTGTCTAGTATACCTCATCATTACGTGTGAAATTAGGTCATGAACAACTCTGCTGATACTTGAGAGTCCGTAAGCAATCGAAAATCCTGGGATATATTCAATCTTTCCTTAATCCTATAAGGTTTTAATAGTAATTTTGTATACCCCCTCCCCCCCCCCCATACACACACATACACACAATTACGTTGTTAATTATAAGCCTGCATATATATCAAAATTTCTTTGGGCTATTTTGGATTACGAGAAACCTCTTATTTTATTATTTAAAAAAAAAGAGATTTGTGAGTTTCGCAAAATGAACCAATGCGTAATTAAGTATACCGATAATTGTAAAGTCTTAGATTTTTTTCTACTGGACTTAATAAAATTTTAAGTATACCATTGACATCATTACCGGATTGACTGGGATTATCATATATGACCACATTACCGGATTGACTGGGATTATCATATATGACCACAATCCCCATCTCCATTTTTTTTTTTTTTATTTTCAGAATCAAGTTTACAGCAATATTTTTTTCGTATTTTTCTTCTTGATTCAAGATTCAGATTCTGTTAAATTTCGTTGGTTCTATGTAATTGCACATTTAATAAACAATTTAATTGATCAACAATATATGGTGTTAGTTCAAGTTTTCTTTACTCTTAACTTGAATCACACGACCTTCAATTCACTTTGGTGAATTATCATAATTGTCATTATTGCTACTTGAACATCGTAACACATGTTTCAAGCTCGATATGTAATTCCAGATGTAGACAATGTATTATACTTCTTGTTAAGTTGACACAGCAAATTGACATTTGAGAGTTATTGCAATGTTTGTGCTTATTATATATATATATTTACATTTTCCAGTGTCTTGCCTGTGATAACACTACGTATCGATTTTGTACTATATAACCCATAACTTCAAATGACGCCAAATTGAGGCGCCAGCGGGGTTTACTTATTTATATTTAATCGTACGATGGCTTAAAATTATGTAAATATAAGTAATAAGGAATCATTCTTTGAATATTATGAGGTGATAATTTCGGTCGGGGCATGATCAAATCTATCATAAAGCCCGAAGGGCTTTATTGGATTTGATCACGCCCCAACCAAAATTATCACCTCATAATACTCAAAGAATGATTCCTTATTCCTTAAATATATATTTTCTCGCTGTGTCGCTCACTACACGGTCGTTTGAGATACAGGTGGAATACAGTTAAACGACAATTTGAGAGAATATATATATATATATATATATATCGTTAATACATTTCCGATGCGCAACTTTATTACTTCAGTTACTAGTATTCAGAATACACAAATTTAGGGCCGCTATATAGTGAGAACATAACTTTACAAGGGGACCACTATCAATCAAGTTGATGAAATGCACTTGCATAATCTTCTTACATGTAGATTAAACAGTCATTCGTAAAACTCGGCTTACACATGAAGTTTATTAAAGGAGAAAATTCAGCTTGCTGCATCTCGTCGTATCTACAGGCTAAAACTGGACTCAAATTTCCTTGAGCTTACCTGGGGATTCTCAACATTCGAGGGTCTGTGGTCGTACCCTAATGAAAATTAAATAAGTTATCATATTTTTTCTTTAAAATACGAAAGTCTATAATAAGTATATGTAACAGAAAAGTAAGCAAATCATTGATAGTTCTGGCACAAAATATATTGTTTCCAAAGAGGGAGCGCAAAATATCTTAGCAGTAAGAAAATGGAATGGAGACTAACTTCACCTATCACCCAACCTCAAGGAGAGCTTCCTCAATAATTATGTCAACCTTCACTTTAAGTTCAGGGTTCAAGCAGAAATGAAGTGGAAGATAAATCGAGCAGGCCTACATGCCTCTCTGGATAAACAATCAAGCATTACCTAACATTCTCTCTCTCTCTCTCTCTCTCTCTCTCTCTCTCTCTCTGTGTTGTACTCTAGTAGATCTTCTTAGAGCTAAATCTAGAGACGAAAAAAGAAATAATTCACATCTTTACCTTTATTCGACTACGTTTATATCAACAGGATGTTAAGATATATCGACACTTAATGTTGTAAATTATGTAATAAATCAATTAGTGTTTATTTTAAAAATGTATTGGTTTGCACAATTCATGAACTGGAAAGGGCGATTTACCTGAAGAACTTGGTATGCCCTATTCTAGATAAAGAGTTGAGGGTGTAGGAGCCCCTCCGAGAGGGGGAGGGGGATTTGTAGAGTTAATAATTTTTTTCCCTTTTTTATTTGCTGAACTAAAGGTCGTGTTCCTGATTTTGTTTGTTTTTGGTGTTTTAGGGGGTTAGGGTGATTTGGGTGGAACCCCATTCCTTGGAAAAATTCTGGATCCCAGGCTGCTCCCGTGTCAAGGCCAATCAATCAGTATCGTCTGCAGGAATTAGTAAATAAAAGCTGACAATTATATCTAATGAATATGTTATACATAGAGAAATTTCACCCTCCCAGTGAAGCAGTGAAGACAAGTTTTATATCATCAATTTGGAAGATCAACACCATTTTTCCAAGAAATTTTGCAAAGGTTGAGAGCATCTATTTTCGTCTGAAATCACTGACAGACAGACAGACGGACAGATGGAAAGATTGATAATTTATTGCCGAAACAGAAAGTTATTATTTATAAATTGAGTAGTAGTGATGGTATAATTATATCATATGCATAAGACCGCGGGACATTAACTGGCAAGATTGGAAATATACAGCTTACGTCAATTTCACCCGTTACAGTCAAAACATTTGAAATGGGTGGGGACAAATTGACGCGGACGTCTGAGGAAACATTGGATTGAAACTGTAGTTATAGAAAGTGTATTTTCAATATATCTCGTACATATTATGGTGGAAGGCGGTCTAGTTCATTGACAGTCATAGAATTTTAGTCTGTCCCAAAATATTTTTGCCGCATATTTTCTTATATTATTCTATATTTATGAATACCTCTTGGTTCAGACGATGTTCATTCAATAGTATGAAAAAATCCAAGATTTCCCTTTTGAAACGCCCCCTCTAGCTTGTCAGGTTTCAATAAAGGGCTAAAAATAAAAAGTCTATTGTGATTTTCCATTGCTAAAGGGATGAAGGTACCCGGGTGACAACGTTGAAAAATTGTGCGAGGTTTTTCGAGTGACTTCCGAATGGTGAAAAGATGTCAACATTTCCCATTATAAATCTCCGTAAGTTTTCGCTCCTGTGATTTTTTACGAGGGAAAAATGATAATGTGTGAATGAAGTTATCTTGGAAAAGTTCCCTTTCATCGATTTCAATTGCACTTCTTTCACAGGTATGTGTAATTTTATTTAAAATCGTCCAAATGTGCAGCATAAATATCTTGGGACAGTTTATATTAATAAGGATGCACAGACGAACCCGTGTCCTCCTACAGACACCGCTGGGATGGGAGACAAATACTTCTGTTGTCCAGGAAATCTTCCATTAGCCATCTGCGACGGAGCTTAATTCTTCTTAATTTTTGGCTCGACTTACAAAGTTCTCAATGGGAGACTTTGAATATTGATAATTTGTAATCCCGGATAAATAAAGGTTATTATTATTAATATTATTATTTTTATCAATTTTGTGAAATGAATCCGATTTTCTTCTAAGTTCAACAGCATGTTGGAAGCACGCGTGAATATGCCTGTCATAAACAGGAACTGAGGCCAAGTTAGAAAATATGACCAATCCTTGCCCCCAGTGCCATGAACAGACTGAAATATTTAGAAACTGAACTTAATCTGAACAAAATACAGTATGGCATGAATAGTAATTCCGAGATATTAAAAAAGGAAGAAAGAGAGGAAGAAGACTAGTGATGTTTTATGAATTCCGTATCCACAGATTGTGTCTAGATAATCCTTCATAAATTAAAACGACGTATATATTCTCCAAATATATCACATATAAAAATGAAAACACAGTTATACATGTAATACTGATATGGAATCTAAATCCAACTCCCGTAAAGGATTTTTAACTCTAATACCCGGCGACTCCTACATTTTACATGGTACCCTAGTTTCATTAATATTCAAGGGTATCAATTTTCATGGATAAAGTGAATATCACAGTTTTGAGGATACTTAAATTCATGGTCAATGACCCCATCAATATAAATGTTAGTAGAAATTGCACTTCAATGAACATTAAACATGGATACACTTAACACGAAATCCACGAAAATTGGTACTCGAGGAATATTGATGAAAGCACAGTATGTACAGGTTATCGTAATAAACTTTTGTTATAGGAATGCACTTTTTTAAAACCCACCCATACACAGCCAAATTAAATATCGTACATTTATTTGAACAATAAAATGCTTTCTTTGATGATTCATGCAGGATATGAAGGTGGCGACATTAATCAGGCTGAAGCTAGCAGCCACTAAGCTCGTAGAAGCGAGCAAGAAGCTAGCTGCCGATAAGGAAAATCATCAAAGTACTGAGAGTACCGAACAGCAAATTTTATTTTACTTTATTATCGGCATACTTTAACTTATATCAAGAAGATATATGCATGAATAATTTGTATGACCCTTGACAACTTCGTGGCAGTAAAGCTCGCTTGGATAAGAATTATAAATGCAATTAAGCTTAATGAAATTCAATCGAATATTGGTATTCGTCTATACGTGTGCTCAAAAATTGATCCCCGGGTCTGTTCAAAAAGTCCTCGTACTATTACAAAAATGGGACGATCAGACATTTTACACCGTAATTTTGTTTTCTTAAAAAAATAGCATCTTTTGAAATACAAAACCAAAGCAACAGAAATCCAAAAATAAATTTGGGATTATTTTGTGTCAGCCATGTTTCGAGAAAGAAAATGCTAAAACATATACCAGACTATTTAGCTCACCCAAACTTTGGCATGTTTGGCATTTCACAATGATATAGGGGTACAAGGTGGTTGTCCATCATCTTCCTTATCTTTGAATTGTGCATCAAACGGATACCAGGACAGTATAGTAGACCTATAGGGCTATTATTCACAAAAACTTGGAAACGCTTGGGTTTAGTAGAGACCCCCATGAGGTATTCATAATAAGCATTAGAGGGCGCCTCTACTTAATCCCAGTGTTTTTCTAGTACTTGTGATTAAACTCGAGTGAGATATAAACCCCTGAAATAAGCCCGAACCCCTGGGAGCCACTTTGTGGTACCCCTACAGCCCAAATTTGAGACCGGGGAATAATAGCCCTATAGGTCCACTACACTGCCCTGGTGTCCTTTTGATGCACACTTAAAAGATAAGGAAGATAATTACCCACTTTTTACCCCTATATTATTGTGAAATGCTAAAAAAGCCAAAGTTCGGATGAGCTAACTGGACCCTTTTAAGGGTCATAGGTGCCCTCTAAAGCTTATTATGAATACCTCTTGAGGTTCTCTACTTAATCCCAGTGTTTCCTAGTACTTGTGATTAAACTCGAGTGAGATATAAACCCCTGAAATGAGCCCGAACCCCTGGGACCCACTTGAAGGTACACCTACAGCCCAAATTTAAGACCGGGGAATAATAGCCCTATAGGTCCACTACACTGCCCTGGTGTCCGTTTGATGCACACTTAAAAGATAAGGAAGATAATTACCCACTTTTTACCCATATATCATTGTTAAATGCGAATAAATGCCAAAGTTCGGGTGAGCTAAATAGTCTCATATATGTCTTGGCAATTTTTTCTCGAAGGTTGACGGCTGACAAAATAATTCCAAATTCACCTTTGGATTTCTGTTGTTTTGTTCTGGTTTGCGAGAGAGGCTAACTTTTTATAATCATAAATGAGAATAAAATCACAATGTAAGATGTCTGATCGTCCCTTTTTTTTTTTTTTAAAAGTTCTCGTATTATTACAAATTTTCGATGCATGTTATTTCCGGAGAAAAGTAAACAGACTCGGGGATCAATTTTTAAGCATACGTATAGACAAATACCAATATTAAATTGAATTTTATTTGACACAAGCGCATTTATAATTTTTATCCAGGCGAGCTTTACTGCCTCCGAGGTTGTCAATAATCATAGAAATTATTCACGTATAAATCTTCTTGATATTAATTAAAATATGTCGATAATAAAGTAAAATATCATTTTCTGTTGGAGTACTCTCAGTACTTTGATGATTTTTCTCTTCTATGCCTTAGTGGCAGCTGTTATTGCTGCTAGCTTCATTGCAGAAAAAATACATAAACCGCGTTAGCAGGTTATGTAAATTTTCTCTGCATTGACCGCTACCTTCATAACCCACATAAATCATCAAAGAAAGCATTTTATTGTTTCTATTTACATTTCAGTTAACAAATTAATTACAAATTAATAAATCGATTGTAAAAAAGTAAGTTAAATCGTCTCCTATGGGAATTTGGGTTTGACATCATCATGATTATTTCGTGCAGCCCGTGATATTTATTAGGTTAGGTCGCTGTAGGATTCGACCAATCGATAAACGGAGCGTGTATATTTCAGTCTGGCTGTTTCTATAGAGCTTTAATTAACTTTATAAGTTTACGTAAGAAATGGAGGGAATCATACTCAGTAGATGTAAATGTATTTCAATAAATGTTTCGTTTGAGTTTGTTTTTAAGAAATATATTTAAATGTTCTATTTAAATATTTACACATTTTTTCCAACGTCTTTATCTTAAGAATATTCTACGATATTTGACCAAGCTTTCCTTATATTAAAAACATTATCAGAGATTGTTTTCTAATATTTGAGAAATCTGTAGTACATGTTATTTTATGGTTGTTTTCGCCATCCATGCATTGCTTTCCATCTTACTATCGGAATAGGGCTCCTCTTCCCCAGGAAATCTACATTGCTGTGAAATTTATGTTGGGAAATCCTATCCTAGAGCCAAACTTCTGATGGAAATTCCTTCTCAAGAATACTTTTCCCCAAGGAAGTGGCTTTTAGAGGGGATATATTCTACAAGACAAAAATACGAAGAATCTTTTTCTTGCATGCGCGGATCCAGAAAGGGGGTGGGGTCAGAAGGATAATTGTGTTTGCCGGGGGGGGGGGGGTCCGAGGCATATTTGCGATAATTTTACTATGTAAATTTAATAAATTTTCATTTTCCAGAGGGAGGGGGAGGGGGAGGGACCCACCTCTCTAGATCCGCGCATGTCTTGGGCCATTTTTCTACATGGTCCCGGGCTGTGATTATTCCAAACTTCTCTCTTTTTGTCTCCATACATGTATATTCACAGAATATAGACTTCTTGTTTTTTTCGCAAACTACACTTACTTACTAGTACTTAGATTATTCTCACTAAGTACTCGGATAAAGGTATGATTATGTACTAAGACTGACAGAAACGCCCTCCTTTTCATTTGGATTTCCTGAGGGAGTAGCTTTGGAGTAGTGTTAGTCACGTCTTGGTATGAATATTAGGATACTTGCACAATTTTATTACAAATTGGAGCTATTTAAAAACGTTATCCCCCATTGTGACCCCATCCTACCTTAGGATGCTTCTACACAAGTTTTCTGGTCCTATTTATCATGAAAATAAGATTTCTTAAAATTGCCAAAAATTTTAAATAATTCTAAATCACCTGGTATCTCCTTTCAAAACTCGTTAAAGGCCCTTCATTTAAACAAGAGGCCCAGGGCCACATCGCTCACCTGAGCAACAATAGCCTTAACTCTGATCAAATTAGCATTACAGTATCAAAATCAAAATATCTTGACTACTAAGTACAGATATCTTGCTCAATTTTTTAAAAAAAATCTGCCGATTATTATCCACATATTTTTATGGTAAATACCAAGTCCCTTTTGTTGTTGTACCTGTAAGAAAATTTTTCTCTATTCCTATATACCCCCCCCCCCCCACATTGTGGCCCCACTTTTCTCTAAGGAATCATGGTTTGATCAAACTTTAATCCGCACAACCCGTGCTTTCACACAAGTTACTGCATTTTTGACTGAAAACTTTCCCAGAATATCTTAAAAGATTTTTTATATATATTCATATATGTAAAAATTCATCCCCCCATTGTGGCCCCGCCCTACCCCCGGGGTCCATAATTTAAACAAACTTGAATCTACACTACTTTAGGATGCCTCCACACAAGTTTGAGCTTTTCTAGCCTAAAAGTTTTTAAGAAGAAGATTTTTAAAGATTTTCTCTATATTAGTATACATGTATTCCTATGTAAAAATTCATTCCCCCAATGTGTCCCCACCTTACCCCTGGGGACCATAACTTAAACAAACTTGAATCTATACTATCTGAGGATTCTTCCACTCAAATTTGAGCTTTTCTGGCCTAATAGTTTTTGAGAAGATTTTTAAAGATTTTCTCTATATATTCCTATGTAGAAATTCACCCCTATTCTTGCCCCACCCTACCCCGGGGACCATGATTTAGACAAACTTGAATCTCCCCTTTCTAATGATGCTTCCACACAAATTTGAGTTTTATGGCAAAATAGTTTTTAAGAAGATTTTTAAAGATTTCTCTATGTAAAAATTCATCCCCCATTGTGGCCCCACCTTACCCCGGGGACCATAACTTAAACAAACTTGAATCTATACTATCTGAGGATTCTTCCACTCAAATTTGAGCTTTTCTGGCCTAATAGTTTTTGAGAAGATTTTTAAAGATTTTCTCTATATATTCCTATGTAGAAATTCACCCCTATTCTTGCCCCACCCTACCCCGGGGACCATGATTTAGACAAACTTGAATCTCCCCTTTCTAATGATGCTTCCACACAAATTTGAGTTTTATGGCAAAATAGTTTTTAAGAAGATTTTTAAAGATTTCTCTATGTAAAAATTCATCCCCCATTGTGGCCCCACCTTACCCCGGGGACCATAACTTAAACAAACTTGAATATATACTATCTGAGGATGCTTCCACTCAAATTTGAGCTTTTCTGGCCTAATAGTTTTTGAGAAGAAGACTTTTAAAGATTTTCTCCATATATTCCTATGTAAAAATTTATCCCCCATTGTGGCCCAACCCTATTACCCATGGGGACCATGATTTAAACAAACTTGAATCTACCCTATCTGAGGATGCTTCCACTCAAATTTGAGCTTTCCTGGTCGAATAGTTTTTGAGAAGATTTTTAAAGATTTTATCTGTATGTTCCTATGTAAAAATCCCCCCCCCCCATTGTGGCCCCATCCTACCCTCGGGGACCATGATTTGAACAAACTCTAATCTACATGTACACTACCTGAGGATGCCTCCACGTAAGTTTAAGCTTTTCTGGCTAAATAGTTTTTAAGAAGAAAATTTTTAAGATTTTCCCTATACATTCTTATGTATAAATCCACCCCCCCCCCATTGTGGCCCCAGCCTACCCCCGGGGACCATGATTTGAACAAACTTGAATCTACACTACCTGAGGATGCTTCCATACAAGTTACAGCTTTTCTGGCCTTATACCTTTTGAGAAGAAGATTTTTAAGATTTTCTCTATACATTCTTATGTATAAATCCATCCCCCCATTGTGGCCCCGCCCTACTGCCAGGGACCATAATTTGAACAAACTTGAATCTACACTACCTGAGGATGCTTCCACACATGTTACAGCTTTTCTGGCCTAATACTTTTTGAGAATAAGATTTTTGAAAAATACCAACAAATTTTCAATAATTTTAAATTATCTCCCCTTTAAAGAGGGCGTGGCCCTTCATTTGAATAAACTTGAATCCCCTTCACCCAGTGATGCTTTGTGCCAAGTTTGGTTGAAATCTGCCCAGTGGTTCTGGAGAAGAAGATGAAAATGTAAAAAGTTTACAACAACAACGACAACACCAACAACGACGACAACAGACAACGGACAAATTTTGATCAGAAAAGCTCACTTGAGCTTTCAGCTCAGGTTAGCTAAAAACTTGAATCACCTTTACCAAAGGATGCTTTGTTCCAAGTTTGGTTGAAATTGACCCATTTATTTTGAAGAAGAAGAAGAAAATGTGAGAAGATTACGAAGACAATGACAGACATCTGTAAAATTTTAATTAAAAAAAGCTCACTGGGCTTTGGCTCAGATTAGCTAATAAGATCATTTTCTGCAGTGAATAGATAAAAGAGCTAGAACTCTTTTGTATAATGTAGATGTGTATATTGCATTCCGAGTCACCAATAAGGCATAAATTTCAAATTCATGCAAAAGTGAATTTAAAAGTTTGAAAGCCATACTCTGAAGTCACAAAATAAAAAACAAATTTGTGTAACATTTAATTATTAAGCCATATATTGTACAAACTGGATTCAAATGTAATACATTTTAAAATAAGCAGTGATTGCCTTTCCTTAGACCTGAACACTATTTTGGAATCAATTGGCTTCAACAAACTTTGAACTTAATAATAAATGGACTTATCAGTAATCAATACACATTTGAAGCTCAATCACTGTAAAAATGTGCATACAATTAAAATTTAAACCTGGATTTCCTTAAACATTTATTTACAGAAGAACACATGAGAGCTAACTGAAGATAAAATATTGCAAAAGCTGCTTGGTAATCAAACTAATTGAACAATTAGTAGCATTTTATTTAAAGTGAAAAAAATCTTCAACTGATAAAAATTAGAACACTCCATGTATTTTATCATTTGATGAAAAAAAGCAAAAATTACATTACATTTGAAGGCCTTGATGTACAATGTAATAATGTGTTGATTACATTTCTTATTCCCTTACCTTCAATATAACGATATGTTCTAAATAATATGAATAATGCATACCAGGTTAATTTTTAAAAAGAAATATAAATGTATAAAATTGCAAAGCTGTTGCAATGACATTGACTAAGTTTAACAGTAAAAATAAACGACAACTACTTGGTACAAGTAAATACATGACCAACAACAATTTTGCACATGACATCTGGCCTCAGGATCATGAAGCATTTTTAGACTTAAGTCAAAATGCCAATCATTCATAAAGTTTGTAACTTTCAACATAATATAGAGACACATTTTAAAAGCATTTCATTTTTTCAATGTTTTCAGTCACAAGACATAATACAGTGTACAAGTTTTGTCTATGTCTAAGACTACTTTATGATTCTGGGGGCCTGGGCCTCAGGATCAGGAGAACAATTTTTAATTTAAGTCAAAATTTCAGTCAGTCATAAAATGATTGTTTATCATAACATGACAATTGAAATTTGTAGTTACCAACATTATTTAAAGACACTTTTAATAGCATTTCAATTTTTGTGAATTTGTTTTCAATCAAGAGACATTAAGACAGTGTACAATTTTTGACTTAAGTCAAAGATTGCTTCATGATCCTAAAGCCTTATAAAAAACTTTGAAAAAAATAGATTTGGACTTGTGAAATAAATCTTAACCAGTCAATATTTATAAAAACCTAAGATTTAACATTGTATATGGCACCATGCAACCACACTTATTTGTCTGTTGTTTTAAAATTATCATTGGCAAGAATCTTTATCAATAATTCATATGGGTAAAAGAATTTTGATGAAAATTGTAATTAATTTTGTCCAAGAAATGACTCACATCTATCAACACCTGATTTACATAAATTTTCATCAGTATCATTTATTATAAATTTCATTACTTGTTTCTGGTGTAATACACATGTATTTATATGAAGAATCAAAATGATAAGAAAACATGGCCATCTGATTGATATGAACTGATACTGTGGAATCAGTAGAATTCGTGGTGGCTCAATATTCGTGGTATTCATGGGTAGCCCTCACCCACGAATTTACACCCTCGACGAAAACTAATAATAAACGATTTAGTTTTCTTACTGAAACTGAAAACCACGAAATACATCCCCACAAATAAGCAACAAATCCACAATCAACGAAAATTGGCCCCCACGAATTAAAATGATTCCACAGTACATGTATACATATATCAGACTAATCAGAACACCTGTAGCAAATAACATGCCGGAATCTAACTTCAACTAGATTCTAAATGTGTTTGCTTCAAAACAACAAAATATCTACAAATTGAAAGTGAAAAAATTAACAATTGGAAAATTGATATAAACATTATAAAAAAAAATTACATAGTTACATGCATAAAATGCAATCACTGTAAATGATCATCAATTACATTTTTGGTCCCTTAATCAAAAGATGACAGTGATGAAGTACATGATTGATCCCTGCTGAAAAACTGGAGTCCGTGACAACTACATGTACTAGCAAAATATAAACAATTTTAAAAAAGAGAATTAAAAAGACAATACATGTATGACATTTGCAAGGCACATATACATGTAGCTACATCAGGGTTAATGAAATATCCACTACATAAGACAGGAAAGTTCTCTGTATCTCCTACCATGGAGAAAAAAGTACTAGCTTACTCGTTCTTATCTGCTTATATTTTCATTTATATTATATTTATACGTATTTATTGTAAAGGATTATTCAAACGGCATTATATGATCAAAACAGATTTAGATTTTAGATTTTATAGAAAACTGAAGTTGAATATGCTAGAAAGAAATTTTGATTTTCAAATACATGTACAAATAAAAATACAACTGACAGTAAATGATAAAAGGCACAAATTACGTAAAAAATTGGGTATAACTGAGACAAATTTAAACTTGACTAGATATTTAAATTACAAATCACTGGCAAATTTATTTTGACAACAAAAATTTCCAACAAAAATTTCCAAATAGAGGTTGTATAAATTAGAATTTAATCTAATTTCTAGGAGTCAATTATACATTTAAAACAATAGCTGTATCTTTTCTCATATTTTGCATACCGGTATAATGGAATCATGTATGTGTTAAACACTGAACAATCTATCATTATGTTAATACAGTGTATAGCCTTTTAAATTTATTTTCAAATTAATTTCAAAATTTCTTAAACTAAAACACCTGTACAAAATGCCCATGTACCAAACCAAGCTTCAGTATATGACTTACAGTGTATGTGTGTAAACTGGGGTGTAAATAATACAATAGCTACTTGTTTCTCACAGTTCAACAACAATTATATAAGAATTTGTGTCAATTCTCTGTTAAATTTTCACATATACATGTAGAATGAAACTGGAAAAGGCAACATCTATACCCTGTTAACCAATGAAACAGAACAGAAAAAGGCCAATATAATTCAGTTTTACCTAAAACAGTGATACTTGAATCTGGCATCATATACAGTAGCTTAATCTACAAAAACTACCGGTATTAAAACAAGAAATTCAGATCTTTCAAGAATATCCACATGCAAGGACCAGGCAAATAAAATCATTGCAGTATTAACGCATATCATTCCATTATAATATTTGAAGATAAATATCCCAGTACTACTGGCTCTAGAGCTATTAAATGTGAGAATTTGTATTTTTCTTTGCAAATGGAAAGCCCTTTTGCTTTACCGTGGCACTTAACAGAATTCTCATTCCATTGCTGTAACGTTTACAATATCAACATATATCAAATAATAAGTATTCAGGCTATAACCTGTGGAATGTGTAAGATTCAGTAAGAATCAAATGTTTTCTCTAAGCTTTGTGTATGACTGGGAGCCCGATTTTCCTCGCTTTCTCTCTTCCTCTTCCTCTCTCGCTGTAATGGCCACCAATTCATCCTCCGGCACACTGCTGAAGCTAATGCCCTCGTGGTCGTCCTTGAGTTCTACGGTCCAGAATGGTCGGGCTGTGGGGTACCTCCAGTACCGCCTGTAGATAACTACGCCAATGATGAGACCAATCACCACAACAACAGTCACACAGATCCCTGCTATGGCCCCTGAACTCACTGAAGACTTGTCTTTCTCTTGCATTTGTTCTAAATTATGCAAAAATCTTGCAATCATATGCATCAAAATAAGTTCAACATTTTGAAATACAAAAAAAATGTACATATACAGAGTTAAACACACATTGTAAAGGAGGGACAAATTTATATGAGCTTGGCTTCCCAAAAGAGCCAAGTTTTATGGTGTAATACATTGTATTTTAGAATGATGTATGAATCTACATTTAATATATTACTAAGACAAAATAGATATACAGCTTGTAGTGAATTTACAACTAAGCTGTAAATCCTGTCAATCACAAACTCTTTGCAAATTACCAAATCTAACAACTCAAAACAAGAGGCCCAGGGACCACTTACTCATCTGACCAACAATAGCCACCACTCTGATTTAATAAAATACAAAATAACTTTATAATTTTGTAGAGTGTATCTTTTTTATTAAGACTTTAAGGAATTTCTCCACATATATTTTCATGTTAAAGATTTTCCTCTTTTATTACTATGTCAAAGTTCAACCCCCATTGTGGTCCCACCCTATCAAAGGAATCATGATTTGATCAAACTTTCTACAGTATTAAGGAAGCTTTCATACAAGATTTAGCCTCTTGAATAAATGGTTTTTGAAAAGAATACATGTATTTTCAAAAATGTCCACAAATTTTCAATTATCTCCCCTTGGAAGAGGGTGTAGTTCTGTAGGCTATAAAAATTTAATTCCTTGGTTCACAGACCCGCCTGCATCTGATTTTTTATTGCACAATGCTTATTTTTGGCTGCAAATGAATAAAATGAATTATCTCAAGTGCCCTTGCAAGTTCAGAAAAAAAAAAATAATCCAGATTTAGGAGACTAAATTTTAACAAATTGCAAATGGCTGCCAAATCTAGTTACTAGACCCTATGCTAAAGTTATGACTACAACAGCAATGATTTTATAGTTATTAGTAGATATGAACAAGAACAAAGTTTATCTTCTAATGCATATTGGAGGGGAGTCCTGAGGTTTTATTATTCTAGCTTAACATCAAATACAGGAAATGCTTTAACACAGAGCTCTTTCAAACCTAATAATGTTGATGTTTTCTATAGAACAGGAGATATTGTTTATTTCATTTAGTTCGAGCTACTTAATCTAAGACAGCCACATTCACTGTAAGGTAACTATTTATGTGCTTTAAAATATTGCTTTTTCTGTATTATGATAAAATCTGTAACTTGTGAAAATGAAATAAAACTCTTGCATCCATTTTTTTATGAAAAAAAAGCACTGCTCTGCCACATGGCCTAAGAACCAAGTAATCAATTTGAATTCCCCTAACTTAAAAAAGTTTTGTGCCAAGTTTGGTTAAATCTTGAGAAGAAGATGAACATGTGAAAATTTTATATGATGCTGACAACAATGAACAGACAACTGACAAATTTTGATCAGAAAAGCTCACTAGAGCCTTTAGCTCACGTGAGCTAAAGATTCTTGAGCATATTACATTTCATTTATCTACTAAAAAGAGGGTGGGGCTCTTCTATTTACTGCTTCCAATGATACAGAATATGTATAAACTTACTTGCAGTATCTGCAGGTACACAACTGGTGTGATGGTTAGTCTTCCTCATATTCACATATCCATGAGCACATCGATTACAGTTAAACCCTGCTGTGTTGTACCTACATCCAATGCATTCTCCTGTACGAAAAAAATAATACATGCTTGTTATGATCAATTGGCTCTTAACCATAAACTGTGTAGTTCTTCTCTTTTTTATTAAAATTCTTGACAAATAAACCCAAACCTGTCTGAAATTGGAAAAAAAGATGAAATAATTAATTTGTTCATATGAAAATATTGAGAAAATATGTAATATCAAGTTGTTAAAAAAATTGTAAAACTGATTTTTATGAAACATATAACTATGAACTTTATTTACCAAATATTGTGAACTTGGAACTCCTCATATTTTCCAAATATTAAAGTACACTGTATTTAACACCTGGGATATGGTATGTAAATGTTTTCAAACTAATAATTAAAGTGAACCTGTGATGTCTTGACAGTGATTGGTATTTCCATGACAGTTGCACCTGGTACAATAAGAACTACCCCTTGGTCTGTAGTAGCCCTGGGCACAGCTCTGGCACAGATTCCCACCATAGCCCTCATTACAGGTATCACAGAAAAGGTAGCCCTCCCCTGAAACACAAACAAGGAAACAAATCAGGTTAGCTTCATAGCTTGGATGAAATATGAAACTTTGATCCTGATGTGTTTGCTTTATCAAGCTAGAATGTGTATCTTAATCTAGAAATTCACTTAAATCCCACCAATGCATGCAAGCACACTCAGACTCACAACAATCTTTGTATGTGTTTGTATAACAATTTTAACGACTGGAACAATTTCTTTTCAATATGTGATATGCAACTGAATTCACTGGATAATATGTTAAAACTTATAACATAGAACAAATCTTTTAATTATGCTATTTTTTTTTCATAAGGTTCAATTTGTCTGAGTTTTTTTTCTTCACTTTGAAGACAAACAGCACCAATCAGACCCAATCTAACAGAAAGTAGACTCCAACTAAAACCTGGGTTTACTTTCAGGGTCTGCTTGGTGTTTACTCTGGGTTTGCTAGAGCAGACCCAAGGTTAACCCCAAATAAACCCAAAGTAAACACAGAGTAGATCCAGAGTGGACACAGAGAGAAACCGCGATCAGAAGTTGACCCCTGACAGCAGACCCAACATGTGTACATGTATTTGGAATATACATGTACAAGAGGCGGGCCTTGCATGCAGTAAGATGGTGAGATAAAAGACGGGTCTGCTTTACACTTCAGTGTGTAAATTGGACCCAATTAGCTAACCCCAGGTAAACCCTGAGTTCATTTTAAACATTTTTTTACAAATTTTAAAAAAACAGACCCCGAGTAAAACCTGAAAGTAAACCCAGGGTTTAGATGGGGTCAGCTCGGCTAGGTTGGGTCTGGTCTGTACTGTAGATAGAGGACCATAAACAAAATAAAAAACCCATAGGCCCATGAGCCACATTGCTCACATTAGCAAAAATAGCCATAACTATGATCAAATCACATTTATGGTATCAAATACAAAATTTCTTGATAATTTAGTAGAGTAGATTTTCTTTAAAAAATTTCAAAATTTTACTCCATATATTCTTATGTTAAACATTGAGCCCCTTTCGTTGTTTCAATTTTTTGAGAAGAAGATTTTCAAAGGTTTTTGTTTATTCATTCCTATATAAAAACTCAAACCCCCAATATGGTCCACCCTACCCTGGGGATCATATGATTTAAACAAATTATATCTACACTACCAAAGGATGTTTTGGCACAAGTTTCAGTTTTCTGGCCAATTGGTTTCTGAGAAAATCATTAAAGATTTTTCTGTAAATATCTTCATGTAAAATTCAAACCCAATTATGGCCCTGTACTACCACTGAGGATCATGATTAGAACAAACTTGGATCTACACTACCATAGGATGTTTCCATACAATTTTCACTTTTTCGGCAAAAAGTTGTTTTTAAAAAAGTCAACAAATATTCAATAATTCTAAATTATCTCTCCTTGAATGTGGGTGTGGCCATTTTTATATAAACTTAATTTCCCTTTACCTCACAATATGTTGTGCCGAGTTTGGTGAAAGTTTGGCCTGGTGGTCCTGGAGATGAAGCAAAAAATGCTGAAAGTTTACAAACCAACAAACAGACAGATGGATAGAGAGACAAACGCTGGACAAAGAATGATCAGGAAAGCTCACTTGAGCTTTCAACTCAGGTGAGCTACAAACAAGGAATGAACAGCAACCCATATCCATATGTACTGAATAAGGCAATGATCTTTATACAGTGTATAAAGTATGAACCAGATCAGGGTAAAGTCAATATACATGTAATACATATATAATACATGTACATAATACCCTCGAGCACAGCAATAAAATCTATCAAAAATTGATATTGCTTGGAATATATTTGAATTTCATATCATATAAAAGATAACAGACCTTATTGTTAAAGAGGGTTTTGTTTATCTACTTCTTAAACACAAGAATTTTAAAAATATACATAATAATATATACACGTACATGCATGGATATTTTTTCAAAAAATGTCGCATAATTATATGTATACTTACGAAAATGACAATAGCCATTTGATTTCTTGACATCACATGGACATTTGTAACAAGGCATGTTTGGTCCTAATCTGTAGTACCCTGGGCGACAGATGTGACAGTACATGCCGGAGTACCCCTCCTTACACTGGCACAGCTTCAGACTCATTGACCCAAAGAAATGAGTTCTACACTCTCCATTTGCATTCACTGTACCCATCGTGTTGCAATTACAGATATCTTAGGAAGAATTGTGTAAAAATATTCATTAATAATTATACAATTTACAAAATGTATACATATTCCTTATAAAAGTAATATACGACATAAGTATTGGTACAATTTTATAATATCATCTTAAAGTAAACTCATATCTTAGTTGCACTTATAACTTGTAATATTCTTCATGTATAATTTATTATTAATATATGTAGAAGCTTTAAAAGTAACAAAATTATTAAGTGCTATGAATTGACCAATCCAATATGGTCAGGAATAAACAGCTGATCCAAGTTCACTAGTAAATGATTACATTACAAGATTTGACAATCCAAAACAAAAAGTGGCTAAAAAAAACTCCAATCTTCATTGCACTGTAAAAGTACACCTCACCTTTATAGTCTTCAGGTTGTATCAATGAGAAGTTTCTGTTTGTCTTAATCTCCAAATATTCACTGCGGAGTATTGTGAAAGAGTAGTACATGACTTCTACACATATTCTATAGTCTGTCAGGGCTTTTAGGCCCTTGATGTGGTAGTCTAATTTAGATGGTTCCATAGTGTCATTCCAAACTTCACCTTTCAATAAAGAATCAGTAATCAAATTGAAAACATTGTGTTTAACATCACAGACATAATTTCACAGGGTCCTTTTGGTTCAATATAACAGCATCACTGAGTTTCTGAAGGAAAAGATTAATATCTGTAAAATTGTGAGAGGCAATTTCCTTGGATTTTAAAATCTTACAGCTATATTTGTGCCATATAGAAACTATACAAAATCAATACAGGAGTTTACATAAAATAAAGCATCTACAGTAAATGATTCCCTACCAAGAGTCTCATTTTCCATTTCCTGCCAAATAATGGTGTACAAGAGAATCCCTGCATGTTCCCTTGGGACTGTTGTTTTCTTAAACCACTCTGGTAATTCAGATACATTTTTGCTCTTGTAATGTTCTGAAATTTTAGCCAACTGAGCTGATGTTAAATTTGCTTGAATGATATGTTCTTCTAAAGTCTTATTTATTTGAGGAGCTAGGTCTGAGGAATTCTGGGCATCTAAATTTTCAGAACTGAAACCAGAGAGAGAGAAGAATTTAAATGCCCAGTTCAAGTCTTTCTCAGCTTTACTCTGTTTTTCAACCCAGGTTCCTGAGTCAGAGAAATGAACATTATCTTTAAAGCTGATCTTGTACTCGTCAGATCCAGAAAGATTTTCTGGCTTATGAGTTGGGTAATTTTGGGGAGGGCTCCAATAGAAATATATGTCCCCATCTCCTACATACACTGTGGATAAATTGCTGGGTGGTTGAAGCACTACATGACCTGAAATATAAAAGAAGACCAAAGTTAATTTTTGGTGAATTTTTTCTACTGGATTTGATAATTAAGAACATTTTACTAAAGACCTTGTATTGCCACAGGGTTTAAAGTGGAAAACATATTCTCTGAACAGAGACTTGCAAAACTTATATTTTACTTGTAGCTAAAGGCATTGAATCACAGTAAACATGGTAAAGTTATGTTACAACTTGCAGTCTTACACACAACCACCAAATTCCTTCATGAGCATTTATGATCATATAAAAATCCCAGACAAAATGATTTATAGGCTTATAGAGTATTCTAAAATTTCTTGTTCACCAAATGTTGTGTAAACTTTTTATCTTTTTTTCATTTAGATTTACAATAATTTTGTTGGTACTCTGTATCTATTGTAAACTGCAACACAATTCCTAAATCCATTTGATTTATTCAAATTATTGGTCCAAATTCTAATTATCAACATTTACTTGTTTTTGTTTGATTTGTATTAGAACGGAGATTACTATGGTTTTAGAATGACGCAGTTTCTAATTATATTGGATTTTTCTAGAGATGTGAGTCAAATAAATCAGATGTGCTCCTGATCACATTTTCATAATAAATTCGACTCACCTGTAATTTTTGTATCTTTCTCTCTGTCTGGTAAACATTGACACGGAGACCAGATCAAAAGAACCGAGAATATCAGCTGGTATAAGATCAAATCACCCATTTCATTTGATTATCCCTACATTCTTCGAATAGAATCCATAACTGTATAAGTTTTAACGTATTATTGCTTGGTATTTACAGGTATATAACATTTTTTTATCTGCCTCAGGTAATATTATATTTTTCAGGACTTACTACAATAAAGAGTTCTTCAAAAGGGAATTAACTCTTGTCAATCTTGTAGGCAATCGGAACTACTCGGCCATTTCCGCTGGCGAAAAATAACGTTACTTTCGCCAGCGGAAATGGGCGAGTAGTTACGATTGTCTTGTATTTATTTACGATTGCCATGTACTTGGAATTTGCAAGTTAATGCTGCTAAAACTAATGTTTTCATATTTTCAAAAAATAGGAGAGAGGAAAATTCTCAATTTTTGTACAATAACGAACCTCTCACTAAATCAAGAAAATCAAGAAAACTTTATTCACTTCCCAGCGGGCATTTCAACGTTGAAACAACGTTGTTTCAACGTCAGGCATCAACGTTGAATCAACGTTGAAATAAGGTTGCATATGAAAGTTGAGGCAACGTTGAAAATGTAACGTTGTTTCAACGTCAGAGTTCAACGTTGATTCAACGTAGAAATGGTATTGAAATCTGGTTGAAAATATGTAGATATGACGTTGAAAATAAAATAAAATTAAGTGACTTTTTTCATAAAATGTTGCTTATAAACATATTTTTTATTATGTTGTGCTTTTTTATGTGTTTTGACACTTTATTAAAAAAAATAAATATCCAAATGTAAAAAAGTCGCCCTTCATTTTAAATCCTAGCAATATACAAGTACATCCTTCGCTAAACAGTTTGTGTATAAAGTCCTCGTTAAAAAGTTGAACTTGGCATGCGTACATTCCGCCAAATGGTAGCCATGCTCGTTTTCCATGATATGGAACAAAGGATGTCAACATAAAAACAGAGAATCCACAATAATCAGTTCATCATTTGAACTCTACAGACAGTTCTAAAAAAATTACTCCCAAGATATTCCAATGTAAAATTATAAAATAGTCACAATATTCCAAAAGCTAAAATCCTGACATAAAAATCTGTACATAAAATCCGTGTAGTGACTGCACGAGGTGTACCTCAGAACTGAATTTCTTTGTTCACCACTAGCGTCTTTAGCGGTCAAGCTGACATGGAGCAGCCTGGTAAATTGCATAACTCCCAAGATCAGCAGTGCTTGCAGTAGTGATGGGTCCGCATTCCCTTATCACTGACCTAGTTACCGGTAATGCAATTATAGCCACTTGCTGTACGCAGAGTTCAATCTCAAATTTCTTGTTTCAAAACAATCTTTTGTTTTAAAATGTAATGTGAAAAAAATATTTAACATTTTATTTAAAGAAAAATATCATTGATACTGAAATTGGATAATACAACAATATAATAATTTTATCGAAATCAATATATAAAAATATTTTAAAATTAACAGTAAGACTTGTAAAACACATTATTAATGCTTCCACAAATTGACAAACATAACTAAAAGCTTAATAAAAAAAATTAAAAGGAAATTTCAAATTTGAAAATATTTCTTCAATTTCATTTATTAAAACGTTGTTTCAACGTAGAAAAGTGGTTGATGTCTTCAACGTTGGAAATAGGTTGGGTCTTCAACGTGGAATCAACGTTGAGATATGGTTTGGATTTCAACGTTTAAACCTCAACGTTGAATCAACGTTGAATAATGGTTGATCAACGTTGCAACTTGATTTCAACCATTCCTCAACGTTGAAACAACGTTGCGTGCCCACTGGGTTACAGTTGTTTGATGCCATGATATCACCCATTTTACTTTACGGGTCTGAAGTATGGGGGTTATGAAAACAATCAATGATATTATTGAATCATTCCAAATTGTATTGAATATGGAGAACTCAAGTTGGGAGAATCTCTATGGCAGTCGCAATAAAAGCAATATTGATAGTTTTTTTGGGAACGAATTTATGACATTATATATAATTTAAACTTGATGTTGCTGATGTTTATCATTCCAAATGGTTAAATTGTGTTAAAGATGTTTTTACTTCTTGTGGTTATGTCAATTGTTGTAGAAATCAATCCCCTGAAAGTCTATTGCATTTATCTAAAAATGTGAAGAAATACTAAACAAATCTATTTATTGATGAATGGAAAATTCAATTACATAATTCACCTAAGTGTTTAAATTTTAGAGTTTATAAGACTGAATCTGGACTTCAGAAGTATTTCTGTGTGTTACCTGCTGATCTCATCTATATATTTTGCAAATTTAGATGTGGTAGTCATACATAATTTGTGATTTGTGTAATTTAGGAGAGCTAGGTGATGAGTTCCATTATTTGTTTAATTGTGATTAGGCCTACTTCAAACAAGAAACATCTAACTTATTACCCATTGATTTATGCAAAAATAGAAATATCATTAGTTTTTCTGATTTTATGAAAAGTCATGATAAATATGTTCTTATCGGATTAAGTAAATACTGTAAAATTAATATGTCAGTTTTTAAACAATGAATACAACAATATATCATCTTCCAACACCTGTAAACTCATGTATATATGTTTGTTCTTACATTCCTTCTATTTAAACCAGTTTTGTTTGTTTAAAATTTGTTTTATGTTTATACTCTTATGCCTCATGTGAGGCCTTGAGTTAAATAAAAGTTTCAAAGTTTTAAGATCGTAAAATTAGTTTTATACGTATTTAACATGAATATATATGGTAAGTTTTTATAACAACAGCAAATAAGAGTGTATATTTTCTATAAATCACATGTAATATCTTGTCCTTTAAAAAAAAGAAGAAGGAGAATTCTCTCCTTCTTAACGCTGGTTTTAAATCTACATACATGTAATACTTACTGTGGAGAAACAGCATCGTATACTATATATATATATTTAAAAATTGGCTAACGAAATGTCGTGTTGAGAAGTTCTGATGCGCACTCGTTTGTTTGTATATAGTATAGTATAGCGGTTAACTAATATTTGTTATCCTATGGCGAACGTATTATAGTATATACCATAATACTTCCATCTCGATACGATCCGGCCTCAATACCTAATTACCTCTCAAATGCACTGACACAGTGAAATTAAGATGCGATGAACTACACTTACATTCTCCGTACAGGACGTATGGGTTGTCCTGCAGTTTAAAAATAAATAATGGACCACCGGGTGTACCAAGTCTGGTGACAGTGGTACTATTTTTTCAGTGGCCGGATGCATATAAGCGAGGTCATGTCAAAACTCAAAATTTAAAATCATAATAAATCATAATAAAAAATGAGGATGAGAATATAAATTTAGAGTTTTACTAAAATAGATGATTTATTAAATTTTGTCAAAACCTGTATACAACCTGGTAAAGTTTAATGAAATAAGGTTTATGATTTTATAATTATATGATATTGCCGGGTAAAACCAATTCGATATTATTATTTAGATTATATGTGTTTCTACCTCTGCGCCAAACGCTCGGGATACGAAATTTAATTTAAATGTCATTTTGGTACAATGATAACAGCTTTAAATGGTGGTCTACAACATCGCTTTACACACACACACACACGCGCGCGCGCGCACACACACACACACACACTAAAAAAACCAAAGTTGTACATATAGCTCATTTTGCCTTGGCAAACATACGGGCTTTTGTCTAGAAAAATGTAGAGGAATTTATATGGGGAAAATCTCACGAAAGGCAAGGATTAGCAAGCTGAAAGACTCTATTGTGTAGGTTCTAGGAACAGAAGGGTATGGAATGAAACGATTCAATAACAGAAAACATCCCTTAATCAAACTAAGTGATGTCGAGATAGCGTGCCAATCCCAGGGATTTACCAAACATTTTTTATCTTCTTGCGTCTATAGCAGTGTCCGTCGATATCATTTAATGACACTGCCGGTAATTTGTAGAAGACATACAATGTACCATGCATGTTCTCTGTTTTCTCTCTTCGAACGGCGATAGCGTACATGGATAATTCCATTTGATTTACAATAGTGCATGTGTACTAGGTCAATGCATATGAATTTCGCAAGTTTGATGAACTGCGGGACATCCTAAAGAAATGATAATTGACTATTATTTTTTTTATCAAGAAGACTAAAAAAAAAACCCAACATAAAACATTATTAAATCAATAATCAATGTTTGTGGATTTTGTTATGGAATAGTTTGTTGAATAATTTTATTTTTAAAATATATATATTGCAGATACTGTGGATACAGATCTGTCAAAAATATTTTATTAGTTTTAATTTTCATAACTGTTTAGTTTTTGGGCTTGTATTTTTCAAAAAATAAAAATGTGAAGTTAGTTAATTTCTCTGTAAAAAAATTTACGAACCCCTGAATCTATAAATATAAGATGGTGCAATTCCATGATTTTTCAATTCTTTCTCAAGAAAAACATGCTATTTACATTGCCCCAGTTTTATTGGAAACAACAATAGTCTGATATTGTCCAGCGTTACGAAATCGCAAAATTACATCTACGTCATCATCATCACGCGTAGCATCATTAATTAAATCAAATCCAGCTTGCTTTTTCTTAAATTGGGTTAATCTTAAGACAATTTGTCGATTATGAATAAAATCAATACAGCTGTATACCCGTTACATCGATCTATGTCGAACCTAACATTCTGTATTTTTTTCCTCTCGTTTTTATATCTTCAGGTATTACAGATACGCTTTTTATGCAATGCTTGATAAGTAATTTTTTTTAACCCGAAGAAAGTGTCCATATAATAAGAATTTAAAGCAGCTCCATAAAATAAACATTGTAATAATTTTTCCACACACAAAGGTTTACTTAAGATTTTTCATTTGATTAAAATGCCCTGAATTTAATATATATGACATAATAGATGTAATTATCTTTATCCCATTTTACCATTTTTGGATTAACTTTCTTATTTCTTAAGAAAATAAGGACTGGCTTAAGCAAGCCTGATCCAAGACTTATTACTGACAGAAAACAATTCTGTTTGCTCAGAACTGTGCTTTACCAATCGAAAAAAAAAAATACTGAGGACTAATGGGAATTTTGGTTTTGTTTTGAGTGATTTGCTGAAAACAGTGTCACTTCTAACGTCAGGAACAACATTTATAACTGCAAATAAGTTAGACAAAAAGGTGTGTCGATTTTTATGTAAAAACAAAAATATATCAAAATCTTCGTCTCTGCTGCCACACAAAAAATCCTAAATGGATTGTCATTTGTTTAGAATTTTAGGCGCAAAATGCAAACTTACATGGGTCAAAATTGACTCTTATCAAAATAGACGTTTGGTTTTTAATAAAATTTCACATTTGCAAAGTAAAATTCATATCTTACATAGATACTAAACTCCTTTTTTGCACTGATTAATTAAGTGAAAGTTTGACCATTTCTTAATTAAATCTAACTTATGTATTAGCCTTAAAATTCATGAAATCACTGTCAGTTAAAATTGTGTTTTCTTACAGCGTGATTTACTAACACATACTAAAATGAATATATTAGTAGTCTTATAAACCAATTATTATATCTAATAAAACCCTCTAAGACGTGCAAAAAGGACAATGCAGGCGGTGAAAAATGCGGGATTTAAAAATGAATACCAAATTTGCCCCCTCACCCCCCCCCCAAAAAAGCATATATTTTCTAAAGCAATTTTAAAGCACCTCGAAAATGTTATCTTTTAGTAAATCTATATATTATATACCCTAAATTGGCCAGACAGAAAAATTGCAAATTAGAAACAATTTTGAGATCAGAGCAAAAATAGAATTGAGACACATTATGTGCTTTTTAAGAAGACATCCAAATTTGGGAGTACATGTAATATTAGCCTTCAACCTTAATAAGCAACGGTAATTAAGTATTTGAACAGCGGGATCACGGATGTGGCATTTCTTTTCTTGTGTATGATATGATATGTATGTATGACTCAAAACATTTCAGAATTACCGTATAAGGAACCTTCTAAAGTCGATTTAGTTTCGGATCGATCGTTGGAGGAGGAAATCTGCGGATAGAGATTCATTAATACATGAAATCAGGGAGTAGTCATTATAGTATCTTGGAGGACTTACAGCGTTGACGGCGGGCTGAAAACCATTAAACGGAAAACCAGCCGGATGGGAAACTCCAGGTAAATTGCTCTACAGGTAGGACTTCTTTATTTCCTTAAAATATTTTTATATTCAGTTGGAAAAAGCGGACATGACAGATTCATCTTTTAACAATATAACTAAATGTTAAGCTTGTAAAATTCTGTATTTGACGTCCTTAGAAACCAGTTTTGATTCCGATCAGAATTGGAAAAGTTTTAAAACGAGAACGCGCATGATTTTGATAATTAGTTCCCTATGGTTTTAATAAAGCTCGATGGTTGTGTCCAGTTTTAGACTATTAATCTCCTTTAGAAGAAAAGTTTTGTATAATGATATTCAAATTTTAAAGCTAAAATATTATAATGTTTTGTTTATTTATTAATAAATAACTAAAAATATATCTATAATATAAAGGTATAGATCTGATAGTTTCTTGTCCATCAAACCTCCTTAATCATATACTAACGATTTAAAACGTTGTTTTACAATCAAACATCGTTGTCGAAAATTATTTGACAATGTTTTAAAATTCTGTACTATGAACAACCATAAAAAAATAAAAACTCAGATATTTAACTATATAGACACATTTAATAAAGGCATATGATTTGGCTTTTCACATATCCCCCCTTTTTTGGAGGGGGGGGGGTCAATGCTCGTAATAAAGGGACTGGTATCCAAGAATCAAGCACCTTCCTCATTACAGTCTTCGCTTTCTCTGATTACGTTTCCAAGGCTAAGAATATGAAACTAATTGACTAATTATTTTTTCCATGTTCTAGGGGCTATTACTTAGCATCTGCCTTCTTTCCTACAAAGCTTTCGAGGAGCAGCATCGTTATGCTCAGAGATTCTATCAATTAAAAACAGTTCTTTTTATTTGATTCCAATGACAATACAAATGACTATACTTTGATGATATTGATATATACCGGTACTTTTTAATTATCATTGCAGTTGTAGAAAATGAACTGCTTAGTACGAGATAACAAGAGTGAAAAAAAAATAACAATCATATTTGATTTTTTTACATACATACTTTGTGGACACGCTACTGTTGGACATTATGGTAGACATAGATACTGTAGAAATGTACAGCATTAACCGTCTACAAAGGAATGGGTCATATTCAAACCTACTGGATACATGTAACCACAAAACACTGTATAGAAAAAGCTACTGCAATCAAATATAGAAGTCACTGAAGGGCTACCTGCTTTATATCTTGGAAAAGGCTTTTGTGTTTCTGTTTTGCTTTTGTGTTAATATTTATTTCGACTACAAAGCTTACAACCGAGTGATTTTTTTTTTATTTCGACCACAAAGCTTACAACTGTGCGACTATTTAATTCGACCTCAAAGCTTAAAACTAAGTGACTATTTTTTTCGATATTGACCACAGAACTTACAACTTTTTGACTACATATTTCGACCACAAAGCTTAGAACCCTGTAAGTGTGCATGCGCGGATCAAGAAAATATTTCCGGGGGGGGGGGTGTCCGACGGTTATTTGAATTTGCCGGGGGGGATCCGAAGCATTTTTTGGGTAATTTTATGATGTAATTTAAAGAAATTTGAATTTTGCAGGGGGAGAGGGGTCCGGACCCCCCTGACCCCCCTCTAAAGTGTTTGTTTAACTATGTTTCGACGACAGATTTGAAAAGTTTCTCTGTGACATTATATTTGGTAGTACCAAATTTCGACAAAGCTGATGTTGGAATAAAACATTTACAAAATTATCATAGAAAATAGTTTGTTGACATTGTAAGGATAAGGTTATACGGTGCCTCGCTAACCTAAAAGAAAAGTATGATTGTACTTTATAAAAAGCTGATGTCGTTTTTGACTAAACCATAGACATATATGCGCGTTTGTACATTATAGCACTACTATTCATTATAGACAAAGCAGCCTTTGCCCTTGACATATTAGAAAAAGATATTTTGGAGTGTATTTGATTGACAGGAATACAATTCTACTATACAACAGAGGAGTTAAACAAAATGGACTTAGAAAAGTAAATAAATATATTTATACTTAGCTGACAATAGACCGTGCATTAGAGACATTGATACTATATAATTGTACAGTGTAAACAAAGTTTATAAACATGTTAGACCATTTATCATAGATAAAGCTTGTATTATCTCGACATACATTGTAAAACTAAGGTAAAGAAGATATTATTTCTAATGTCGGTTTAGGACTACATCAATTTTCTGTATCATTATCAAATGTACTAAATAGATCTACACAAATTTTAAAAATTAAACAAATATTTACACGCATACAATATATAAACGTCATGATTACGAAGGTAATACATTATTGTTGCTAGCAAATCACCATGGTTATAATTTCTTTCATTTTTGATGTGTTTGTTATTATGATTAGTTTTTGCCAATTTATTCTTTTGTTGATTCGAAGATGTCAAATGGCTAGTGAAGGATACCTACAAAACAAAGCAATGAGAAATTTGACCGTATGTAAGCTGCTTTTAAAGACTACAGAATTATTTCAGTCAATTTTCATCCAATTGATGATACTATTTAAACAGACATCCATGCAATTTTTTAAACATTCATACACCAAACATCAAAAGGACCTTTAAAAATATTAACAAAAAGCTAGAAAAAAACCCCACATCAAATACCACACAAAATAACAGCACAGAAAACCACAAAATAACAACATCAAAGTCTATACAAAAACAGAAACACAAAACAAAAATCCCCACAAAAACAACAACAAATACTACAAAAGAGTTACATTTAACAGCCTAACAACAATGAATAGCACGCAAAACAGCAAGAAATACCATATTAACAGCAACAAATAACACACAAAACAAAACAAAGAGCACACAACAACAATTATAACACATAAACACATTTAACACATAAAATTACACAAACCAACAACAGCAAAAAAGACCCCGCAATAACAGCAACACCAAATTCTATACAACACCAAATAAAACAGCAACAACAAATTAAAGACTACATGATAACAATAACATCTAAATCCATACAAAAACTGCACAACGAATAAGAAATACAACAGAAAACAGTTAAAAAATAAACCCCACACAAAACAGTGACATCATAGACGGATCACATACCAACAGAAAACAGCAGCAACAAACCACCCTTGATGATAGCAACATCAAACACATAACGACAACAACAACAACAAAGCCGTTCACACAGTAACACCGACACTAAAGTCCATACACCAAAACCAAACAACGCCGCAACAAATACAATACAAAACCGTGAAAAGACAAAACAAAACATCAACATGGACGTACCATTCAAAACAGCAACACAAATGACTATACAAAACAGCAACACAAATGACTATACAAAACAGCAACATGGACGTACCATTCAAAACAGAAACACAATGACTATACAAAACAGCAACACAAAGACCGCACAGAACAGAGGCACAAATGATCATACAAAACAGCAACATAAATGACCACACAAAACAGCAACACAAATGACCAGGTCCATACAAAACAGCAACACCAAAAAACCATACAAAGAATTCATGACAACAGCACATAAATTGAGTAAGTCATTATTAAAAGAACCGTAAATGTACATGTATTGTTAATCGAGTTCTCAGTATCTGAATTTCTGTTAAACGTCGGCCTTTTTACATACTAGAGTCTTCAGACATAAACAACGAAATTGTCACAATGCCTCGCAGTTATTTGTACTAAAGTTGACCCACATATATAGGTTTTTCGACTTGTGACAGCTTGCCAATTTCCTTCAATTTGACTCGCTTTTTTCACTGTAATCGATCTTTGTGTGTTTACTGTAATAATATTTTTTCGTCTCATATTTCTGTCTGCTGGATATTAAAACTGACACATCCATCTTTTCTTGGGTTGTTTACAATATTCTTCAGAACTGTATTTCTTTTTGACATGACATTTTTGACGTTTTCTATTGTTTTTCAAATCCAAGGCCCCGTTTTTGCTCTAAACAAAAATTGCCAAAATCGACATGAGCAACTTGTCAGGAACAGTTCTCGTTATTCTGTTCATTCTTTTAGTTTCCTGTTATAATATCTAAAGATCCGCCGGGAACAAAAGTTATAGGTCTCTCGCGAATCACTGTCATCTGGTACGCGCCAAAAACAGATCGACCTTATGATATGCCATCAATCTCCTTTATCTATTTATGAAAGAACCGGACATAAGCAATTAGGACGTTTGTCTCCTACAAAATTGTAAACACCATAAATATAGTCTTATTCCCAGAACTACTCGTCAATATTTCATGCTACAAACATCCTAATGTTTATTGTTAGCTGATAATCCCAGAACTTTTCTTGTTCCATTGAAAAGATTTTGTTCTTCAGTTTGCGATAAGAATAACTTAATTTGGTAAAACAATGAAATACAGGGTGTTTCATTTTATCTGTTCCCATTACAAACTCGTATAAAAATAAATAAGTTTAATTTACTAGTATTCAGAAGGTTTTAACATGTTTAGAAAATTCAATTCTAACGTGTTTTTCTTGTTAAGCATTTATACTTTTTCGTCAAAATTCTTTTAATTAAGCCATTCAAAAAATAGTCTAATTTACGTCAAATGCTCTCTACGACGCACTCTATGTGATAAAATAGGTTCAATGCAATCTCTGAAATTCAGAATCAGTAGGGCACAAATGACATGGGTAATCGTTTTTACTTCTTGCTTGATTGTTAACAGATAACACACAGAAAATATCTAAGTGGCTCAAATCTAAAAAAGGTTTGTGTCAACAATTATTTTGTGATTGTATTATCCATCTTGCAAACTGAAGTTTGAAATGATTGATACTGAATAAGGTGTCGATTTCCAATCAAAATGAAGCATCCTGCAATCACTTGATCTGCTCCAACTTTACTTGGTCATTATTTAGTCATTTTCTGGAGTTACCCTTGTAGTGTTTCTTTAATAACCTTCTTATTAACTTTTGCCAATAAACAGCTGTCCTCCCAGTATAAAGCTTTCATGTACTAGTATTCATTTTTTTCTCATTTCCTGAAGATCGGATGTTTTAAATCTTTTAACAAAATGCTGACTCTGTCTTTTATGACGTTTTTCCTGATTTGGATAGCTTGTTGCGTCATTTTTTCAACAGTTATTGGTAAATGATATTATGATGTATTTTAAGACTTCAAACCTTACTTCTGTGGACATAGGCATATTGAAATATTAGCATTTCATTTAAAACGTCATATAAGTATTCATAAAAGGGAATATCAACTTATTATTATTTTATAATATGAAATTGATTTATTTGTCTAGAATACCATTTTATTAGGTCACCTGAATCCCTCAGGTGACCTATTGCAATTGGTCTTCGTCAGTCTTCGTGTGTCGTCCTTCGTGTGTTAACAATTTTGCATTTTTAACTTCTTCTTAAAAACTACAAGGCCAATTGTTACAATTTTTAGTGTATATCATCTCAGTTAAGAGAATCTAAATTGTGAAATTCATGGCTTTACCGACCCCGGGGCCTCATAGGCGGTGCCAAATATGCAAAAAAGGAAAAATTATCAAAAATCTTTTCATGTGGCGAAAAAACTAAATGCATGTTTTGATGTCCATGAAGCCCTCTACATAAATTGTAAAATTCATGACCAATTGGAGAGGGGTTCAGGCCCTAGGGTAAGGTCAATATAGCCATAGTGAAAATCTATTAAATCTTAGAAAATATTCTTCTTTACTCCCATAAATATTTGTGAAAAACTAAATGCATGGTTTTGATGTCCACGAAGTCCTCTTCCTAAATTGTATAATTCATGACCTGGGTCAGGGGTTCAGACCCTAGGCCGGAGCCAATATGAATATATAGTAAAGATGTATTAAATCTTAAAAAATCTTCTTCTCTACTCCCATATATATTTGAAAAAAAAAACTAAATGCATGAATCTGATTTCCACGAAGTTATCTAACTCAATTGTGAATTTCGTGGTCACTGGGACCTCGGGCGGTGCCAATATGGCCATATAGTGAAAACATATTGAATCTTAAAAAATCTTCTTCTCTACTCTCATATATTTGAGAAAAACTCACTGCATGGTTATGATGTCCATGCATGAAGTCTTCTACCTAAATTGTGAAATACTCAGTACATTCCCTGGATCAGGAGTTCAGGCCCAAGGGCGGAGCCAATATGACCACATAGTAAAAATGTATTAATTTAATAATGTTTCTTCGATCCTATCACAGTCGTGGGAGGTAAAGTAATGCATTGTTATAATTATGTTCATAATGTCCTGATGTTGAATTGTGAAATTCACTGCCCGGGACATGGGGCAGAAGTTTTTTGAAGGCTTTTGATGGGGTAGGGGGTAATAACTATGGCCGTATATTGAACATGTGTTTTTACTTAGGGTAATTGCCGTGTGTCATACATTTATTTAACAATTTGAACTTCATCTTGAAAACTACATGGTAAATTGTCACCTTGCAATATTGAATTAGATATGTGTTCTATTTTAGGAAATTTACTTTAATATATTGTGCATTAATACTTGTAGAAATAAACTGTATGCATTTTGTGTGCATTAAAAATGAAACTGTGAAATTTATAAAAGATTGACTATATATTAAAGACTATATATTAAAGGCCTGTCTGCAGGTCTCTAATTACCAAAAGTTTACAATTTTTGGCATCTGGAGCTAAGGTAGAGATAATCTGAGATTCCCCCGACTCTTAACCCCCCCCCTAAATTTTATGAATGAATGTTTTTCAAACATCAAATAATAAAAGCGGGGTAACAGAGAAGTATCAGATTAGGGTTTAAACTGAAGCTTAAAATGCAAACGTGAATCTCTCTGACATGTCAATCTGAGTACAGGTGTACTCAGGTGACCGCCAATGTCTGTGGGCCTCTTGTTTTTCATTAAATGAAAAAATAATAGATTTTACAGGAAGTTGTAATTGGGACAGATATTATGAAACATCCTGTAAGATATCGAATTAAATCTTTGATCTCTGAGTTTTTTGGGGTGTGATTTTACAAGTCAATCATGCAAATTCGATTTCCTATAGTAAATAGCCTCTTTGCAATGACTCAGTGACTAAGAAGGGCTTCGTGATTGTAACACATTTATAATGCCAATCCTGGGAAACTTTTGAAGATTATGAGGATTGTCAACAAAATATTCGCCATACTAAGTATGTGCAAGACTAGGATAATGATACATGATAATTTATCATTATTTTTCATGGTGTTGTAGATATACATTTTTAATTCAGAAAAAATATTTGTGATCTTCAAATATGTTTATTTTACCGGTTTATGTCATACGCCAAGGTAGCTATTAAAATACTATATATTAATTAAGGTTTTATATAATGCATCTTTTTTGTAAATTCTATTCTAAAGTGCTCAGAAGTCAGAAGAATTTTTTATCTCGATTTATCGACAACGAAAAACAACCATTGTTTATACTATATAGTTACGCTTTAGCAGATGAGATAATTAAATGAAGTCAACATTTCTTATATGTTTGATTGCGCTTTGTTACCATGCAGTTAAGCTAAATAACAGGTTAAAGTTATGGTCATATTTCTCCATGTTTTTGCAATTCAAATGTTTGGATCACTGTGATTTAAAAAAAACATAATGTTAATATTGCATTTTATTGCAATATCGCAGACAAATATCAAGAATCACAAATGTAAATATCACGCTTCAGATGGCTCTTTACCTCATTTATCGAGAAGATACAATCCTAAACCCCCGAGAGGAAGCAGAGGGGTTGTAAAGCAGAGAACGCATTCATCGTTTGCATTACAATCAATATCATGGTTTGGTATCCATTTATACGAGAATATGTGTAGCACGATAGTAATACATATACATGTAGTTACAGTTTTAACGTAACTATTTCCTTGAACAATTTTCACTTATTTTTAGCCGTACAGACGTCAGAAAACTATCGATGTTTGAGCTTTCATCACTTTTTTAATGATAAATAAAATTACCATTAAAAATTATCATTAGATTTATTTCTAACCTTCTGAAGACTGCAAGTTATTTCCGTGTCTAGGGGGATCTAGAAAGGGACTTTTTTTTATAACCGTCATAGGGCGAACAAAACACAAGGCAAAACTAACTCTTGATACAAAGTAACTTTCACAACCGTATCTCGAAAAATCAAATTGCAAAGTTGACCTTTGTTAACATTTTCATAATTTTCATAATTGTATTTTCATGCATAAGTTATGTTTTTGAACCCTATTGATTATCTCAAAGATAGAACTCTTTAAATATTAAGTTATTAACAGATATATCAGCTTGAAAGAAAATACAATAAGTTTCATTCTTAAATGTTAAGAGAAAGCAGGTTAGAAGTAAGTAATGCTGTTTATAAAATGCATAACTTTTTGACGCAGCTATGAGCTTTTTCAAAGTACATTGTGGTGTACTTTAATGGCTGTTTTATGCATTTATTTCTTCATAAATCTTTTCATACTTTTCAGGAATCGGACAAAACGAGTCATTGCATATCTGAATGGTTTCAAAGATTCAGGAATGTGAATGGAAAATGGATCGGTGCAATACAAATATTGATAATCTTTCGTCTATAATGAACATTAGAGAAATGATTTCGGAGGACATCATAGCTCACAACGATTTTCTGTTTTTCACGTTTGGAATAGCATTGTCCATCATAATATGCATTGGAATACCAGGAAATCTCTTTGCGTTAGTCATTCTAATGCACAGGTCTTTACGGAGTTCCCCCGTGAGCATTGTAAAAGTCCTAACCATTCACGGAATTGTTAACATGTGTTTTTCGATATATTTGGAAATCATACCGTCAATAAGGTTACATATGGATACGGAAAATTTTGACAGTGAAACATTTAAATCTTTATTACAGTTAAAATGCAAAAGCAATGTTTCTTCGTCATCTCCAAGTGTTTTTCAATGTTTAAGGCACATTGACGTCTATGTAAATACAACCAAGTCGCTCCTGGCCCAAATGAAACCAATGTACGACCAATTTATTAATGGGACCTCTCTTGGACATAACTCCGCAATTATCGAAAACTGCATCTTCAATAAAGTGGATGCATTTCAAATCTTTCCTGGTTCGATGCGAAATAAATCGATATCAAATTATGATTCGCAGGTGAAATCCCCATCTAATTCTTTTCTCGGTGCTGACAACTTAACAGTGGATAAGGATATTAGCAACTTCATTGAGGAAGCTGTGGAGAGATTTGTAGGCTACACCCTCGTTAATTATGGGTTGCTTATCACCTTTTCTCTGGCAATTGAGAGATGCGTGGCAATTTACTTTCCTTTTCAAGCAGTTAGGTGGCTTACTATTCGAAAAACTAGAATTGCATTGATTCTTATACTTTTAAGTTGTGTTTGTATACATCTGCCGCAGATGGTCAAAGAAATCAGGCTTGCACTGACTTCTCCCTCAGGTCTGGACTCACACACTGATGACGGCTTAATGTTCGTGGAACCAATCAGACAAGAGTATGAACAATTCTATGCCGTTATAAGTCTTCTGATTTGCATTGCTACCTTCAGTTTGAATATTTTGGTATTGGTTAAACTCGTCGTTTTACACAGACGATTGAAGTATTGTAAACATTTAGTAAACGCAGAACGGACGGAAATCAATATCACTGTAGCAATTGTTGTACTGATATTTTTTCAACTTCCTTTCCATATCATGGCCTCAACTCTTGCTTTCATTCAATCCGGTCCAACAGTAAGCAACGTAGATTTGTTTGTGAAAATAACAGTATTGATACGATTCTTCTTCATTTCTCAGTCTGCCTTAAATTTCATTATCTATTGTATTCTTGCTAGAAACTGTCGAAAAGTCTGCAGAATCTTGTTCAGGAAACTGTCTTTAAGTTTTACGAGGAAGACGACAAGCCTAACGCACCATGATGACAGGCTGACTAACGAGAGAATTCGAAGAATTTACTCGAACTCTTTAACAACGGTTAAACCAACGGAGAGAGAAGACGTTCACATGCGAATAAACCCTTTAGATGAGATTCATTTGGATACGCTAATAGGGCGTAATAGGCATAGCCATAAAGAATATGACTTGATTCACGACCCGCATTTGCTGAAGAATGGAAAGAGTTCTGTCACAAAAACGGATTATGTTTAGGAATTCTGCATTCTAGTTCAAGAACAATATCTATTATGATGACAGTTTTGCAATATCTGTAGCTGTCCATTATTGCATTAACAAAGTGTACCAATGACTCATTACAAATGAGTAGGGAGTATTTTATGTAAAAGAAATATTGTTCCTTGTCTGGCAAGCTATTTCATTACGCTCTCCTTTGGCAAATATAAATGTATTGTAATATAAAAAATGCACTAATGCAAATTCGAGATATTACAGAAATATATATATATATATATATATATATATATATATATATATATATATATATATAGTTATATATAGTTATATATATTATGTGTGTGGGGGGGATACCCATTTTCTTTTGAAGAAAATTGATCAAATGTCTTGAAAATTACCACTCATTATTAAACGTGTGTTTTTGCGTTATCTAAATTGATGTTAATCCAATAAATCTCATGAAGGATCTGCAAATCTTGGTCAATGTACTAATATTAGCTGAATTTACATTATTCCAACATTATTCAAAGTTTGTTTTATAACAAGTTGCAATATATTTACATATACACCCACACTGTAAAATCAAAAGGATGACTGCACTTAAGGATATCGATATTTGCGAGAAAATAAACTTTTAAAAGAATTTTTTTTTTTAATTGCAGAAATGGTAGACATCCAAAATGCAACTTTACGTAATTGCGTTATATTGTTTGTCTATTGTTCTTAACAGTAGTTGTATATTTGCATTATCTCAATTGTGTTAAAGGGAGATTAATAGACAAACATGCGCTCATGGTTTAAATGAGAAAAAAACTGCTTCTTCTTACTTTCGCTCTCTCTGTTGTAATTAAGGGTTGATACATGTTGAATATTATAATTCACTACGTGATTTTTCACCTCAGGTAACTTTGTGAATACAAAATTATATCATGGGACGTGTAAGGACGCATGTTATGTGCTATCTAGGACAATGTTTTCGAACACATTAAGTTGTCAAGCATTAATTTAAAGTCCTCGATCTGTACTTACATGGGCATGGTCTTATTGTTAAAACCATAGTAAATAGTATACTTGTAGATAGGGTTATGGTGAAAGAGTGATAACATAACTTTTTTACACATAGCATTGTTATTCATGCTAGTCTAACTTTAGTCCCATTCTGGTGATATCAGCTCCACCTCTCATGCATATTGATATCAATCTTGTGTTCGATCAAGGGCAGATATTATATTTTCGCTTATCTGATAAGCGAAAATTCTCTTTTTTTTCTCAAAGTTAGAAGAAAAACATAGAATGATTTTATTGTATCACAGTCTATAATCTTAATTTATGTTGGAAATTGACAAGACTCTTTAATAAAATAAACAAAAGTAATATTAGTTCAAGAAATAAAGCAACAGAAGCGACCGAAAAAGACCCAAAACCCGGTGTAACGAAGAATTTTGACCCGGGTGTCACTTTTTAACGTTGAATATTGAGACCAAACGTGTTGAATCAAGACCCTGGTCCGTTGAAATTAATTTCTGTAAGTTGTATTTTTACGGACTACTTCTTTAAGCGCAGTTATACAAGTAGTTGTTTGGCTTTAGTATATATAGAACCGATCAGGTATAGACAGGTCCTCGAAGAGCAATCAACCCTTTCGAACACGATTTTATCGGTACCTGTGTATGCGTACGTTGCAGTATATTTGATTTGTATTAAAATTTACATTGTATTTTGTAGATATATTTGGAAATATACAATTGTTGGGCCTAATTCCAGTTCATCGCTATTAAAGTCGCGTGCTAATTGTATATTACGGCGAAAAAACTGGTTGATAGCTCACTCACTCTAAAAACCTGTGTTGTTTTTATTTATAAAATACTTAGAATAGAAATACTTTATGTTCATATGACTGAAACGAAGGAGAACATAATATTAATTGACCGCATCGTCGAAATTTGATCACGAAACCGGTTCAAAATTCAACAGCAAATATTCACACTTTAACTAATTGATATTTTTAACTTCGATTCATTTCACCAACAATTTAGGTTTATATATATATATATATATATATATATATATATATATATATAAAAGCGCACAAACATTGCAATAACTCTCAACTCTCAAATTGACATATACCTGCCCATAGTGAATGATAAAGATATATATAAAGCACAGGGAAATTCACTTTTTATTGGAGCTCCACCTCCGCCCCGACCGAGGCTTAAACTCACGACCTCTGAAAGTCAAAATTCAGCAAATGTCTATGAAATTTGATGCTGATTACTCGGGTTTAAAGTATTCATACTTTTATTAAAGCCCTATCTACATGCGTTTGTTCAATAGTGTCAAAATAATCATATATTTCTGTTTTGAAACTTGATAGCCTTTGATTCCTGTGGAGTTTATTACTAGCTAAACAAATAATAACTAAAATTTTAAGGTTTATCTGATTGTTAATTTATCGACCAACCTGCTTCCTTAACGAGAAAAACCAGTGCTGGAATATGCATTTATTCACAAACAGGTGCTATACCGGTGATTGGGCTTTTTAGAACCATTGACTTTATCTGCTTAATGTTTCTTTGCACTAACGAATAAAATTGAAGTCCTTTTTTCTCTCCAAAGTCCAACAAAACTGATCCCGTTGTATAACATCGATCACTGTTTTGTGGCTGAATTGACGGTGGTCATATAGCCCGTCTCCTGAAAAAACCGCTACAGCCACTTGCTTTTAAGAACATCATGACAGGGAGTCACTCTCCGCAAAGGTCATTAGCATCGGGTACCTTTTGATTGGATACTGTACAGTTAAGTTCTATAAAATAACAATGTGATTATGCTTCCTAGATAAGCTCACCAAAGAACTCTGTTCTGGTAATAACACATGCATCATTAAAAGAAATCCTTCTGTGACAGTTGGTATTAATATGAATTGCTGTACAAGAGGTGCCTTTCTTATGTGCAAAATTTTCAATTAAAATTATTATATATCAAGTAAGAGTATTGTCACACTGTAAATTTTTAATTTACTGGGTGGCAGAGAATACAAAATTTAGTCGTAATGTCGTAAATTTGGTATTTACTGCCACTCGGTATATCCAAAATTTACAATGACTTATAGATAAGTATTGAACTCTGAATGGAAGCACTATATTATGATTTCATGTATCCCAACGTAAAATTATAATAGTATTATGGTGTCTTGATGAGAGGATGAGTACATATATTCCTAGGAAATCGATATCTAACTGCTAATTTTGATAAGACCCTGTAATTTGCCTTTTAATAATGAAAAGTTTGCAAGAAATTTTTGCCAATTTTCTAGTACATGTAATGCCATTTCCAATTTATTGTTACTTGCTGTGAGTGTGATGACTTTCACATGTTCGAGGATTTTGTTGATCATTAAAAATTATTTCCATGAAAATTATCAATCGTCGATAAAAAGCTTTGTTGATGAAAAAAACCCATAAATATATGACATTAATTCCTGCTCTTATACCATAAAACTTACGTTTTACCCCTTACCTTAATGACTAACAAAACTTAAACATGCAGACGTACATATGATGAATCTTTGATTGACTCCTTACGACACAAATTTTGTTTGTTTGTTCTGTATAAATTTAGATACATGTATGGTTAACTTAGAGACATTTTCTTTGAATTCTAAATAACACCTCAGTGTCAATGTAAACAATTTGACACTTACATTACCCCGCTCCCCCCCCCCCCCCACAAAATGATTTTATGAACCCTGGTTTTATGATTTTTTTTTCTATAACAATGATGGTTATTTGTGATTTATAGTGAAATCAGCTGACCTACAAATGTTTCAAAAATCAGATTTAGTCACGACAGGTTTATAATATAAGAATATCATAAAATGTCCAGTTAAAAGCCAATGAAAGTTGATCTGGAATGTCATTAACTTTTCAGTGTACTGAAAATCAATTAGTTAATCCCGAAGTGCTCTTACAGCGTATATACTTTGTGCTTTATTTTAACATTAAATGTATCTAACAGGAAATTAAACGCATTGAAGCCAAACAATTTCAATCTAAATAGGATTACAAATAAAACTGTGTCCTTTTCCATTATTAATATTAATCACAATGAATATGGAATTAAAGACTAGAAAACTAGTACAAATTGATTAAGTGATTTAGTGTACGGAAAATGAGACTGACTTTGAGTTATGTGACACAATGAAAAATAAAACTTGTTTCCAATGGCGTACAGATCCTTTATACATGGTCGTCTCTGCCTATGCTGTAGATGCAATTACCACAAAGCTTTAACTGAGACATTGCTAAGTGATCTAAATGGCCATAGTCAGACAGTAACGATATCTATGCTGTATTTATAAATTAACAATTTACCAGTGGTGCCATTTTACTTATCCAGACACCAAAACACTATTAGGAATAAGGAATCATTCTTTGAGTATTATGAGGTGATAATTTTGGTCGGGGCGTGATCAAATCCAATAAAGCCCGAAGGGCTTTATGATAGATTTGATCACGCCCCGACCGAAATTATCACCTCATAATATTCAAAGAATGATTCCTTATTACTTATATTTACATAATTTTAAGCCATCGTACGATTAAGAATCAAATATAAATAAGCAAACCCCGCTGGCGCCTCAATTTGGCGTCATTTGAAGTTATGGGTTATATAGTACAAAATCGATACGTAGTGTTATCACAGGCAAGACACTGGAAATTGTAAATATCATCAAATCAAATCACTGAGGGAACAAATGAGATAATTGAGGTCACGTGATTCCTTTTAAGCCGCGGCTACAGCCACCTGCTTTTAAGAACATCATGACAGGGAGCCACTCTCCGCAATGGTCATTGACATCGGGTGCTTTTTGATTGCATAATGTAGTTAAGTTCTACAAAAAGACAACGTGTTTATGCCTCCTAGATAAGCTCACCAAAGAACTCTGATTTGTTCTGGTTGTAACACGTGCATCATTAGAACCATTTTAACAAGAGCTTGGACTTTGGGTAGTTGAGTCTAACAGCATTGTGACGTAGGCCTGTCTATTTCATTGTTGGCCACTCAGCCATTGTTCTTTGAAATCAACAAGATTTATCTGGTATTTGAGCTAAGACTACGCAATCTGTGTATATTTCACTTTAAACCAGCGTCATTTTTACTTGTTTTGACGCAGGAAAATGACAGTTACATCCTACCGAAAGTCCAAGGTCTTGTTAAAATGGTTCTAAAAGAAATCCTTCTGTGACAGTTGGTATTAATATGAATTGCTGTACAAGAAGTGCCTTTCTTATGTGCAAATTTTCGATTAAAATTATTATATATCAAGTAAGATTGTTGTCACACTGTAAATTTTTAATTTACCGGGAGGCAGAGAATACAAAATTTAGTCGTAATGTCGTAAATTTGTTATTTACTGCCACTCGGTATAACCAAAATTTACACATGACATTATATAGTTATATATTGATAACTATTGAGCTGTGAATGGAAGCACTATATATTGTGATTTCAAGTATTCCAACGTCAAATTAGAAATATGGTGTCTTGATGAGAGGATGAGTACATATATTCCTAGGAAATCGATATCTAACTGCTAGTTTTGATAGGACCCTGTAATTTGCCTTTTCAATAATGAAAGTTTGCAAGAAATCTTTGCCAATTTTCTAGTACATGTAATGCCATTTCCAATTCATTTTTTACTTGCTGTGATTGTGATGACTTTCACATGTTCGGGTATTTCGTTGATCATAAATCATATCCATGAGAATTATCAATTGTCGATAAAGCTTTGTTGATGAAATAAAAACATACATATGACATTAATTCCTGCTCTTATATCACAATGCATGCGTAGATAAAACTTAGTTTTTACCCCTTACATTACTGACTGACAAAAACTATACATGCAGAGTTGTATATGATGAATCTTTGATTGACTCAGGTGCTTACGACACAAACTCTTCCTTTGTTCTGTATAAATTTATTCATGTATGGTTAACTTAGGGACATTTTCTTTGAATTCTAAATAACACCTTACTGTCATTGTTAACAATTTAACACTTACATTACCCCCCCCCCCCCCAAAAAAGAGAAGATTTTATGAACCCTTGTCTTATTATTTTTTTTTCTATAACAATGGTGGTTATTTGTGATTTATAGTGAAATCAGCTGACCTACAGATATTTTTTACTTGAAAAGATTTTGACTTTCATTCAGTTTGTAACAACCAATTATACTTAAGCATGTATTTGGAATGAATTTCGGTACTTCAGTAAACTATATATATATATATATATATATATATATATATATATATATATATATATATATATATTATACCTGATTGGAAACTGTTCGGCTTACTAGACTAAGTACTAAGTTTAATAAATTTAAATCGGTTAGATATAAGTTCACCTAATTCATAACTATGAAATGCAAGGACGAAGATGAAACCAATTTTTTTTTTATACCGCATTGAAACTTTTAGGGTAATAGTTCTACGCAATTTACCGGTTTTCATGATCACGGCGCCGTTCCAGCATGTAATAATTTAATATGGATAATTATACATTTACAACAGATCTAGAATAACATATTAAAAAATATAGGTCTATGTTTAAATATTTAATTGTATACATGATTTTTAAACTATCAATTCTATAACAAACAATATCACCAATTACTATTATTATACTTTCATGTTAAATACTGAAATCTGATTGGTTTAGACGCAGTTGACAATTCATTCTAATACCCTTGGCGTTAGCAACACACTTGGCAACGGGCCAATAGAACGAATTGTTACATGCGCGTATATTATGCGCGTACGGTTCGCCGTAGAACTCACGTCTTTTCTATATAAAAGCAGAAAAATGGGCTATAAAATAAAGACATTCAGTATAATAAAATAAATAGTGCCTGCTTGGGAGGGTACCAGTTGAAATTGACACCCTTCGAAAACCATTGTCAACTTCCGCTTCGCGTCGGTTGACAATGGTTTTCTCGGGGTGTCAATTTCAACTGGTACCCTCCCAAGCAGGCACTATTTATATAGTGACGTACTATTTTCTGCATGTGGCAATTGCAAATGATGTATACATATACATGTACATATGATATACCGGGCCTGGTATGTGACATTATATAAATAGTGCCTGTTTGGGAGGGTAATCGTTGAAATTGACACCCCGAGAAAACCATTGTCAACCGACGCGAAGCGGAGGTTGACAATGGTTTTCGAGGGGTGTCAATTTCAACGGTTACCCTCCCAAACAGGCACTATTTATTTTATTATACTGAATGTCTTAGTTTTAGAGAAAATTTTACTGCTTTTATATAGAAATGACGTGAATTTAACGGCGAACCGTACGCGCATAATTTACGCGCATGTAACAATTCGTTCTATCGGCCCGTTGCCAGGCGTGTTGCTAAAGCTGAGGGTAAGGGAACGGATTGTCAACTGCGTCTAAACTAGGCCTGTCACGGGTACCCGAAATAACCGAGAACCGCGGAACAATTTGTTCGGTTCGGTTTCGGTTCTGTTTTTCCGGATTTCGGTTCGGTTCCGATTTGTGTAATAGAATCCGTATTCTATGAAAAATGGCGTCGAAATTGAAAGGCTCAGTAGTGTGAATTTGTTGTTTTTAATAAACATTGACATGTATGCAACTAGCCATGTATACCGATGATTATTCACTCATCCTAAATAAAAGTATCACGCGATTTACCTGTGTATAAAGGAGAAATACTAGTTCAATAAACAAAGATGGCGGCTTACGATTTGGACATCGAACATATATATTTGTTAATATATATAATTGTTAATAGAAATGTTTAGAGTAAGATTTTCTGGATTAAATAATAGTTAGATTGTATTAGGAAAGCCAGAGTCAAATCCATGCAAAATAATGTGGGGAAATCTGCGTGGTTACAGAAAACAGAACACACGGTGTGCATTACCTGCAACTCGAAAATACACGAACCTGTCATTAAACTTTACTCGTTTCAAATCATAAATAAAACGTACTTTGTTAACATATTTGATTTATCAAATTTCCTGTAACCATTTATTAAAATAAGCATCAATATATATTTTAAAACAAAAGACGTATTACAAATCGGCCACAGGTAAACTTGTACATGTAATTTATAACTATCAAGAAAGGAACTTCATAATGAAAACAGAAGTTTACAATGTTTTTTTTCCTGATAATCATCCGTAGTACATAATGCTTTAAAAGTAAGTTATCTGTGGTGAAATTATTCTATGAATTAATATCGTTTTTAAATATTTGATTTAAAACAGAGACCTAAATAACAATATGTTTCTGTTTAAAATCATCAAATGTATTTGAATTTCTAATCAGGAAACTAGTTATTGTGTTGAAGATTGTTATTAAAGAGTGAAGAAATAGAAAAAATAAACTTTTGAAGTTACAAAAAATGAATTTGATTTGAAAGTTGACCCGAACCGAAAAACCCGAAACCGAACCGAAAATTTTATGACCCGACCCGACCCGAAAATTTTTGGAACCGTGACAGCCCTAGTCTAAACCAATCAGATTTCAGTATTTAACATGAAAGTATAATAAATTATATTACCCCTTATAAATATATATTTAAATAATTAACCCCCATTTATGATTGATGTAATTAATTATAGCCTCTAAGTTTTACTCTTATACACATGTATCTTTGATTTGTAGACAAACAATAGACTTTAATTAGATATACACAAACGAATAAAACCATGTCTAGACAAACAAAGCAGCAATATCACGCCCGATATAGCAAAGGCAGTTGAGAGTCTTTTCATCTTTAACATGTATCTAGCAGATATAGAATTAGACCTAGAAATAATTAAAATTTAAAAAAAATACATATCTTACACTGATTATTAAATTACAGAATGCATTATTCATTCATTTTTTATTTTGTTTAGTAACCGGATAAACTTAAAAAAAGAAAGAAAGAAACCCATTGTCTTAGTTAATTTGAGTGAATGTGTGTTCTTTTACTAAAACAAATTCTAAATAAAATCGAATTGAAGTAGATTTGTATTAATGAATTTTGAATCTGGTACATTGAAAATTATGAATTTAAATCATATGCCAACAGTCAAACAATTGATGGTTTTCGACTATGTATAATTTAGTCAAATATTAAATATTGATTACAAGAGATCGAGAGAGAGAGAGAGAGAGAGAGAGAGAGAGAGAGAGAGAGAGAGAGAGAGAGAGAGAGATCTTTCACCGATTAGTTTATAATAGGAAACAAACATACTTTAATATAATTTCATGCGCAGATTTAGAGACAGGGACTGCCCTCGCCGCTACAATAATTTTGAAACCAGAAAAAAAAAATGAAATTTTATAACGGCGATCAGTGTTCATTGGAGCAGTGTTAATAATTTGGTGTAGATACCTGTTTCTGCGTGGTGTGTGTTGACAATTAAAACCGCCTGGAACACCCCCCCCTCTTTTAAACTATATCATCACTTGGATCACCCCCTCCCACCCCTACAAAGGAGTTTTTGCATTTATTGATTAAATTTATATATTTAATTTAAAAAAAATGTCCAGCTTGATCAAGGTTGACTTAAAGGGAACTTAAAGACGGTGTAAAGATAACTTAAAGGAGCGTAAATGCCACTTAAAGATGCTTATAGGTAGCTTAAAGGTGGCTTAAAGAAGTTTGGACATTAAGGACCTATAAGCTCTTGCTTAAAGGTGCCTTAAAGGTGACTTAGAGATCGTATATCCTGTAAGCCACCTTTACGCCACCTTTAAGCCACATTTAAGGACTTGCTTAAAGATGGTTTTTCGCCCTGTGGATGTTTCAAATATTAGATTTAGTCATGACAGGTTTATAATATAAGAATATCATAAAATTGTCCAGTTAAAAGCAAATGAAACTTGATCTGGATTGTCATTAACTTTTCAGTATACTAAAAATCAATTAGTTAATCCCGAAGTGCTTTTATGGCGTACATACTTTGTGCTATATTCTAACATTAAATGTATCTAACAGGAAATTAAACGCATTGAAGCCAAACAATTTCAATCTAAATAGGATTACAAATAAAACTGTCCTTTTCCAGTATTAATATTAATCACAATGAAGATGAAATTAAAGACTAGAAAACTAGTACAAATTTAAACTGATGAAGTGATTTAGTGTACGGAAAATGAGACTGACTTTGAGTTATGTGACACAATGAAAAATAAAACTTGTTTCCAATGGCGGACAGATCCTTTATACATGGTCGTCTCTGCCTATGCTGTAGATGCAATTACCACAAAGCTTTAACTGAGACATTGCTAAGTGATCTAAATGACCATAGTCAGACAGTAACGATATCTATGCCGTATTTATAAATTAACAATTTTCCGGTGGTGCCATTTACTAATCCAGACACCAAAACACTGTACAGCGCAGCTATTGTAAATTTCCAGATATATAGTCACGTGATGTACAATGCGAGATTCTGCAAAATCCGGAGACAAAGACGATTACTTGGAATCACGCATCGTCACAGAAACACGATGAAGGTCACGACTTGTTGAAAAACAAATCGAGACGTATATTTTAATGTTAAAAACATGACTAACGTACAGAATGTCTTGTAACCATTCTGTCCATCCAATGGAAATTTTAAAACAATATTAAATAAATGTTTTTCTTTATTTCCAGTTCTTCTTGAACCACATAGTTACAACTGATTGTTTGTCACGCCGAATCCATATATATCGATGTACATATTCGCAAATGTTTCGCTTTATATTACGAAAATGTTATCGTTTTCGTAAACATGGTAAATAAGCTTAATGGAATTTCTTAGTTCTTTATAGGAATTGGGAAAGTTGGCGATTCAAAATTCAAAAGAAATATCATTCTAAGAGTTGCAAGCATATGCTCTGATCACAGGCACCTGACGTTATAAATTTTTCTCGTAATAAAAATAAATACCCTATATCTAATAATACACAAGGTACCCATCCCCGCCATCTTGGATTAATTTCAAACTGTCACATCAGCTGGAAGTTTTGCTTGAAACTCATCGGTAAAATTATTTTGCGATCCTCTCCGTCTCCCGATCGGTCATTCAACATCTAAGCTTACAACCAATTCAACCAAAACGGTGCATTACAACTGTCATTACTAAAAATCACCCCTCGATCTGCATCTACTGCCTAAAATATGCGACAAAAGGCTAAAGGGTGGACGGAAGTTGACATAAATTGCATCATACTTTGGGTAATCCCTTCCAAATATAGCACTGATACGAATATTCAAAAGGCGTCTATTTTGAATTCGATCAACATACAAGTTAAAACTAAGAAAAAGGGTACTATAAACAGTCAATTATAACTTTTAATACACAAAGTTTATATAAACATGTTTATAAATGCATATCTTTTGAAATATTGAAACAAACACACGGTGCAGGGAAATCTCATTTACATATAGGTGACAACTTCCGTCCACCCTTTAGCCTTTTGTCGCATATTTTAGGCAGTAGATGCAGATCGAGGGGTGATTTTTAGTAATGACAGTTGTAATGCACCGTTTTGGTTGAATTGGTTGTAAGCTTAGATGTTGAATGACCGATCGAGAGACGGAGAGGATCGCAAAATAATTTTACCGATGAGTTTCAAGCAAAACTTCCAGCTGATGTGACAGTTTGAAATTAATCCAAGATGGCGGGGATGGGTACCTTGTGTATTATTAGATATAGGGTATTTATTTTTATTATGAGAAAAATTTATAACGTCAGGTGCCTGTGGCTCTGATCGTTGAAAAAAAAAAGAAGTCGCCCGCGTTAAGGGGGATGTGCGGCCATCTTTTACATTTCAGAAGAAAAATGTAAACATTTCTTGAACTGTCTTGTTTCTGTCCAAAACTTACTAAAACTGTTGTCAAAAGATACAAAAGCAATAAATATGACGTTCAACATGTTGTTTTGTATGAAAATTACTTATAAAAGGGCAGAACAATGCATTTTAAAATCGCTTTGAACTTCGCAGCTACAGACATATTTAAGATTTGAAAATTTGAAAAAATATGAAAGGAGGTCATTAGTGTCCAATCTACATCTGTTTGTTGAGAAAAAGGTCAAAGCTTGCTTATTTAAGTTGTAACTTTGTCTCAAAAGAGGGTACCCTATTCTTAATTTTAAACTGATTAATCTACAGCCACTCATAAGAAAGGAATTTTTTTTTAAAATATTTTTTTCTGCAATGCTTCGCGGTTTATAAAGCGTAAACTGCCCCAAACCATTTTATATCGTTTAAAACTAATATATATTGAATTCATTCCTGATATAACTCGGATGTTATAGCGGCTTAGCCGATAAAACTGCACATTCACCATCTTTCAACTTCATTTGTCCCATTTTCACCCTGCGAATGTGTTCGGAATGTTTTCTTTATCGTTTGGAATACGGAAAATAGCGGGTTCATTTAAAACACAACTCTTGTTCTAAATAAATATAAAATATATTATAAATACATTTCTTTCTGTATAAAAATTGATGCATTAAAAACAAATTATATTACATTCAAATGTTAACAGCATACATTTGAACCTTTTTAGTACATAGTAAAGAGGGAAACTTTCTTTCACAAAAATCATTCCAAATTGGAATGATATGTTAATGCTTCCCTCCTGATAATTATTCCGAATTCAAATACATGTAATAATTTATTTAAAGGTGTGTATGGCGCAGTGTTGATGATGATTCGGATAACCAAAATATAAAAAAAATCTTTCTATTTGTTTTATAACTTTATATTGAGATAGAAGTTCTCTGTAAAAAAAACCGCAACTTTAATCAATCGTTTGTACCAGAGACATAAATAACACATTAGGCCTACATGTACATGTATTTATGTCTCTGTTTGTACACAAACATTGATAAGAAATATGTACATTGGTTCATGCAAAACACTTTGTATTATCGCATGATATAATACCTATGCTTTATTCTGTTGTTGGTTACTGATTTTTGTAAATATTCTGTTACAGGCTTCATGGTAAGTATTGGAATTTCACCTTGAATGACGGCCAAAATATCGGAATCGAATGTTTGGTCATTAAAAGAACCCGAAATGGTCGGATTAAGTAAAATGCTGTTTGCTATGACTACTTTTTGGCATTTGACGTCAAATGATATAATATTAATAGGCAAGACATATTTTTAAATTAATTTTATCATTTCAAGTATCAGATATATACATGTATTTTTTATAGTTATATATAGGCCTATACATACACCTATATAGATAAAATGATGTTTAGGCTGCGGCCTTTTAGCCTATATAGAATTTACGCCACTGGAAGTGACTCACCTTTAGCTGCAGTATATTCTCACAGTTCACGGCCACCGTGTATCTTTGATTTTTTTTTATATGTCAGTCTCATTATTTTAATCGGGCTCAAAGTCCGCTGTCATTTCGTGCACGACTCCAAAGGCTGGAGAAATCAGAGAACATCATAATTTGGAAAGTTCGGGATAAATTGAGAGAAGTAAAACAATGACAACCTTAAGGCAGGTAAAGCATGATATTAGCTTTCAAGTTTTCACGCTGCATCTGTATGAACAAAAATAAATGCATGAGTTAGAATTGCCTCTACTTTTCGAACTTTGACCCTCTCAGTTTCATACATTTTTAAAATTATTAACTTATGCAAGCAATGAAATTTAAGAAATATAAAGCATTCATATGGTCTTTTCAACAAAGATTACCTCAAATAAGACCAAATGGTAAAAAACATTTTGTTTTGTAACCAGCTAAAGTTATGTCATCTGCCGGTTATGAAACGCTGTGATAAACAGCAAAAAAGGTTCCCCTTTACAACAGTTTTATTTGCTTCATTGGGGGTAATTGTTATAAAAAAGAATCCTTTTAAGTACTAGTCACTTTTATTTTGTACTTTCACTTTTAACCTACGTTATTGAAAAAGAGATTACGGTCTTCCTAATATTTCTGTTACAGTCATCATTCTCAAAAACTTTGATATCATAAAACACCATTATTTTTTTAAATTCAAATAATATAAAATAGCCAATAGCAAGTTATCATTAGCGTACATTAAATTTTTATTGGAAGTTAAAAAGATATGCTTACAAATGAAAGAAATCTTGATTGAAAAATTCCGACCGATCAGCTCGGCCAACATGTTTTGATTACCGTAATATATATTACGGTCATCAACTTTCCTACAGTGTTAAAACAGGGACTAAACATTGTTTTACTCACTTTGTAGCTACCAAAGAAGTTCAGCTGTTTGTTACGACAAGTTTCAAGGAGACACTTCTCAGTCACAACCAGGGCATCGGCAGGAGTCAATTTTGGTAAATATTCAACAATGCTTTGCAATAAAAACAGACCCTCATTAGCAGGATACATGTTTTGTATATTTATTTTGTATATTTTTTTTTGCAATGATGAGATTTGCTGATTGATGTGCTGTAAACTATTTGGCAGTGTGACCATACATGTACATGTTAACTCTACGCTTTACGTGGAGGTCTACTGCTTTTTAACTCTGTCTCCTCCTGCCTCTTTTATTAGAAAATCTACTGCTTTTCTTCAAAATACATTTGTTGTTTTGATAGATAGCCATTTTGGAAGCCATTGAGGTAAAAATATCTTGTCGGGTTTGAAATTAGCACATGATTTGATTCGGGGGCATACAAACGCTTTTTAAAGTTTGGTGAATGATAAGTTTTCAGGCATGTGTTTTACATTGAATGAAAAAAGAAGCCACTTCCAGTGATTACATTAGTTACAAGACATGTCGATATTATCCTCGCCAAGGAAAAAGAAGCTTTGCTATTCCACACGTGGCTTTGACAATGACTGAATATATCTTTAAACTTGACCATAACAGTAAACTTGACTTGCATTTTATTGCAACACTGCATGATTTGTGATAAGCATGTAAACATCATTTTTATTGAAAAAGAATATACAATTTACAACTACAATACCATACCGATCAGAGACAGACCCACCCTAACAGAAAGTACTGGTAGACCCCAGCTGTAAATTCTGGATTTACTTTCAGGGTCTGCTTGGGGTTTATTCCGGGTTTGCTAGAGCAGACCAAGAGTTAACCCTGAGTAAAACCAAAGTAAACAAAGAGTAGACCCAGAGTGGCCCCAGAGAGTAAACCCCGATCAGAAGTACACCCCTGAAAGCAGACGCTACATGTGTATTTGGAATACAATATACAAGGGGCGGGGCTTACAGGTGGAAGATGGTAAGATAAAAGACAGGTCTGCTTCACTCTTAAGTGCGCAAAGTGGACCCCAAAAGCAAATCCAAAGTAAACCCAAAGTAAAGCCTGAGTGGACCCAAAGTAAACCTTGAGTAAATGCAAATTTTTAAAAAGCAGAGCTCGAGTAAACCCTGAGTATACCCCAAGAGTAAACCCAGGGTTTAGTTTTGGTCTGCTCTGGTCGGTACTGTAGTTCTTACTTCTCTTATTTGTTAAATTTCGGCAACTTAACCTATTTTTACTGAACAATAGCAATTTTTAAAGTCTCTGCACACACAGGTTTTTATGGGTTTCTTGCGAATAAATGTGAAACTTTCGCAAATTAACACGAAACTTTTGCAAATAAATGCGTAACTTTCATGAATTAACGCGAAACTTTCGCGAGTTAACATGTAACTTTTGCAAATTTACGACCTGTTCCCAAGTCAACATTGGAACATAAATGTGAAAATATCATAAATTCGTACTTGATGTAGGAATATCTCTATACAATATTTATAAAAGTACTACTTTAACACTACCTTATGTTGGGAGTTGAGCCTTCATTTTCTATAATATAGCGCTCATGAGAACATGAGAAGTGCGATGCATTATGCGACTTTACTTTTAGATAACCCATTTAGTTTGATATTTTTGTGGAATAATAATTTTTTTATAAGTAATTCCAGTATATATAACCTTTAAATATACATATTTGTATGAAGAGGAATTTTTTTATGATTTTATTTCAAATCTTAACATTTTTTGGGAGATGATTGTAATCAACTCTCCTATGCAGTTACTCAGGCTAACTGGATGTGAAACAGTGTTTGAACCTAAGCACAAATCATCACCGCTGACAAAATTTAGTTCTTGAAAATAATCGATAAATTCGATGTAATGTATTCATAAGCATTGTTTTTTCAAGGAAACTTATTTATAGATACCTTGTACATATAAATAGTCAGATTTTAAATGGTATGAACAATTAAGATATTTATTGTAGCCTACGCCAGAGTTCAATATAGTCTCGTTCAACCAGACGCTCGCCTGTCCCCGTAAATCTCTGACAAGCAGAGAGTCTCTCTTGCTTGTCGGAATTAAACGGAGACAACCGAGTGACTGGTTGACTGAGACTAGAGTTCAATATTGCTTGGATCCATACAATTTCTCAAAACTATTTCGATTACTAATACTTAGTTTGAAAAGTTACCCATTAATTTGCGAAAGTAGCGTGCTTATTTGCGAAAGTTTCACTTAATTTGCGCAGTAATGCGTTTATTCGCAAAAGTTTTGCGTTTATTTGTGAAAGTTGTGTTGTGTTTATTCGCAAAAGTTTTGCGTGTATTAGCAAATTTTTTTTTTTTTTTACCTACGAAAATGAGCTGAATGGGCTTTCATACGTAATCATTTTGATGGTAATTGCATGCAAACTTTTTATTGGTTGTGTTGATATTTTCTTAATTTTTTAAAAGTCTTTTATATTTAAGTTGATATTCTTAATTACTAATCAGAAACCCTATCTTCATGTATAGTATACACCAAAAAAGGCTGCGCGCAATGCTACCTCTGTTGGGTTCTAAATCTACTTCTTTTTTTAAATTCTTTGAAGTAATTAGACAGCCTGTGTTAAAGAAATTCCAAGAAGTTTTGAAACTAGTCATTTTCTAGGTCAAACTTCACATCGTCTTATATATCTCCCAGATACTCTTAGTGAGATTGAGAGGACATATAACATATTGGCAGTGGTATGCATGAAATCAGAGAGTAATCTTCGCAAAGTTACAATTTAAGAGAGCATGCTCAGTTGCTGTAGATTACTTTATTAAAATAAGTGGGTTTGCAGTTATACATGTGTACATCGCTACATGTTTGTCTTCTCATCTACAGTCATATAAATAAGTGTTCAAACTAAATGCACATCCTCATATTATGGTTGTTCTGGAAACTATATATAATTATTTTGTACTTAAATAGATTGTATATTCTTCTTTGCCTAGAATAATATTCCGCTGGCTGACTGCTTAGCCGACAAAATCAAAACTTAAGAAACAGAATCTTATTGGCTGTGAGGACAGGTGATCGCAGGGAATCTACTAATTGGCGGTGTAGTTCGTTGTGATACAAAATTAAAAATTTTAAATACAATCATTATTACAATTTTTAAGTGATTAATGAATAACATGTGATATATAATTACAAATATATGGGGCTTTTTTAAAAATTATTCTTATTTTTTCTTTTTTCACACAACAATTTCTTCTAATACCTCTTAGATGTAAAATATGTATTTTAGCTGCTCCAATTTAACTCAATTGCTAGATGGCGCTGTGCTATTTCTGAAAACATTGGCTAAATCTGGGTTGTAGAGGAGCAGAGTGGATCGTAAACCCTTGGCTAGCGAAGATGCTGGCTGACTAACAGACTTTCTTAGCTATTTATAAAGCTAATCTTGTGGAGTCCTTAAATTGCATACTTGTATCTGTGTTCTCATTTTAGCTCAAGTTTCAGTTGATCATGAATACTTATAATCAGCACATAGAAAACCTCAGTAGTATGAAATATGAATCCATTAATCAATGATATCATATTTATTAAAGACATGAATGAATGGAAAATTCTTCAAACTAGCTGATTTTCACATAATTTTCCTAAATCATAGCCTCTACATGTATGTAAATATTTGTGATATCTCTCCTTGACACCCCCTGGGTTTGTAAATGTTGAAAGGCTGCCATGATATATCAGATATAAAGGGTGTACAGTAACTTTGAACCAAGTTTCATGGTCAAAGGTCAAGGTTATAGCAGCTAGATCTCTGGAAAATTCTGGCTGGGACAGTATTTCTCTCTCCATGGTCCAGTCTTGCCCTGACACTAACAAATAACTGCCTTTAGGTACAGGTTTTGTAGTGACCATAAACCAAATTTTCATAGAGGTCAAGGTCATAGCAGACCTGTGTGAAGTCCTTGTCTGCCATGTCTCTTTCCCTTTGCTCTATCTGCTGATAGAGTGATTGGTGGATAAAAGATGTAGAATGATATTTAACTCAATATTCTTAATCAAAGCAATGTCCTCTATTAAGGGTGGACTTTTGAGATAATAATCATCTCAATGATGTCTAGTTTGAGCTGTTTCTAAAGTACCAGTATCTTTGATGAATCTTGTTTTGAAAAATAAAGACAACTTGGAAGCCATTCACTACTTTGTGCTTAGTTTGGTTGAAATTGGTTTTTGGTTTTGGGGAAAAAAAACTAAATGTGAAAAGTTATCAAAGACACCAACAGTTGCTGGAGAAGCTTTAAATGAATGAATTATCATGAGCTTTTAGCTTGGATGAGCCCCCCAAAAATCAATATTTACATGATTTATAGAACATGAATCGGTTGAAAAGAGATTTACATGTAGTTAAAAACAATGAGTTCAAATCGTTCATCGCTTCATTAAATGAGATTATTTGAATTTTGGTATATGATCTTTTAAGAATTATTCCATTAATGAAGAACCCATGTACGGTAATGTAATCATAAGAAAATCATTTTCCCTTTGATTATTGAGCTTGGAAAAAAAAGAGATTTTACAGTAATTTATAAGTTCCTGATGTTCAAGGATTTATAGCTCTTTTCTTAACTTCACAAAATAGGGTAAGGCAAAATATTTCAATTGCCTCATGTACTATGGTATTAGTAAGTCTTTATATATTAGTCACCTTTAGCTGAGGCAATAAATTGGTATGATTATGAGGTGAGCTTCTCCATTAACAAGAAGGCAGTCACATGTCAGATAGTTTACAAATGATTGACACTAATAACACTTTGTCACTTTAATTTTAACAGACAATATCATTAAAGAAAAGAAATGGATAAAGTTTGCTTAGTTAACATGCAAACCATTCCCTGCATGGGGACATTAGCCTTTTGAACAGCTAAAGATCTGTCTAAAGGATTTTCAGGGGCTATTTGTTTCAATTTGGGTCCATTACTGGTTGGCATGCATGCATTGTTACACATATGTGGAGCAAAGATGGGAATGAATTTACCATATTGTCTGTAAATACCAAGCAAGAAATATGCTTATGGTACATACATGTACATTATCTGAATACACATATATTGTATCCTGTTATTTTGATTTATCATTGATTTTCTGTTGTTGCTTTTTTTTTTTAAACAGAATTATCAGATGAACAGAAAGAGTATAAAGATTTGGCCCGGAAATTTTGCAGGGAGGAGATAGTCCCCAATGCTCCACATTATGATAAAACAGGGGAGGTAAGTGCTATATGAAAACCCAGCTCTGCATTCACAGAGGAATCCACCATTATTATTTTTGCATTGTCCAGAGGAAAGTTATAGAAGTCCAGCGGAAGTTATCTCTATGTGCTTTTTCCTATTTTTATTATTGAAGCAAAAACAAAGACAAAAAAACAAAAGAACAAAACTTTGGTTATCCTCTATACCTACAAGTAGCAAAATAAAAGCTAATAGATTTTGTTCATTATATAATCTGGAAATGTTAATTATAAATGTCTTTTCATTATAACTTTGGTAAAAAAAAAAAATTCAATAATAAAAATAAAAGGATTTTTGGGAAATTGTAGATAAGCACTATTGAGGAAATCTCATCTTATTATCTTAAGAAATCTAATCAATAAAGGTATCAGATGTTTTTTTTTAAATTGTCATCTCTTTTAGTACCCCTGGGATATCATCAAGAAAGCCCACAGTCTGGGTCTGATCAACATGCACATTCCCAAGGAGCAGGGGGGTTTGGACCTTGGAATCTTTGACACTTGTCTGGTCACTGAAGAACTGGCCTATGGCTGCACAGGAATCCAGACTGCCATAGAGGCAAACTCATTAGGGGTAACTACATAAACCACAAAAATTGTACTTATATAGGGCTGGATGGTCGTGGCTATTTATAGACTATACTGATTTCCTTGAAAAGAAGAGCTGTGTATAAAGACAGAGGAAAATTCAAAATTTTAAGCTAAAATAAATGAAATATTTCTTTACTTAATAAAGAATATAGCTTTTAAAATCATATCTGAAAATTAACGGTGGATATGATGGGCAATTTGTTGACCACGCACCCAACCTCCTTAACTTATGAAAAGAAAGAAATTATGATAAACTATAAGCAAAAGAGACTTCTTTAATCATTTTTCTGGGTTTTTTTACATCATATACAACATTTTTTAATCCATAGCAAATGCCTGTGATAATTGCTGGAAACAAAGCTCAAAAGGACAAATACCTTACTCGTATGATAGAGGAGCCATTGATGTGTGTGAGTAGATACATGCGTATAATATTAATGGTGTGCTCGACTGTGGTATTTTATTAAAAATGTGAAGTGAAATCAGCATATAAATATTTTGATTTTCTATAAAGGCCGGTTTACATGGTAATGCTTAATGTATACAACTTGTCGTTTATAATACAACTGTTGTAATATGTTCCTCACGTGTCCTTACAATAAAACAGATTTAAATTTCCCTCTTTTGTTATTCAAAGAAAACGAAACGCCCCTTTGAAAAAGTACAGTTTTTTGTCAACACTGAAGCACCAGTAGAGAATAATAATGTTTATTTCAGGTACATATTGGTGACTGAATAACTTGTATAAATGTACGTGTCTAAATATTGAAATATTCTGTATCGTATTTAATGAAGCATAAATAGACATTCAAATCCCAGGCCTCTGATTGGCTAAAGAAGGAAAGTCTCATATGACTCGTTTTACAGAATAGAGATATACTCTATTCGAACGCATTAAATACATGTATATAACTCTAGTGAGGTTTGAATTTTATGCAATAGTGATGTACACACAGTGGTATTTTGCTGTATATGACAAGGTTTATACAGCTTGCTTAATCCTGTAAACTGGCCTTAACCTTACAACCAACATTTTAATAGATAAACTAGGATCTGGTCTGTATATTAAATAATTATTATCAACACACTTTTCATGATCTCTTATTTTAGGCATACTGTGTGACAGAACCAGGGGCGGGATCAGATGTAGCAGGGATCAAAACCAGAGCCGTCAAGAAAGGAAATGAATATGTTCTCAACGGTCAGAAAATGTGGATCACAAATGGCGGACATGCTAATTGGTACTTTGTTTTGGCCCGCACGGCAGAAGACCCAAAGACGTCTGCAGGCAAAGCCTTTACAGGGTTTATTGTGGACAGAGACACGCCCGGAATCACAGTGGGCAGAAAGGTCAGGGGCCAACATCCTAGATTGTTTATGTTACATATTTGTTAATTTGAACATTCTTCATTTTCCCCTCAGAAATCAACAAAGAGATACATGTAAATGCAGGACAACCCCTTTTGTTTTTCTGTTATTTGTTGCAAAACTTGCAATTCATATTATGTTATTAGGGTTGGCAATTTATATACAAAATTGACTATTAGTTAATGGTACATGTAACTTGTTCCAATTGTTTAAAATGTTAATCTTATTAAAATCGTATCAAAATCATATCATAATAAAAAATTAAAATTCTTTGGTCCTGTGATTTCAGGAGTGGAATATGGGACAGAGAGCTTCCGATACCCGAGGAATCACTTTTGAGGATGTGGTTGTTCCAGCAGAGGTCTGTGTACAGTCAAGCATTGAGCAGAAATGTCTGGCTTATGCAGTAATGAACAAAAAAATCGTTATAAATATTGGTTATGGTCCATGTATGGTTATTGACTAGTTAAATGTATTTTCAGAATGTATTGGGCTCAGAAGGAATGGGATTCAAGATTGCTATGGGAGCATTTGATAAGACAAGACCACCGGTATGTAATGATGGCAGTGAATCTTTTCACAGTAATATTGACAGGGAATCTTATCGCAGCACTACAAATTCCATGGTAGTTGTGTAAGACTGCCAAATACATGCGAAAGTTTGATTGACTTGTTTGTATTGGCAGGTGGCTGCTGGGGCAGTAGGTTTGGCCCAGAGGGCCTTGGAGGAAGCCACCAAATACTCCATGGAGAGGAAAACGATGGGAAAACTCATCTGTGAGGTACAAATTTATGTATATACATGTATATATGCTTGTCTGAGTACATATACATGTATCATCTGTACTCTTTGAGTTTAGTGTACGGCATTTAAGCATTAACAACCTTAATTCATCATATTTTTTGTTTTTGTAAATGAAAAATGCTGGCTGTCTCCTCTCTATGTTGTCATAATGTTATTTTTGCACCGGAATGTAAAAAAGAATAACAATGAAGTAAATACCCTGTCTTTATTAAAATTTAACTGATATATTATGAAGCTTATTTGTTTGACCTGATAGCACCAAGCTGTTGCCTTTATCCTGGCTGATATGGCCATTGGTGTAGAGGCAGCCCGTTTATCTACCATGAGGGCTGCCTGGGAAATAGACCAGGGGAGAAGGAACACCTACTATGCTTCTATCGCCAAGGCTCTGGCTGGGGATGTTGCCAACAAATGTGCCACTGATGCTGTACAGGTAAAAGAGACAAACTACATGTACTCCAATATTTACACATGCATTGATACATGCAGGTTGTGACAAATAACAATTGAATTTTACTTTTCTCTTTAGTGCATTGGTGCAAGACAAGTTTGTTGGTACTTACCATGCTAAAGAAAGTGTAATATTTGCAGGTGTTTGGAGGAAATGGTTTCAATTCTGATTATCCAGTTGAAAAACTGATGAGGGATGCAAAGATTTATCAGGTAAATGTTCATGCATGCTTGAAAATGTCTAAATCATATGATATAAATGACCACCAAGTAATGGCTGTGTATTTTTTTACCTGGTTGCTCTTAAGGAATGAATTCAACATTTATTAGTTTTATACAATATAAAATGGCTTGGGGCAGTTTACGCTTTAAAAACCGCGAAGCGGTTTATAAAAAGCGTAAACTGTTTCAAACCATTTTATATCATATAAAACTAATAAATATTGAATTCATTGCTTATAATTTAATTTCTTAACTCTTAATTGTAGATAAAAACGGTCATTTGACCTTTAAAATGACGTCAAATTGTACAAAATTCAAACGTAACGTCAGGTGGATTGATACGTTTTTGACGTTACGCATACTATGACGTAGGACACAGCGCGTTACAACCAAAATTAAATTATTTCATTATACATGTCCATATTGTATATAATACCGATAGGTTCTCAGTTTTGGCCCTTATACCCTTTAATATTTGATTTTGATTTAAACTAATACTTTATTCATATATTTGCAGATCTATGAAGGAACAGCCCAGATTCAGAGAGTAATCATATCTAGAGAATTGCTGACACAAGCCAATAGCTAGGATAGTCATTCTGATACTGTCTCAGATTAAATGGCAGTTTGTGATACTATGCTACATGAATGTTATTAATGCAGATACATGTATAACTTATTACAATGCAAATTACATGCATGTTTGATGGGATGAATTACAATATGTTAAAATAAATTTATGTTTATGTTGTATATTCTTGAATCATTTGATACTGGTAGCTAGTAATTGATATATTTCATTACTCATATCTATTTTATATTAAAATAAACATTAATCATGATAAATAATGTCTGTCATTCATTTAATTTTTCGAGAAGGAGACATTAAAATTTGTGCAAAATATGCATTTAATATACATGTATCATTTTCCTGTCATATGCATTAAGCACTATCATTTTTTTGTCACTGAGCACTAACACAATCCATGTATTCATTAAAAGTCTATGCAGGATTAAAATAGATCTAGTTTAGTTTTGAGTACCGTAGCTTTTCTCAACGTATAACAACCAGTAAATCTCCTCCAAAGTTTATTTTCAAAAGTTGGACAAGGCTGTACAATTACAGGTAAAGAGTTTTGTGAATAAGTCATGTATTACTGAAAAAAAAAAAGAAAACAATGTCGCAATGCAACTGTATTTCTCGTGAACAGTGAAAGATCAATGATGACGTTTTACAAAAACAACAAGTACATCAACTGACGTCCTCCGTGTTAAAATAAAGAACATGGCAAATGCGTAAAATTGTAAAAATCTTAAAACACTACAATCAAATAGTGGTATTAAAATCCCAAGAACTTCTCATAATCACAATCGCAGAGTATTTAAATTCACACATCAAACCTTGATGTTAATACATATAATGTTCAATCAGCATGCTGTAAATCATATGCATCACATTATAATACATGTATAGCTAAAAATAAGCAATACTGAAAGACAGAAGTGCATATTCTGAACATCTGCATATACTGGTACAAGTAATAGGTTATGAATTAATTATGGTAAATTGAACATTTTATTATCATTCATTAATATATGATAGTAAAACATGTACTACATGTAATCAAAAGGAAAAGATACATTTAAATAAGGTGATTGTTTTATTGTAATGTTCAATTGGTACACAACTTTACCATCACATTTTTTAATTAAGCAATTAATTGATGATTTGGAATGTTTTGTATAAATATACATATACATGTACAATGTACTATTTTTTTTTTTAGTCAAATAAAAAATTATGAAATTGTAAAATCAATTTAATACTAGTTGCATGTATATAGAATGCACATGAATTGATGCTATAATGTATTCATTAAGATCCACATGAAACTAGTCTAGTACCTGGTACTTTGAAAATATGTTATTGTGAATACAATTATGTAAGTGAACGTCCACTCTATAATAAATTACAACACTAAACGTAAAAACTCATCAAAAAAACTAAAACACAATTAACAACGATACTACCTAAATGTGGCTCTTATAAATATAAACTTTTAAGTGGAAAACACTCAGAATGGACACTATGTCAAATGCATGACAACATTATAAAACAAAAATTTGAAATTTCAACCAAAACAAGAGGCCCATAGGCCACATCGCTCACCTGAGCAACAATAGCTATAATAAATTCAGCTTTATGGAGTCTTACACAAAATATCTGGACAATGTAGCAAAATAGATCCTGTATAAAAAAGATTTTTTGAATTTTCTCCAGATATTCTTTTGAAGAAGATCTTAAACAACTGTACATATAAATATAAACCTACATCAAACTCTGAACCCCTTGTGTGGCCCTAGAATTGTCCACAGTCTAGACAATTGAGAATCAAGATGCTTGCATATAAGTAATACCATATATCATAACATTCAAGTTTTTGAAAACAATCAAAATTTCCTATGTAAAAATTTAACCCAAATTTGAATCTACACTACCTGAGGATACATCCATACAAGTTTTAGCTTTTCTGGCCAAATGGTTTTTGAGGAAAAGATTTTTGAAAAATACCAACAAAGGAATATACATATGATATTGGCCTAAAATGGCTCCCTAAAATGAACATTGTCATTTTACTGTAATTCTTTTTCTTTGTACAGAAATGCATGTACATATAAAGTGTAAATGTCAAGTATTTTTCATAATTTTCATTTTGATCCAAATGCCAACTACTTAGAAATATGACATCGTAAAGTTAACCTTTTCCTGCCATTTTCCCATTGTTAGCATAAAACAATATGTTTTTAAACAGTTTTTCTTTCGGAAAACATTTAGCACATGCTTGAACAAACAAATATTCTCATCAGAGATGTATCTATTCAAGACTAATAGTGACAAAAAAAATGTCCTTGTTTAAAGTTCACTCTATATTTCCCATTCGAAAAAAGATATTCAAAATATGTCAATTTTGTAAATTTTTAACTGATTTTGATTGAATTATAAAAATAGAGTAACTTTTGACGTCATATACTGTCAGTGAGTGCAAATAAATCAAATAAATAGGTGAAAAACATATCTTATATCAAATATTCTAAAAAATAACATAACAATTTAATGTACCTGAAACACTTTAAAAAATGGCAAATTATAGGGGCCAAATTTGACTCATATCATATATAGTTCTTTTCATTAATTTTTAATTATCTCCCCTTGAAAGGGAGCATGGCCCTTTATTTTAACAAACTTGAATACCCTTTACCCAATAATGCTTGTGCCAAAGTTTGGTTGAAATTGGTTCTGGAAAAGAAGCCAAAAATGTAAAAAGTTTACAGACTGACAAACGCTGGACAAAAAGTGATCAGAAAAGCTCACGAGCTAAACTTAATCTCTTTGGTACAAACTCAAAATACCTATAAATAATACTACAACTCTGTTGCTACAGAGCTGTTCTCTCTGCATAGACCACCACGGAGTCGTTAGGAATAAGGGAGTCAGTGTCATCGATTCCCAGGGGCAGATTACTGTTACGCATCACAGCTATTGCTTCAGCATTTTCGGACTTCAATTGAGCTCTTCTCTTTAATGTGGATGCCTTTAATGTAAGACAAAAATTGTTTTTTAGGAGGAATTTAATCACACTTAAAATTGTTCTAGAAAATACATGTACTCAATATGTAAGAGATATAGAAATATGTAAGAGATATAGAGATTACTATATACAGGGAAATATTCGCCCCCGTTTTATTTTCGCCCCTTTCGCCCTCGTCAGGGGGCAAATTTAAGATTGGGCAAATTCCAAAATAAAATCAGGTGCCTATGGTCTATTTACATGTGCAAATGTTTTCTTAACAGTTTAACAGGACTATTAGAGCTAATTACCCTGGAGTAGACTTCCTCAGCGGAGAGGTCCATGGACACACAGATGGACTCCTGTTCTGGGTGCCACTCCCCCCCAGGGTCAGACACACCCCCTCTGTAAGACGGGTTCTCAATACCTAAACAGAACAAGAACAGTGTATCAATTAAGCTCTTAGAAGCTACCTAAACTTGATGTGACAAATAAAAATGTACCAACAAAAGTGTAACCTCAGTTATCCTATTCTTGTCATATACTGATAAAAGTGCATGACTGTACATGTAATAAGGTCAGACCCCACCGTCACCAACTTTCCTCAAGTCTGAGTTTTTACCTCAAATGTATGCACTTTTCTTTTAAGGATTTGAGTTGAGGTCCTCAGAGGACTGAGTTGAGTGATTTGATTTTTGGTGACGGTGGGGCCAGGCCACATTAGCACTGATATACATGTACCATCAATATCTATATTCATTTAAGCAAAAGTTGTAAAAATCTGAAAATCCATAATTCAAAATCATATGATAAGAAGGTAATTACATTTCATGTGGCATGTAAATGATAATTAGAAAATGAATCGCTCATTGGACGGTCTTTATTTAAGTAAATCAAGATTATAACTACAGCAAATAAACAGATGTTTTTCCTATGACAAGAATAACACAGCCTCACTAGATAAAACATGTCACATGATTGTTGTCTATATTTCTATAGACAGCTAGTAGCAAATTATGGATGGCAACATAGCAGACTTATCATCTTTTTTGTTACATTTATTAACAAACAAAACTTTTTTGGTTTTTGATAAAAACAAAAGACTTATTAGACTTGCTATGGACTGTGTACGAAAATATGTCATGTTGTTAAAGTCCTTAGACAGCTTTGCTTTGCCTTGCCTTCAATAATCTTTAATGACTTAACATATTTCAGTAGACAATCAGTAACAAATCTTTTAAGGATAATATTGCATTTGCCAGACACTCACCAGTTTCCTCGGACTTGTGGATTCTGATTCCTGGGAATGTAGAGGAGGCTGCCACGGACTGACTTTCTTTCAGATGTCCGTAGCCCTGGAAACAAGATGGCTGATTTCAACCAAAAAATAGCCATATACTTAATGGATATAAAGACTTGTATGTGTGTTATATTGGGTGTGATATTAAACAAATACTTAGTTACTGCCATATTTGGACCCTTTTTCACAGTCGAGTCACAATATTTGTGTTAAATCTAGTATTGAGATGATTAACAGTATGTTTAAAATGGCTTACATAAATATGCTACACACACCTGCTTTCCTAAATGCCAATTAATGACAACCTTTCAATACTATTGAATACATGTATTAAAATGGGTTGACATCTTTTAAAATGATTTAGAAAGTTAAGCATTTTAAAAGCTTCAAAAAGAATTTAGAAATCAATTGAAAGGAAATATGTATGTTCAACGACGCTGAGTACAGTTCGAGTGTGCATGACTTAATTTGTGCGCATCTTTTTATTTTCATCCAGCCGTAGGTGCAAAGTTATAACCTTGTTTTGAATTGTGTTTTTATACAAAATTAACATTATATGTAACATTTATTAGCTGAGAAATTGTGGTTTTATGAATTTGATAGGGTAAATGCTGAAATGGCGCTTATGCGTCATCATTTCCCGATATTTTAAACTATGCATAAACCCAAAGAAAAAAGTATAATTAGCTTATTTATTAGAGGCGGAGATAGGTTTTAAAAATAAGAATTTATTGACGGAGCATTAAGAGAAACATATTAGCATTTTTAAAGTGTTATTTCATTAAAAATTACTTTATATAAGCCAGTATATACCACAATATGCCAATTTTTTGGAGTAATCAATTTTTTTTATTATCTCTGGACCAAACCACGGGGTAAACACTTTTTTAAATTTCACCATTTGGTGACTTTTAACAATTAAGTTTTCATATATTTAAAAGAAAAGAAATCCCTAGGGCAGAAATAAAAATATATGGGGAAAACGTGAAAATTTAGCGCTTTTTCAATAAATTTCCATAGTAAAAAGTATTAACTTTCGAAACAAACTCCTAGGAAATTGGGGAGGTAAATAAATATTTTTTATGTATATCTTAAAATAATTAATATACATGTAGTAGTAAAATTACATACCAAAAAATTTCATCAAAATATGTAGGGAAGAAATAATTAGACTTGGCCTCGTTAAAAAGAATCATGCACTGATAACATTTAATTTAAACAATATTTTACTCAATGTATATTGAATGGGATTAGGCAGCAGGCACAGCCTATTCTAGCCCTCTCCTTAAACACTGATAACATCTGTAAAATGCTGTAATCTTTATCTTAATAATTGTGAATTTTTTATCCCTGATCATTGATTAGGGATTCCATGTAATACATGTTGCATACAATTTGAAAAAATTAATTTCATGTTGTACCTGCAGGCAGATATATCTACAAACAACACCTAGTTTGTACCTGTGTTTCTGACACAGTTGAGTTGGTGCCATACTTGACTGCATCTCCCAAGAAGTGGATTCTGGAGGTGGACAATCTGTTGTCTCTATTATTGTTATCTGCTTCTTTGGTGGATGTACTGAATACAATAAAAACAAATGAAGACTGGCAATCATGGCTCAACTTGTCATAGAATGGAACAACGAGTGGCATCTGTATGTTTGCTTGAACTGAAACTGCCAATAGATGTAACAGATGCAAAATGCAATGTAACCCCATATTCTTCATTAGTATTTAATTTCTTTTAATTTAAATTTTGATGAAAACTTTATTTTATCACATGCACACATGCATTGTTCTACCAACTTAACAACATAATTTAAACAAAAATGATTTTCAATGAATATTGGTGAACCATAGTATTACATGTAATAATGTTAAAGCTGAACATGACTTATTCTGAGGCACCAGGACACTAGAAGATAAACCCTTCACTTTTGTTACACCTGACTGCACACCTAAAATTGTTACACCTGACTGCACACCTTAAACTTGTTGCCGATGTGTAGTATTCTTTACGTTGCCTTGGATTTCTATTCCTTGTACTATGTACATTTTTACTGGTATAAAAAATTATAATGCACTGACCATTATATTTACTGCTTCTTTTCTCCTGGCTTGGAATAAGTGTGCAAAATTTTATAATTTTGTCAGGACTGGGTAACAGCAATGTAAGATGTACAGTAGAGATTAGTACAGCAAAATTCTTTGAATTGTTAAGAGGTCTGTGGCTTATATAGGTGTTGCAGGAATAGGGGCGAGAAAAGAGAAACATGACGGATAATACTTTTTATGAATCATGTTCAGCTTAAACTGTATGGTGGTTTTATCAACATTCTTTGAACACAAGTATTCATGAACTTAATTGTTGAGTTGATATCAATCCATGAAATCAAATGTTAATTGAAATGAAATACATGTAATGTACATGTATGTCACAACACATTTTATTTACAATACCCCTGTCCACGACTTATTGTTTGTACCTTGGTGATCTCTCTCTTGGCATTTCTCCAAACTTTGCCTCTGATGAATTTGCATCTAAAAAAGTAATCACATGTAATTTTGATACATGTTTTATATGTAACATACATGTAAAAATTACAATACTCGTATGAGAGAGACAGAGAGAGAGAGAGAAAGAGAGAGAGAGAGAGAGAGAGAACAGACAGACAGACAAGTAAACTTAAGTGCTGTATTTACCAAAATTCCCATAGTCAGTGAGATTTTGCCTTTGCCTTTGTTTAATGCAGATACAAAGAACTAGGGCCAGTATGAAGATAACAAGAACTGCTCCAGCTGCTATTCCTCCCAGGTAGACGGGCAGCTTGTCCTCCTCCTGACCCTGGGGCTGGGGGTCAGCAAGGACAACGGTGGTGGTTTCCATGGTGACCGTCTCTGTGGTTTCTGGTGGGGGTGGTGCTGGGGGAGGAGGATCTAAAAATAGAAAGAAAAACCACTGGTACAGAAAGTATCATATATTGTACTGTCAACTTTGTTTGTTTGCACAACATGAGAAATCATTGGGCCAATTTTCATAAGTACATGAGGATATAATTTTGATGATTTACTTGTATGATTGTCGAAGTAACACTAGGGGTTTTTGGTTTTTTTGTTTGTTAATAACTCATTAAGGTTTCATATTCCTTGGCATCAGGATGATCCACTAAATCCATATAAATCCCCCAAATTCTAATGATTCCATGGTGTTATCGTTTTAAGTAGATGGTCACCCATGAAATTACTTTAACATGATTCCACAGTACATATAACTATCTAAAAAGTACCTGTTTTCACAGAGTGACCTGATGTAATGCCCTCTCCAATGGAATTTACAGCTGATACTCCTACCATGTACCCTGTGGAAGACTGCAGGCCCTCGAGGACAGTGCGTGTCTCTGATGTATTCTGGGATACTAGACCTTGCAAATGAAAACATTCATTGTATGTAAACAGCAAAAATTAGCTTTTTTTAAATATTACATGATACCCACTTCTAATGATTTTCAATGTATGATGATTCATAAGAATTAACACATGTCTTAATTAAATACATATACAGTTTATGGATACTCACTATCTCTAACCCAAAGCAATCCATAACAAAGATCCAACATTGGAACATTCCAACCAGACATCCATTTCAGGGTAGCTATATTAAGGTGGTTTAAAGATGTAGCAATGACATCCACAGTCTGATTAATAACTACCTCATCTGTGTTATTACTTGAAAGAAAGTGATGACTAGTAACATTGAAAATTAGATCCAAATGAGTACTAGACAGAACAGAATCTCTGGAGATGGCATCAAAAATGTGATCCACCATTGGTGAGTATGTTGAGACATTGAGTTCACTGAGTATCTCACAGGCATTGTACACCTCTGGATATGGCACAGGGCTCATGTAGAGAGCTGCTAGATCAGAGATACCACCCTGTCTGTCTGTCTGTGGTAAAGGGTAATGCTTCACTGTGTAGAACTGGATGACTCCATTTGGGTTGACAGGAGGGGACCAGTACACAGTAACACTAGTTGGAGTTGCTTGGTAACCAAAAGATCGAACTTTGTCAGACACTAAGCAGAGAGAAATTTAAGAGTCAAATACTATAATGCATGTATACTGGAAAACATTACATGAATTATGAATGCTACAGAAACCAACTGAGTATTATTGAACTGTATTTCACCTGCTTGAAGAGTCTGCACTAGTTGCCAGTCACTCCAGGGTCCTGTGCCATTGACCGCCAAGGACGTGTAGAGGGCAACTCGGACATTGTACAGAGTCCAGGGTTCAAGGTCACTGAAACCATATATAATTCATTTGTAACTTTGTTATTGTTTTGTCAATTAAGTATCTGCTACATTGATATAATTATTTCTCCACATGATCTTCAAGAATTTGTACTTATGTTCATAACTTTTTAATTGACATAATTCATTAACCAAATTTATTTATTTCTTTCTTTTTTTTCAAGTTCTAAATGTTAATATAAGTAATATGACTTTTAATTATTCTTTCAATTTCAAAACAATGAAAATATGCAGGGAATCTGGGATACCTTAACTTTAAATAAATCACCTGATATTGTAGGGAAGGGAACCTGTGGTAGTAGGAAGAGTAACTTCCCTTGACGTTTTCTCTCCATCTTTTTGAACCTCCACCACGATTCCTGAGGGGTCACTGTTCCAGGAAGAAGGGTCCGGCAACTGTCAAAAAGTTTCAAAATACATCAGTGAAAAAGTTAAAACAGTGACCTTTCTAATGTTTAAAATAAAAATATTTATCAACATAAGCTTCATTTTGGGTAATTTCATCAGATTCTAAATATGCAAAACATATAACAATATATTTTTTTGTATCATCATCTCCATAAATAAATAGACAATTGGGAAAATATCCCATTGTATTTTATATGACTATGTCATTTAAAAAACTTTTGTACATGTATTGAAAAAACATCAACAAGGGAAACCTTGAATTGGATGTTGATTACACTGCTGGAAACTGCTGTTAATCTGATGTTTGTTGGAGGGGCAATTGGAGCTGAAAGGGTAAGCAAGACATACATGTGTATTCAATTCTGAGGATAAAATAACTGCAAACTACATGTACTTCACAGTGGGTCACCACTACAGGTTGTTACAGCTTAAAATGAAAATGCTAAATTCTCTTTAGAATCAAAGAACTGAAATTACTGACAAGCACTTAAAATCCATACTCATATGAAATTACTCTGTCATTATTGTTTGGTATTAACATGACATGTATATCTTAATATGAATCATATTGTGATTATGTAAATTGTACTGTAATGTACCATAGATGGGTGACTGTCTTTTGTCACCATACAACCATTCATAAAGATTTTCAATGATATATTCTTTAATTCCAGAACTTATGAAAACTTTGAATTGTAGACAAGTTACAACATTCAAATATACATGAGTATCATATAACATATACTGTATACAGGGAAATATTCGCCCTCGTTTTATTTTCATCCCTTTCGTCCTCGTTGTCAGAGGGTGAATTTAAGACTGGGCGAATTATTTAGTGCAAATAATATCTCTGTTAACACAACTGCATCTGGGCAAACTCAAGACAGGTCGAAACCGTTTGCAAGTGTAAAAGAGCAAAAATTACACGGGGTGAAAATAACCCTGTATACAGTATATACAAACCTATAGCATGAGTTTTCACCATGACCAGATCACTAGAAGGCCCCCTCCCTGCCACATTCTCACTCTGTATTGTGATGCCATACTCCGTCCAGGGGGAGAGGTTCTCTACCACTGCCGAGTTCTCAGTATAATTGACAGATACCATCTCAGAACCCCCAGCTGTTGGTGAGGTTGACTTGTAGGTAATGTGGTAGAATTTCATTGGTCCATTGTGTTGACTGTCAGGAAGTGGCTAAAATTTTACAAGTGAATCAAATGAAGTTATCAATTTTTTTTTAGTTATCTGTTGTTGTAACTTAAACTCATTAAGTTGCCTTCCCTCAAAATTTAAACCATAAAAAAATTTACCTTCCAGGACACCTCCACTTTTGTTGATGAAACTGCCTTTGCTTCAACTGATGCAGGTGCCCCACTGGGAGCTGTAAAAATACACAGCATTTAAAAATACTGTAATTCATTTACATGTATGAATTAAGGCTGGTCAATGATGGTCAACTGATGGTCCATGCACTCATCTTTAAACTTACTAAAGTTATTCACTACTTAATATATTAAATAACATTGTGGCATAGTAAAAATCCCTTGCATTCTTATAGATTTTTTATGTTGTACCTTATAATATTTAATTAAAATTCAATGACCCCCCTAGTCGTGTTGAAGGAACTGAATAGTTAAGGTGTGAAAAATTCTCTTATCACAGCCCAGAGGCCATCAGGCTTACAAGTGTCATTAGAAATTAAGGCATGAATTTAATTTCTACCTACATGTATGTTGGATTTTTAAAAGAACTTGTGGCAGTTTACACTTTATAAATTGCAAAGCGATTATAAAAATCAGATATAAAAACAAGAGGCCAATAGGCCTTAACGGTCACCTGAGTAGCATAACCCATATACAAACTTGTCAAGGAGTCTCATATATGCATTTAATTAAGTTTTATTCTGGAACAGCAATTTTTTTAATTTGTAATGACGACCACCTCCCTGCCTGAAATCTTTCAAAAAGGACTTAAACCTATAATTTTAGCGAAAAACTTAAAAGATCATAAAAGAGTGCATGACCTGATATTGAAAAGGTGCAAGACTCTGATAGAAAATAATTTAATAATAATAACAAGGTGACTATTATTCATGTTTTATCTAAAACAACCTCCCATCCCCCATCCCCAATCCCCCCGGGGCAGACAGAAACTCTCCCTGTGGGCATTTAAACAAACGGAAAAAAAAACCCGCTTTATCGATAAAAGCCATCATGAGTTACTCACTTCTCCTGTTCCAGTTTTTGAATATTCAACAATCGTTGAGAATCACCATCTGGCATATATACCAAAATCATTTTACCTTTATATCAGTGATTTTAGTTAGCCAATTATTACTTTACTATTAACAAGTCTATTTGTTTATTTGAAAGTTCAAAAACTGTTTTTGTTTCAAATGATAAAAAGCCTTGCATAACTCTTTTGATCATACAACTTCTTTATAATTACATTATATTCAATGATTATTATATAATTACTAAATATGAACAAGCAAAGGAAGATAACTCCATTCGAAGAAGCAAGGGAAAACGATGTAATTATAATCGGGGCGATTATAAAGTCTCCGAAACAAACGAGGCTATCATATAGAGTAGGGATGACCCACAAAGTTTCATGATGTTCCCAGGGGTCCTTTACTATATATCAGGTGAACTAACATGACCCAAGGAACAAGAATATATATGGTTTAGGGGTGGGGATATTAACAATTTTCAAGATATTCGGGCACTACCTGTTTGAGGGGGGTCAGGACCACCCCCAGGGCCCATGACCTACATACCATATGATGCCCCTTGACACAAGGAACAAGAATATATATGGTTTAGGGGTGGGGATCTCAACCGTTTTTAAGTTATTTGTGCACTTCCTGTTTGAGGGGGGTCAGGACCATCCCCGGGCCAATGACCTACATACCATTTGATGCCACTTAACACAAGAAACAAGAATATATATGGTTTAGGGGTGGGGTTCTTAACCGTTTTCAAGATATTTGGGCCCTTCCTGTTTGAGGGGGGTCAGGACCATCCCCGGGGCCCATGACCTACATACCATTTGATGCCCCTTGACACAAGGAACAAGAATATATATGGTTTAGGGATAGGGATCTCAACCATTTTCAAGTTATTTGTGCACTTCCTGTTTGAGGGGGGTCAGGACCATCCCTGGGGCCCATGACCTACATACTATTTGATGCCACTTAACACAAGGACATCATATCCATGCCTTTAGTTTTTCACAAATATATACAGAAGTAGAGAAGAAGATTTTCTAAGATTTAATACATTTTTACTATATGGCCATATTGGCCCCACCCTAGAGCCTGAACCCCTGACCCAGAGACCATAAATTTCACAATTTTGGTAAAGGGCTTCATGGACATTATAACCATGTATTTAGTTTTTAGCAAATATCTATGGGAGTAGAGAAGAAGATTTTCTAAGATTTAATACATTTTTACTATATGACCATATTGGCCCCACCCTAGAGCCTGAACCCCTGACCCAGGGGCCATGAATTTCACAATTTTTGTAGAGGGCTTCATGGACATCATAACAATGTATTTAGTTTTTAACAAATATCTATGGGAGTAGAGAAGAAGATTTTCTAAGATTTAATACATTTTTACTATATGACCATATTGGCCCCACCCTAGAGCCTGAACCCCTGACCCAGGGGCCATAAATTTCACAATTTTGGTAGAGGGCTTCATGGACATTATAACCATGTATTTAGTTTTTAACAAATATCTATGGGAGTAGAGAAGAAGATTTTCTAAGATTTAATACATTTTTACTATATGGCCATATTGGCCCCATCCTAGAGCCTGAACCCCTGACCCAGGGGCCATAAATTTCACAATTTTGGTAGAGGGCTTCATGAACATTATAACCATGTATTTAGTTTTTAACAAATATCTATGGGAGTAGAGAAGAAATTTTCTAAGATTTAATACATTTTTACTATATGACCATATTGGCCCCACCCTAGAGCCTGAACCCCTGACCCAGGGGCCATAAATTTCACAATTTTTGTACAGGGCTTCATGGACATCATAACCATGCAATCAGTTTTTTCCTCACATGTGTGGGAGTAGATAAGAAGATTTTTGAAAATTTGGCTGTTTTTTGCATATTTGGCCCCACCTGTGGCACCCTGGGGGTGGTAGAGCCACCAATTTCACAATTTACATTCCTCTTACCATAGAGATGCTTCACACCAAAAATGGGAACAATTGGCCTTGTAGTTTTTAAGAAGAAGTTAAAAATGTAAATTGTTAACGCACGACGCACAACGCACGACGACGGACAAAAACAGATAGCAATAGGTCACCTGAGTTTACTCAGGTGACCTAAAAAATGATGTTAATTTGTACACAACTATAACGTCTAGCTGATTAATACATTTTGCACAAGGGTCCTATTGTGTAGTAGGCATGTTATGTTATACAAAATAAATGAATATGTTTATAGCCAATCAAACATGATGTTACAACCTACTTAAATTATTGTGGAATTATTAAAAGTTTATGTTATAATTATTACTGACCAGCCACTTTTCAAAGAAAAAACTACATACTAGCCATTAAAATTCACATCATTTAAGATTTAACACTCTAAAACCAAGTACCTGCTGCTTCTGTTCTGGTGATAGCCATGTTGGAGAAGTTTCCCCAGAGATCCACATCATTTTCCACTGTAGCAGCTCTCACATTAACCTGGTACTCAGTGTAAGCTAGTAGCCCTGTCAGAGTGTACGACATGGTTGGTGCCTGTACCAGGATCCTCTCTGGTTCTATAAGTAGAGCAAAAGGATCTCTTAATATCTTTAAGAATGGAATCAGGGGGGAAAATCATAATTATTTATTGTAATGAGAACTACTTACGCTCATTTGAATGGACAATCTGATACCATATTTGATATTTCTGAATAATTCCATTGGTTGTCTGAGGAATCTCCCAGCTTATGGTGAGTGAGTAAGGCCGTACGTTACTTAAACGTACATTTCTGGGGCTGGAGGGGTCTAGAGATTGTGAAATATATTTTCAAGAAAATTAAAAAATATATTGGGTAGTTGTATATACAAAGAGTGAAATGTAAAGTCTTGACATTTTACATTATTAAATACATGTAATCATATCAAACCAGCATTAAGTGTCTTTGCTGAGCGGCTGTTACTCATTGCACCCTCCCCTGCTTGGTTTGTGGCTGTTACAACAAATAAGTATTCCATCCCAGGCTGTAGATTATGAACATTATGTGACACATCACTAGAGCCTGCCATTATTTCATACTTTGTGTATATCACCTCATGTCTACAATAGATGAATAAAGCGATATATGATCAAGAATGCACATTTTATAGTTTTTTAAAACATAGTCAATTCTGATATATATGTAAAGATATAGAATTCTGAAAATCAGTATCATTAAAAAAAACATACAAAACATTCCCATTTATTATCATTTCCTTTAGAATTCTTTAAAAATACAATGTATAATATTTTAGACAATTATTAAAAATGAAGTTTCAAATTTTTCGGCTCAAAATAGAATTTATTTGCAAAATGGAAATTTTGTTATTACTATTAAATTCAGACAATTCGACAATAACAATGTATATTTACAAATTACATGTACTACATACTGTAGTTTAAGTACCATATTTAACAAACCCTAATAAAACTTCGCTATAAAACAGACCACACAAAACTGTACAAGTATATATATATGATGCAGAAAAAAGAGTTTAAGCACCCAAAAGGAAAGAGAAGATATAAGGATATTTGAAGAATTAAATATTAATACAAGTATTCTAAAGAAATGCCGCAAAGGTTAGCTAGATTACATTAGAGAGGAGGAAAAACCAAACAAAAGTCAATATAACCCATCAAATCCAATTAATTACCTCTCTGCAATCATGTTTTATGCTTAAAAAGACATCCTGAAATTCTTAGTTCAATTGTCAAGAAAAATCCATATACAACTTCATTACATACTGAGTTTAAGCCTTGTATGCAGATATATTATCTTTTATACGTGTATATATAACCATAAATCATATTTCACAGAAGAACTTGTATCAAGCTATTATATACTGTAGGTTTAACTTTACTTTAATCTGAATATTTCAACACATTTTCACTCCAGTTAAAACCCTCTGATGACAACAGCAGGTAAATTAGAAAATATGTTTGATAATTTAAGTTCTTTTGGGAAGTATGACTTATATCAAATGAACAATATATATTGTAAACATGGGTAGATTCAATAAGTATAGAGGATAATATTCAATAGAGAAACAAGTCATCTAATTACATAATATAGATTTATACTACAGGTAACAGTACAAATAGACTAAAAATGACTATAGAGTGGACAAAGTGAATTTTATGGTTATTCAATATGGGCTGCAGTTTTACATGTGTTGTATGGAATGAAATGTTTTTATTAAGGTAAAATTCAATGCTTGATTATTTTCTTTTTTAATAAATACCAATAGTTAAAGGTTTAAGTTATAAGATATTTTATCATGTTTTCATAGCAAAATAATAATTCCGAAAAATACAGGTGATATTCAAAAGAAACATATTTCACAACATTCACATAAAATATTAGTAATTAGTCTTGCTCAAATCTACTCAAATTTGGTACTTGTTGTTCATGATAATTTCATAATCAAATACTAGACAAACTGTGTAGTTAACATAGCATTGAGTCAAACAAAATAATGGTAATCAATTTATATTTATTTTCAGAGATAGGGCTGTAATGGAGGAGGGTAATGGTAACACGCTGATACTCTACCTTTGTTTGTAGTAGGCGATGTAGTTTGTGACTGATGTGTACCAGTTCTGTGTGACCGGCTCCCATCTCAAGGTCACAGAGGTCGAGGATGTTGCTATGGGATCCAACAAGGTCGGAGGTAGAGGAGGCTCTGTAATTCAGTATATCATATCGGATGTTATTGTTAAGTATGAACAAAATATACCCTGTACATGTATATCATGATCAAGTGTTTGAAAACTGAGTGCAATTTCTTTGATGCTACATGTACGTCAGGTATCCGATTGATGTGGAAATAAAAATTCATTAATGTACAAGATTGTTTAGAAAATATATGTTATACCTGGACTTACCAACAATATGAAGAGATACTTCTGCCTCATCTGAGCCAGCGACATTCACAGCTGAACAGGTGTATTCACCTGAAGAACATATAATGGTACAGGTACAGTAAATAATTAATAATATGCACAGGTATAAATCAAACCTTGCAATTGTCTGTAATACTATGTAAACACAGGATAACAAAGGCCAGAATCAATGATTTTATTATTATTTACGTGTACCAAGATATTAATTTTAATTATTCAAATGACTGAAATTCAATCATAATTAAGAAGCACCATTCAAAAAACTTTCCCACTACACTTTTCTTTCAAATGGCTTCAACTCAAGTTTTCAGAAAATACTGCAAAAGTTCATGTACTGGTACAATCAATGACAAAAATTACTTCACAGATTAGATAAAATACACATTAATGCTGTTAAAGAGTTTTACATCTGCTATTTGACATCACTTGTACGAGGGACATGTATGAGCAAATAAATGTTGAGGAATGCATTTAAAAAAAATTTTCAATAAAAAAAGCAACCAAGATATCTAATGATACCCGGTAATATCAATTTTCCATTTCAATTACCAGTACCTTCATCTGCTGCATTGGCAAACTTGATGAGGAGTTGCTTTTCACTGGTTACTACAATCCTCCCATCCAGGGAGGAGAAAATCTCTGACCCCCTCCTGAACCAACTGATCTGGGGGCTGGGTATGCCGTCAGCCTTACAGGTGAGGGTAGTGGCCCTATTTCGTAAAACTATCAGGTCTCCTTGTATATACCTTACTCTGGGGGGCACTGAATGAAAGGAAAATCTGGATAATAACATGCAATTCAGGTAGCATATACACTTGACCATGGATCTTACTTTTCCAAATTTTACGTATTTTCAATGATATTTGTCTTGCAATAAATTAAGCATTGAGGCTCCAACAACAGGTCTGTTGTACAAAAAAACACAAGGTATGTGAATCTAAATATTACACAAAAAAAGTGTAGGAAATTGGTATTTTTTTCAATTAAAAAAATATAAAATGATTAATTGAAAACTATAGAGTCAGTATAACACAGCGGAAAACAGATTGACAATACAGAGTAAGTCATTTAAAACAACACCGCTACAAACTAAAAATCAGTTCAAAATACAGTCAAACCTGTTTTAAACGGCCACCTTGGGGAAATTTTAAAAGTGGCCGTATAAGACAGGTGGCCGTTAATTCCAGTTTGCATAAGGAATCATGTATATCGATATATAAACACAAAGGCGTCAAAAGACATGTTTTATTATAATTACAGATTTATTTACGTATGTTATTTCACATGTTTTAATGTACAATATTTATTTTACATCTTTGTATAAATAAAAAGTTTTAGGGCTTTCCTTGTTATAATAGTCCTGTGACATTAATTCTACGAGATGCCGCGTCATTGAACTGTTGAACCACCCCAACAAAATTCGTTTATATCCTCGTTCCCGGGCCGTTACATTAGACGATGCTTCAGGACTTTCAGGGTCTACATTGATTTCATATTTTTTCGACACATGTACTTACTTTAAAAATGTTGTTAATTCGAGTTTTTCAAACTTAAACGTTCTCGCTGTCTTTCAATATGACATGCCCTTTTTATCTTTCTCAAGAAGTTTCGTTTTTTTCACTTAGATTAATACATGCCACTTTACGTTCGGAGTACTAGAAGCCACGTTTTCAAATAAATTATACAAAGAAGGTAAACATATTTCATCGTATTTGATTTAAACGCATTTAAGGTACACATTATTTATTTAATTACCCAAGCAACTCTATGTTTTCATAATGATCAAAATGATCGGGATCTGTAATCAACTAACGGGATGAAATATCACGTGTCAAAATAGTGGACAAAATGGCCGCTAAATACAGTGCAATTATGTGGTCGGTTAGTAAATTGGGTGGCCGCTGGCCGCGTTACGCGAGTGGTCGCTTATTCCAGGGCAATAATATAAGGAAACACGTCGGGGGGAACAAAAGATGGCCGCTGATCAGAGGTGGCCGCTGATTTCAGGTGGCCGCTAGGACAGTTTTGACTGTATTCAGAATATAGAGCTAAAATTATAATTTTGTGGAGAGTGACTAAACTTTGCAAAATGTGGGACATGTTAAAGTGTTATTGTTTTTAAAAAAAGGTGAACACTTAAAATCAGGAAGAAAAGGGATAATTAAATACTAATGTATGTACCAGTCAATGCCTATACAATCTTATGGCATTGCATAATTAGTTGCTAGTACAGTTACTACAGTGAAACACGCTTATAACACAGTGCCAAGGACTGGCGATTTTGCTTCGTTAAAAGCGGAATTCGTTATATCCGTCAAGTCTACAACACGTAATAAAGTCTTGGAGAATGAAAATCATTTCACTGTACACGTTAATTCATTATAAGCGTGTTCGCCATAACTATGTTTTACTGTACTATATTTTAATAATAAGGTGCTAGTACATTGTATATGCCAATAAACGTTCTGCACCTTGAACAGAGAGTTTTGCTGACTTGGTTTCAGAATCGACGATATTGGTGGCTACACAGGTGTATGTCCCCACATGCTGCCAGGTCACTACAGCAATTTGCAAGCTGTTGTCAAGACTGACATAGACTCCATCAGGAAGAAGGTGGGTCCCCTAGCAAACAAAAAGGAAAGAGAGGTGATTAAGAGGGAAATTTAGATACCCCACAATAAACACAGTACAATGAATGTTAATCAATCATCATGTCAAAGCTTATATACAGTCCATGTATCAATTAGTCACTATCATTGCTTTCAAGGATGTAAAATGAATATCAAAAGCTTCTGCATACATAATTTATAAGTTGGTAAGGAAGTGAGACCATTATACACTTAATTATCACACAAAATGAAAGTTGTTCCTGGAGCAATTAAAAACTTCCTTTTTTTATACAGCAGTTGAAACTGATAATGAATTTTAATAGGAAGATTATCTATTTACAGTAGTTCATGCTAAATGGGTCAAGGGCTTTACTAATGGAAAAAGGGACACTTTTTCACTGTAATATACATAACTGTACATGTACTAGAAAATGATATTTATAGGACTATAATCGTTACATTTTTTGGCACTTATTACCTACAGAGTTTAAATTAAGCTTACATTGAAATGCCATGCTATAGTTGCAGCTGGGTGGCTCTCTACACTGCAAGAGAAATTAGCAGGGCCACCTAGAACCACTGATTTATTTTGTGGAGTCTGTGTAAAAACTGGTGGAGCTGAAAAAGATACAGGAAAATGGTTTACTACATGATTGGTTTACTATTTCAAAATATTTGTTTATTTCTTTTTTTTGTAGTAAGCTTTCCTATAACAAACACTCTCACTTGCACTTTCACAACTTATACTGAAGGAAATTAAGTAGCATCCAAGCTAGTATACATGTAACTAGATGATACCCCGCGCAAGCGCGGGGATTAACAATAATTCACATATTATATTATATTCACATATTATATTATAATACAATGCTTAAAAATAAAAAAGCAACTGCGTGGCTGAAAATTTAGAGAAGAGGACAGGGATAACAATCTAAGCTGAAATGGAGTATATACACATGAAAATGTACATGGCCTTAATTCTTTTTGTTGCAGCTGACTGGAAAAAAATAGACTATTATCTTATTTCAAACCAGAGTGTGGGTGTATAGAGTGTGGTATCTCTTTTTAGAACTTTGTTCTTTATGTCAAATTTCACTTATTATTGCCCAAAATAAGAAATATAGATAAAACACTGTCAACAAATTAATTTATAGGGTTTACTACCAATCTGTCGTGGTATAAAAAATGTATATGTTATTTAAAAACGTGTACGCACTTTTCGCCATAGTGTTAATTAGTCAACCCCATTTTTTGGCATCCCGTTCTGTAAAGTTCTTTCCATCAAAAATAAAATTGCATCTATTGGCCCATTTTATTTATTAACTTTTTTGTATAAACCAGATGTCCGATCTGCCCACAAAGCATGGTGACTCATCCTACATTCTCCAACATGACCTCACGTTAATTAGCCAAACCGCGTTCTTGGTTACCCCGTTCTGGAAATTTCTATTCATCAATGAATACAAAAATCGCACATTCAAGAAACGAATTGGCTCATTTTATTTATTCAACATTTGTCAAATCTCAATTCTTATGTATACCCGAAATAGGTTCCCAGGATATATATTCACTCTTTACATAATCATTCAATATTATTTCATCGTAAGTATATTTTTTTATGCAAACTCCCACTGACTTGGATCCGCCAAAGCGTGTCCACCACCTTACTCACATATTTGCTATTTTGGACTGGTTTATCGAAAATGAAAGTAGGTTTTTAATTTATCTTACAATAATTACTTATCAGGTAGAATTCAGTTATAGCTTACGGACATCAACTCACACATGTTGAAATGCCAAAGGTGTGAGCAGTTACTCGGGTGCAGGCATTTCGAAGTTTATTGGCAAAATGCCTTAATTTATAAGTATAGATACAATATTTCAGATTAAAAAATCCTAAAACTATTATGGCCTGGGGCAATGATTTTTTTCTTTAATACCATTTTACACAACTACAAGTGTACATGTACATACCACAACACATTACTGACTTCAGTCAGATGACAAAAGAGTATAATAAGTCCTTAAACTAGCAGAAAACCTCTAAGCATACACAGGTACTGATGAACATACATGTACATGTCCTTAACAATTCACTACAATCTAGATAGCAAACTTTATATACCATAAGGTAGCCAAGCTGTATTCCTTTACCAACAAAACAAGCATGCAGTCATACCATGGACGGTGAGGGTCCCTAAGGACTGAGCAGTCCCCGCTTCATTCACCGACAGACAGCTGTAACCCCCAGCGTCCAACAATGTCACGTTATTGATAATAAGTCCATCCACGGTCTGACGAATCCGAGGGCTCAGGGGAACTAACTCACCATCTAACAAAAATATTGTGATTTTTTTAAATTAAAAAAATTAAAATAAAATAAATGATACATTCCTATTTATATACAAATAAGTATAAAAGAATTGAAATTTTTTTTTTAGCAATGGGTGAATTGATTAAATGTATCCAAGCAATGAAAAATTGAAATAGGTCGGTGTTCCAGTAAGGCAGCCATTGGCTACACTGTACCAGTAACTTCCCTATTTGATGGTCCAGCTAGAAGTCAAAAGTTGCATGCAGTTATGAAAACATAGGTAATCACAGATTACAAAGCTCACAGAGACGAGGCATCAACTTTATGAGGCATCACCTTTATAAAACCACCTTTATCAAATTATATGAAAATCAGTTAATGATCTTGGATATTCATGGATACTGTTTTGACACAATATCGTATATCATATGTAAAAAGCATAGGTAATCACAGATTACAAAGCTCACCGAGACGAGGCATCATCTTTATGAGGAATCATCTTATAAGACCACCTTTATCATACTTTTTGAAAATCATAGTTAATAATGATCTTGGATATACATGGATACTGTTTTGACACAATATCGTATAACAATATCATATGTTAAAAAATTGTATAATAATCATATGTTCATTTCATAGGGTATTATATGATACAATGTTTATCAATACAATAATATAAAATACGATATTGCATCCTATGATACCTACAATATATATCATATAATACAATAAAATACTGTAATAAATAATGATGAAATATGATATTGTAACATATGATATGACATTGTATTTTGTTATACATTATTGTATTTGATCACATTATACAATATCATAATATATTATGATATTGGTATTATATGATACAATATAATAATATATGATACAATATCATATCACATATTCATCACAATATTGTAACATATGATATTATTGTATAATATTATAGTATGATATTGTATGATATTTGTTACATAATAGGATATTGTATCATATGATACAATAAAATTAGATACAACATTGTATCATATCAATTGATACAATATCATGTGATATAGTTCTATATTATATCATACAATATCATATTATACTATTAATATTGTATTATATGATACAATATCACATTATACAATATAATATAATACATTTTCATGTGATATAATAATATATTATATAAACCAATATCATAATATACAATATTGTATCATATGATATGATATATATTATACAATATCATATCATATGATACAATATTATATGTTGCAATATCATATGAAACATTAGCATGTGATTAAATAGTATATTATACAATATCATATTATACAATATTGTATCATAATAAACAATACTATACATAACAATATCATGATACAATATCATATCATAATGTACAAAAAAATTGAAACAATATCATATCATATCATATAACTTTTTACAATATAATATATGATATAACATTGTATCATATAAAACAATAGTGTATCATATCATACAATACTATATCATAGGAATCATATTATATCATTTAACAACGAACACATCTATCAAGCAGGTTTGAGATAGGAGAATTTTTTTAGCATCCTTGATAATGGAGATCTGCATCTGAAGCTACCTCTGCGGTTCATTAATATTATAGTTAAATCAACTATGCAAGCTATTATCTATAATATGTGACCTGTTCCAAAAAAACAAATCTCATCCAGCATCCGAAACCTACGGCTCAGATTCAGCATTCAAGCCTGCCAGGTGCATCAGTATCATAAGATGCATCATCCATGCAAATTTGGTGAAGTGAGGTCCAGTAATAACTAAGATATAATCATAAGAGAGTACCTGCTCCAAAAACACCAGCTCTTAAAACCTTAACTTCCCTCCAGCATCCGAAACCTATGGGTCAAATTCATCATTTATGCCTGTCAGGTGCATCAGTATTATAAGACGCACCATCCATGCAAGTTTAGTAAAGTTAGGACCAGTAATAACTAAGATATATTTTTCAGCATCCTTGATAATGGAGATCAGGCTCTGCATCTGAAGCTACCTCTGCAATTCATTTATACTATATGTCGCCGAGGGGGTAAGGGCACCATAGGATAAGGGGAAATAACTCATATAGGCCCAACCAACCCAAGAGACAGGGGGTCAGCCTATAGATATTAGGCTTAAATTGACCTCTAAGTCGGATATGCATAGAGCTATAACTCGAAGGCAGGTTTCACAATTTATTGATTAAGTGATTTGAATTAACTATGAATTATCAACAATATTCAAATATAACAAAGTCAAATAGAACAGGATAAAAATATTAATTTCTTGAATTGCCAAATGAGTCAGGTTTAAATTTAGCTCGATGTTGCTTAGTCTTACTGACAGACTGGTGGACAGTCAACTAGATAGTCAGTATGAAGACATAAGCAACATGAGGTAGTGGCCAAAAGTGTCTGACTGCCTTGAATAAATTTCTAACTGTATTTATAATCTTAAAGGTAATTAATAAAATTGAGGTACAGTACTCATGATATTTACTCAAAAGCTAGAACAACTCAGAATAATTACATTGACTAATTGGGGATAATTAGCAGAGCAGACTGACCCTCGCTAATTAATTGTCATCTGGCATGAGTAATCTCTAAAATACAAAAATGACACACCATGACATATAGTTCAATCAACTATGCAAGTTTGAAATAGTACTAATATTCATTAAACATGTGACCTGTTCCAAAAAACTAAACCTAATCCAGCATCCGAATCCTTTGGCTCAGATTCAGCATTCAAGCCTGTCAGGTGCATCAGTATCATAAGACGTATCATCCGTGCAAGTTTTATGAAGTTAGGACCAGGAATAACTAAGATATAATCATCAGAGGGCACCTGCTCCAAAAACTTTAACCAGCTCTAAAAACCTTAACCTCCTTCAGCATCCAAAACCTATGGCTCAGATTCAGCATTCATGCCTGTCAGGTGCATCAGTATTATAAGACACACCATCCATGTAAGTTTGGTGAAGTTAGGACCAGTAATAACCAAGATATAATCATTAAAGGGCACCTGCTCCAAAAACTTTAACCAGCTTTTAAAACCTTAACCTCATCCAGCATCCGAAACCTATGGCTCAGACTCAGCATTCAAGCCTGTCAGGTGCATCAGTATCATAAGACGTATCATCCATGCAAGTTTTATGAAGTTAGGACCAGGAATAACTAAGATATAATCATCAGAGGGCACCTGCTCCAAAAACTTTAACCAGCTCTAAAAACCTTAACCTCCTTCAGCATCCAAAACCTATGGCTCAGATTCAGCATTCATGCCTGTCAGGTGCATCAGTATTATAAGACACACCATCCATGTAAGTTTGGTGAAGTTAGGACCAGTAATAACCAAGATATAATCATCAAAGGGCACCTGCTCCAAAAACTTTAACCAGCTTTTAAAACCTTAACCTCATCCAGCATCCGAAACCTATGGCTCAGACTCAGCATTCCTGCCTGTCAGAGGCATCAGTATCATAAGACACACCTTCTATGCAAGTTTGGTGAAGTTAAGACCAGTAATAACTAAGATATAACCATCAAAGGGCACCTGCTCCAAAAACTTTAACCTGCTCTAAAAACCTTAACCTCATCCAGCATCCGAAACCTATTGATCAGATTCAGCATTCCTGCCTGTCAGAGGCGTCAGTATCATAAGACACACCATCCATGCAAGTTTGGTAAAGTTAGGACCAGTAGTAACTTAGAAATTGCTATCAAAGGGCACCTGCACCAAAAACTTTAACCTGCTCCAAAAACCTTAACCTCCTCCAGCATCTGAAACTCATGGCCCTGATTCAGCATTCAAATCTTTCAAGACCATAAGTAGGTCAAGATGCATCATCCATGCAAGTTTGGTGAAGATAGGACAAGTAATAACTTAGATACAGGACCTGCAACAAAAACTTTAACCAGGTCCGGACGCCGACGCCGACGCCGAGGGTATAGCATAAGCTCCCCCCGACTTCGTCTCGGTGAGCTAAAAATTAAAAATGCTCTGAATGGAACAAACAGCAACAATAAAACATGCAGCAATCACAAATACATGTACATGTACTTTCTTCCTACCTTTATCCCATGTGACATTGGGTGCAGGATCTCCATAAACTTCACAAGATAGGAATGCCTGACTTCCAACAGTTACCGTCAAATTGACCATAGGAATGGTAATCACAACAGGCACTGATAGAAAAACAAAAGGTTCCATTAACAGCCATCAATTACTGTTCATATATTTTCCGATATAATTATATATCTATTGCATGATGGCAAATGGAGATATGATTTCAAGATTAATGCTCTGAAAATAAATCATATTTCTTGAGTAAAACGTTTATGTACCATACATGTATATTATATGAGCACTGCCAAACTCTAGAATCCCTAATGAAGGAACCATTAATTTTTATAACTTTGGAAGGGGCAACCATGCTATTAATTTGTCTGCTTAATACCCCCAAAACAGAGAAGAAACTACCGGTAATGCATTTTCACTATAAGATCAATTAAGCAATGTCCTCAAACCAGCACTTCTTTCCAAGAGGCAATGGATTTCAAAAGTCCCAACACTTTTGAGATGATCATGGATTTTACAGTTTGGTATACACATACAGTAAACAATATTGTTTGCAAGATGCCAGACTTTTCCAAAATCATGCAAAATGCAGTGTGCTTCATCTTGCTCATAAGGTCCTTTGAAGGCATGAAAATTTCACATCATGATTCATGCTCCCTTACCTAAATGGAGGTTATAGTTGAAATTTATTAAGTTTCAATGAGGAAATTAAATATTTTAAATTTTTTTTTACAGATGATGCATGAAAAATGATGACAGATAGGGAATGATTGCAATGTTACCTGAGTGACTCAGTGCAAACATAACTTTTAATTTAAATTCCCATATCAATCATACACAAAATGAACGTACATTGTGCATCTGCAATATGCATGAGGATCAATTCTGGTTGCGCATGTACATATAGAACCGTTTTAACAAGAGCTTGGACTTTCAATGGGATGTTACTATCTAGTTTGCTCATCAAAATAAGCTTTCAAATATTGACCTCCTTTCTTCTAATTCGCTAAGAGAAGCTCATTAATATTCATAGACTGTCAAATCCGAAAAGCTGTTTGCCAAGATCTGCTCTGCTGTGTGAAATTGACGCTGTTTCAGCGAAATATACATCCCTGGATAAGGTCGGACGAGTGTCATTGCGTTCAATGTATTCATATCTATTAGCCAATGACTGGACAGTTAACCACAAGTAGACCCCGCCTTCATCAAATCGGAGTTTGTCACGTACTACCCAAAGTCCAAGCTCTTGTTAAAACGGTTCTAAGTGAGCTAATTTACTGTGTGTATAATACATGTATTATGTATATTCTCATTAGAGATTCTTGACCTAATTGATACCTTTGACAGTCACATATGCCATAGCTTCAGACTTTCCATATGAGTTATTGGCTCTACATGTGAAGTAGCCCTCCCAAGCCTTATTCACATTGGCAATGTGAAGCTCCTGGTTTTTCATGCTAAAAACACATAACTCCCAAGAATAAACTTTGAAAATACCTAATGCTAATTAATGAATACTGCAAACTAATCCTTTTCTAAACTACTCTATCATTTCAACTTTTCCATTTACCAGTACTAAAAATGATGTTAAGTTATAAAAGTTTTCAAGACAAAATACATATATGCTATAAAATAAATACCAAACCTTTGTAGCAAAATCACTGGTATAATTCACAATAAAACTTGCTTTACACTATTTTTCAATGCTTATAATCAAACCTGAATGCTGTTGTGTATGCCCCATCTGTTACTGGTTTTCCATTAAACAACCAGGTGATTTCTGGTTCTGGATCACCCTGAACCAGACAAATCAGAACCAGACCTTGACCTTTGACGACCGACTGACTTACAGGGGGTTGTACAAAGGTGGGAGCTCCTAAGGACAACAAGTTAATTAAACAATTTGTTTAATTTCATTTCATATTAAAGATTATCATATTAAAGACTAGAATCTTTTCTAATCTCTTTGTGACAAATAATATATGTACTCAGTCTGGTAAATATTGTATATTATAATCCAAAAGCATTTATGTTACACACACACATACACACACACACACACTCATTTCAATATAAAAGTCAGTTCTTTACCTCCCACTTTGAGTGATGCAACCTTGGAGGTGCGAGACGTTGGGACAGCAAAGATATTCTCAGCAACACAGAAGTACTCGCCCTCATGGATTCTCTGTACATCAGCAATGTAAAGGTCCCATATTCCACTGGCAGGATCCACAATGAACACAGCCTTACTGGTATTACTGAACTGGTTGGTCAATGGCTGTTGGTTTTTATACCATGTGACATTGGCTGGAGGGTAGGAGTTGGGGGGAGAACATGGAAGGGTTGTTGGTTGGCCCGCAATTGCATATTTTGTTGTTGGATCTCTAGTGAAAGCATACTCAATGTCTGAAAAATGTAAGTTTGAAATTTAAATAAATGACAGAATTCATATTTATACAAATATTCATACAGATAGTAATTTTGTTAAAACAGGGAATTTTTGTGGTTCGGGACTATCTAAATATCTAGAATTTCTTACATGCTGCCTGTAGAACAATGTCAGGGGATCTGTCCCTCCCCAGGTTATTGTTTCCCTCACAAATATAGTATCCTTGGTTAGTTATTTGGAAGGACGGAAAGAAGAGACTCCCGTTGGACAGGAGAGTATGGTCAGTGGTTGACCTCAGAGGCACTTGTCCTTTCTGCCAAGTGATTGTTGGGGTGGGGTATCCAATTATTGGACAATTCAGGACAAAAGGCTGGTCCTTTGGAATTATAATATTCCTCTGATAGAGATTCAAGTCTACCCTTGAAGCAAATTTATAAGCTGTAGGGAAAAAAATATTAAAGCATCATCATCAAGATCATGTTTATCATAACAATTCTTTGTAATAATTTTCATATTAAGTAGATCATATCTTAAACAAGTTAGTACATGTATTACCTGCGACACCCACATACACCTGTACACTGCGGACCGTGATGCCCAGCAGTCTGTTCTTGGCAGCACAGTTATATTTTCCAGTGTGCTCTGGAGTAGCTACCATCACAAGTTTCATACTGAACTGTTGAACAAATCCTAGAGAGGAGGCACTTTTAAAAGTAGCATTGTACTGTGACCCCCCTTTGAATGGGACGGAGTCTTTCTCCCAGGAAATGTCTGGGGGTGGGGAACTCTCTCCAGTGACACAGTCCAATGTTATTGTATCTCCCTCTGTTACTGATTTACCAATGGGATCTATAAGAAATCGCTTGATATCTGTCAGAAAAAAGATGCATAAAATGAAATATTGTTACTTATCAAGATTAGACAGGGATTACACAAAGAGGTGCTATACATTCGAGAAAAAGAGTTGAATATTGTTAACAATATCGAGTCCAATTCTTTACCTATCCTTTAAACGCAGTACAGTTAAGGCGGCCAATAAAAATATCGGCGATTTTTTGTGATGAAAATACGTATACTTTAGTTCAACTGGCATGTCCTTTTTAAAATCATTAACAGTCGCTCAAATGCAATGTATTTCAGAAATATATATATATAACAGTACAATATTTAATGTTCGTAGTGGTCACGTGATATGGCAGTCGCATGGTACAAGCAGATGTATTTGTGGTTTTGAGGACATTTAAAAAAATCAATATTGCAAGGGCATAATCATGTCAAAATTCACAACTGAATTATAAAATAACTTGATGTTATATCGTAGATTTTGAAAAATGATGCGAACTTATTAAGATAAGATTATTTGTTAGTAGAAAACGTAATTTATAATGCATATTTTGAATAATTTTGAAGTTCACGGTGTTAATTTCATTAAAAAAATAATTAATTTGTAAGATTTTACAAGGATCTTAGAAGTTTTTAGATTACATAGCATATTTCAAATTCACATGTAAAAGTTTGTCATGATCATGTAAGTGTATGCCCTTGCAATTAATTGATTTATTTAGGTACCAATATTTTTGATATACGATATTTTATACAAAACCGAGGTTGCCTCTTTATACGATGCATAATTATAACAAAATAAAAATAAGACTTGAAAGGTAGCATTCTACTAATAATAGTATTAAACAAAATATTCATTTATAATTTTCCGTTAATCTATGACATTTATTTTTCTTCGCTAAAAAAATGCATGATAGCCTTTAATGACTTAATGCGTCATTTTGAAGCATATGACGTCATATTTTGTAGTACAGCGAGAACGACATCTCGCTTATTTATCAGTGTGTACAATATAACGGACATCGAAATTGTAAGAAATAGCATTTGTTGTTTTCAATTAAAAGATCATTATAAATTAATTTTGCTAATAAATAAATTAATAAGTACTTTCGTGGTTTGTAATATACTGTGATGTCATAATGCTTTTTGTCTGAATGGAATTTATTGACAGCCTTAACTGTGCTGCGAAGGGCATGGTCACAATTTTAACCCAAATTATATTTTTTGGTTTTTAATGTGTACAATGCTTCAGTAAGGCATTTCTAATAATCAAGTGAACCAAAAAATTTGAGTGTCAATCATCGAGTAATAAGTGAGATACAGAACTCACAATTCTTTGTTATGCAATCAGCAATTTCTTCATATTACTTTTTGGTATTCATCTTACTTATACACTTACAAGCATGAATGATTTGAGCAGGTGAGGAAACTGCGAGCTGTAAACCTTCCTCTGTAGATACCACACATGTGTAGTTTCCTAATTCTGCTTCTTGAATGTCCTGAACCAAGAGGGAATTGTTGACAAATATGGAACTACCAAGGGGGCATGGCCCTCCATTTAGATACCAGGCATAGGAAAGTGGGTCAAATGGTGAGGACAACCGCTTTGCATCACAGTTAAGTGTTATGCTTCCACCATACAACACAGCTTGACTTTTAGGTGAAACTATAAATTCTATATATAAAAGATGTAATTAAATACAGATAGTTAGAACTATAAATAATAATCAATAATTATCTACCGTAATCAGAGACATATATAACAGTATACAGTTAGTATATACATCCCTGCCGTAATCTTATAAATAATTATTTGATGTATGGTTTTACCTATAGGTAATGACCACAAACTTACCTATTTCATCTTGAGTTTGTACATACTTCAAGTGCAAAATGCACATGTTCAATATCAAAATTATTAGTTTTGAAAATGTCATCATCTTTTGAAGTTAGAAAGCCTGTGGAAGAAAGTACAACATAGATCAAGCTTGCTCGAAATCATATTTTCATTAAGTTACCCTATTATACTAATAAATGTATAAGTATAACTGTATACATTTTTTCTCTCTCAAATGACATTAAAACGTCAAATGAATAACACAGATTGAACGTATGAAATGTCTCGAAAATATATTAAACATACTTTACCGACAAAGTCCATTCATCTAAGATACAACATCGAAAATATCAGAACCATGCAGCACTGAGAGGAATCATCATTTTGTGAACAGCTGTCTATTTCTCTCTTACACCATTTTTTGGTAGAATATCCTCTCGGGTAAGTAAATTATTCATGACTACATTCGTCTTCACCTGAAATTTTCGTTTGTTGTAGCATCATTGCGAGCAAGGTACATTGATCAATTACCAATCAATACTTCTTTGCTCGAAGTCAAGGTAAACACCTTGACTATCTTTCGCGGTACGCCCCGCGGTAATTTTTGTGCTCTTCAATATAAAAGAGCTCCAACATTTGGCGGATCTACATGTACCATGTACATGTACCACCATCCTGATAATGATATATCTGATCTCACCATATCAGTGGCGTCGGAAGCAAATTGAAAGGGGGTCTACACTTATCAGAAATCTTTACAAGCAAAAAAAAAAAAAGAAAGAAAAAAGAAAGGTTATCCTAATGGTTTATGTCTAACTTTACAAAAAAAGTGAGGGGGGAGGGGGCTAAGCCCCCATAGCTCCCCCTCCCCACCCCCACCCCTCCCTCGTTCCGACGCCTAACGTGTTTTATATATATATATATATATATATATATATATATATATATATATATATATATATATATATATATATATATATATATATATATATATATAAAAAGCACTAAAAAAACCAACAACACTCGTTATCTATAGTGTCGGATCAAAAGATACATGGTTATAAAATGAGATATAAAAAAGCACTAAAAATAACCAACGACACGAACAATAAAGAAAAATATTGTCAAATTTTCGGGACAACCCGTCCCTTCTTCAGGACAACAAAGTAAAAACTACATATGAAAGGAGAAAAACATCTACAAAACTAGCACTAAACTAAAAACTAAATAATATATAAAACACCGGATGGGAACGTGGCAACTACATCTTTGTATTAAAGATCATAAGCCCGAGAAAGAAAAATCCCGTCCGATGCAGCGGACGGTCTGTGTAGAAGTGTAGACGGTCTTCTACACAGACCGTCCGCTGCATCGGACGGGATTTTTCTTTCTCGGGCTTATGATCTTTAATACAAAGATGTAGTTGCCACGTTCCCATCCGGTGTTTTATATATTATTTAGTTTTTAGTTTAGTGCTAGTTTTGTAGATGTTTTTCTCCTTTCATATGTAGTTTTTACTTTGTTGTCCTGAAGAAGGGACGGGTTGTCCCGAAAATTTGACAATATTTTTCTTTATTGTTCGTGTCGTTGGTTATTTTTAGTGCTTTTATATATATATATATATATATATATATATATATATATATATATATATATATATATATACACAATGTATATATTAAAAATAAGGAATTTTTTTCAAACTGAATAAACAAGTGTATAATAAAAAAAAAATAATAAAAAACTTCATAAAAGTTGTTTATAAAGTGCAAATCATAATAGAATACCACTCTTGACAGATCTCGTGTACGTGTAAGTGTGAAGATTCAAGACTCTCTCAACATAAATATATACTTTAACTGATTTAAACTTATGAAATCCGAGCCAATAAAATTTTAAGTCAGTGTATGTATACATGTATAAACACTGATTAAACAAAAAATTTAAAGGTGTTTTGTCTTTCACAAAATCTAGGTTCTAAGTATTTTTGTCTGATACATGAAAGAACATTACATTCTAATATAAAATGCATTTCGTCGGCTATTTGATTATCATTACATAAAGTACAACATCTTTCTCTCAGAGGAATGCCCAACTACCAGTTTCCACAGGATTAAGTCGGTGATGTGACGTTCGAAATTTAACAAGTATTTTTCGAAGTTTTGATGGTAAAATACTCAAGTACTTTTCATATCCAAAAGTTAATTAAACAGTTTTATATATATATATGACCTTTGGAAGAATTTGCAATATCAGCCGACCATTTCTGCACAAACTGGTCTTTGAGTCTTTGCTTGACAGCATTTGTTATCCAATGAACATTTACAATACATTGTTCATTCCAAATGCTTGAAAACCCACAGGTATCAAACATAGAATGTATACAATCAATCCATGGGTTCCTAAAAATTTCATTATTATATTGAGTCAACAAGTATTTGTACAGTATATGAACAATTTTATTTTCTGGGCCGGAGAACAATTTTGCCCAAGATGATACTATTCTAGTATAGATATTAACAGATAATGGGAACCTTCCGGTTTCTCCATAGACCATGTATGATGGAGTACAACTTTTTAAATTCAGTATGTGTTTCCAAAATTTCAAATGAATACGTTTTAAAAATTCTATGTTTTCAAAGCCCCATACTTCACATCCGTTTAATAATACCGGGATTACTACTTTATCGAAAAGGTCTAACTGACAATCGCCAGGTTAATTAAACTGCCTTATTTTCCTGATGACCCCATACCTGTTCACATAGATGTGTTTTTGCTTTTTTGAAAGACCCTGAACGTGAAAAAATAATTCCGACTAAGACCGAATCTCAAAAACTAGAGAAGGCCACTTCACCATATTTTCAAAGTGGTAGTGGTATACCACTAGTCAATAACCCTGAAAATTTCAGGCCCTAAATATAAATAATGAATTTTGAATTGCGAACTGCGTTCTAGAATGCAGTTCACTTTTGAATTGCAAACTGCGTTCTAGAATGCAGTTCACTTTTGAATTGTGAATAAGCCAGAATCTCAAAACCTAGAGATGACCACTTCACAATTTTTTCACAGTGGTAGTGGTATACCACTAGTAGATGACCCTGAAAATTTCAGGCCCCAAATATGATTATAAATTCTGAATTGCGAACTGCGTTCTATAGAACGCAGTTTACTTTTGAATTTCAACTAAGCCTGAATCTCAAAAACTAAAGATAACCACTTTACCATATTTTCACAGTGGTAGTGGTATACCACTGATAGATGACCCTGAAAATTTCAGCTCCCAAATATGAATTATAAATTTTGAATTGCGAACTGCATTCTATAGAACGCAGTTCACAATTTTCACAAGTTCGCAAAGAGTTTTCTTAAATTTATATATATAATTACCATGGAGTTGCCCCCTCCCCCTTTTTAGGATCATGTAAAAAGAATTGAGAGAGAGAGAGAGAGAGAGAGAGAGAGAGAGAGAGAGAGAGAGAGAGAGAGAGAGAACGCGCTTAAACCTGGGCGTTGATAACAGAAAAGATTATGACAGACTTTGAATTGTCGGTATTTAAGCTGCTCCGTCAACTGAAGTTTAAAATTTACTTCCTGTTTGCACAATCGGTTACATTCCTTAGAGGAAGACACGGTTAGAATTTGATTTCTTCTAAATGGGAATCAGAGTTTTTACGTACTCGATCTCTCTGTTTGTGATTCTGGAAATAATATCCACAGGTAATTAAACATGCATAGTTAGAATAATCAATTGGCTTGATATTTTACTTACCTTGAAAATCGACGGTTTAAAAATAGTCTGATCTATGTTATGGTTGATTTGTGCACATAACTGTCTCTCTCTCTCTCTGTGTCTCTCTCTCTCTCTCTCTCTGTCTGTCTCTCTGTCTGTCTCTCTGTCTCTGTCTCTGTCTCTCTCTCTCTCTCTCTCTCTCTCTCTCTCATTAATTACATAAATAAAAACATTAGAAACTTATTCTTTGCAAGAGATGGTCTTATCAGTTTAAACTCGTTATAAGTATTTACTGTGTTGGATCAAATCTTAAACAAAAACTAATTTTTTTTCCCTTAATTCATTTCTAACAGCTTTTAAACTGGATATATCATAGCAATAATAAGCGGAAATTAAAAGATAACGTCTCTTGAGGTTGTTTTCTATATAAAAGCCATTTCTTAACACAATTTATTAATTTTTATATTGAGTGTTTGAAACTGGATTTAAGAAAAAATCGTCGTGAATATTAAATTTTTATAACCTCATAACGCGTGTTAACCAACGACGTTTATTCTCTTTGATTCTTTAAATGTCAATATCGGGTCAATCGAAGTACAAAATACATATCATTTTTCTGTTTGTTGATTGAGACGTACGTATACTGTGTGAAATGCTGCTTTGCTGCTAGTGATAATGAATTGATAATACTGGCACTGACTGTTTCCCCTTTAAACTACATTTGATAAGTTGTCAAAAGTATTCCTCAATCATTTAAACAGAACAAGGAAGTTTGATCAGAATGACCACTTTCTACTTTTCTTTTTTTTCAATATTTTTTTTTATATATTAGTGACGTCACGAGGTAGACCTTTTTTGTTCCTTATGTCTCGGAAATAGGCCTTGATGTATATTAAGTTGTTTAAACAGATTTGAAGAGGGATATTACCACTTTTGCCTTGCGTTGATTGTTTGTCGCACGACCTTTCACTTTAAAAATACTTCAGTAATACCAATGTAATTTTTCATCCATATCTCTTTGTTTTTAAACCAAACAACATTGACCATATATCAAAGTTAAAAAGTGACATGAGGCTTACATCCAAAATGTAATATAAACTTTCAAGATACTTTTTTCTTTTTGCCGTAGGTAACATGGCTTTAATATTACTAGTACTTAGAGTGAAAAACTGATCAGAAACTATTGTTGTCATTTGTTAAACGATAACTGTGAAGTACAAAGCCCGCTGATTACAAGTAAACAATTGGTAAACAATTATATACAGACACGCACGACGTTATCAGTGTAGCCACGGCTGACCAGGGTGTGTATGTTTACACTTTAAAAGGCTTCACAGACCACATATTATTTCTAATCATAACGTGAACCCATTTCTAAATTGACCAGGAAAAGAGCATTTGTATACACATGTATATATTTGTTTTTGGTGGTTGTTGAATTGTAACTGCACTTCATCACAATGTCTACGCACTGAAAGATTTCGTTTCCCCTTAAAGTGTTTATTTTCATTTTTGTTGTACCGTTGTGGAGAATTTTTCAATATTCTAAGAGCCCTCAACTCAAGTGACTGTTTTTAAAGATGATGCGACTCTGAATATGGTATTTAATTAGTAATCTTATTGTACAATTTAAGTCAATGGTTATATGACAAACCGCAGGTCATGAGTTCGAGACTTATAAGGCTTTTTGTATGTTACAGATATATATACCTGTATGTGTCGTTTCCATTATGCAATGTAAAGCACAATATTTCTAATCTTCGTCATATCGCAAATTCTATTTAATCTCAAAAATGGAAAAACAGCAATTCCCTCAATTCTTCATCGACACCCTTTTTGTCTATCTTACTTGTACGACAATAAAGCTATCTTTTAAAAAATGTTGGTTTTCCCCGTCGAGACCAACTATTATAATAAATATATAAGCCCACTAACTCGGGATCGAGAAGGAACACAAACGACTTGATTTTTTTTTAAAGATTCAAGCCTTGTGTAGTAACTTTCTTTTGTTTTTTCTTCCTTCTTGGTAACATTCCAGGATTCTGACATACTATGCTACATGTATACGATTTTATCTATGTTCACTGATAAATACAATATTTTTCTATATGTTGGCATGTTTTAAAGTATAATGAAGCTTATCTCACTTACAATTATGCAAGTCCGACCTAACGGCTTTTCTGTTTTCGAATCTACAAACTATAGACGATGACGTAATCTTGTAATCCCCCCTCCCTGTGCTACTATTTTTTGCACTGACGCGTTTTAAAAATAATGCCCTGCTGGATTCTTCTTCTTATCTCCTTCAGAATCCAGTCTTACTATAAGAACGGGAAGTTGGCTGTTGTTGGTATACATGTATCTCCTTTCTGTGATTTGGCGATACTCAGTTTGGTCCATTTGGTTTATTTCTGCCTTGTGGAATTCTACATCTCTTCTTGAATTTTCTATATTTTGGAAGGAATGTGTTATCCACGCTATTTTCTTCCCTACTCCATGTTCAGTGTTTACACACAGCGGGAGCCATGTTCCTGGTAATTTTCTTATCTCTCACGACCGACTCATCCGTTATGATCATACATTTATTTACTTAGTCATCTTAATTCAAGTGAAGGGTTTTCAGGTCATTCTTAATATTACATTAAAGTGTCCTCGTTTTCTTAATACTGTATTTTTACATTGTTACAGCCTCCAGAGAGGGATTATTAAAGCTAGTTGGGCGCCATAGTAGTTCAGTAGTACATTGTAGTGTCCTTTAGTTGAGATTCCATAATGTACAGTCAAAATATAGTCAATTCTTAAATGTTAATGTGGAGACACTATTGCATTCTTGAATTAAATTGACAGAAATTAAACAGAAATCCTAAACTATTGTCACAAGACGGCCTAGCATTAGGCCTCGGGTTCGAATATCGAGTTTTTCGATTCTATAAATGTTTAATAACAATTGATGACGTGTTGTCCTTATTTAGATTACAAACATCCGTGTGAAAATCACGTTTTAAAATCTCAGACGTTTGCTTCTGCCCCGATGACGAAGGATTATGTTTTTGTCCAGTCCTTCCTTTTGTCAGCCAATCTTTCTTTATGCGGAGACTAAAATATTTGACTGTAGCATTTGAGCTTGCGATTCGTTGCCTTTATTCTGCCGTTTGACGCCAAAATCTAGTTAGGCGTGATAAGGTGTGACTGGAGCATATTTAAGTCTTTTATTGAGTCAAAATCCCCAGCAGTATTCGAACTTGATAAATGATGATAAAGGTGTGTTCTTAACTTTATAGTGTGTTCTGACAGGTAAGCAGAGAATGACACGTGTAATTAGCATTGCTGGGCCAAATATATATCCGAGCATTGAGCAGAGCCATATTTAAAATTTTCTTCTGCAGGACAATCTCCTGGTTCAAAATCTACTAGTTTAATCTATTTCTAAGTTGTAAAAAAGATTTTTCTAAAATGTATATATATGGACATAATGTAGAAAGGTTCCCTAAAACCCAAGATGGCGATCGAATGTTGTCCCTTTTCATTTGAACTCATCTGACCCAGAGGCTCGAGTGAACTTTTCTGACCGAACTTTGTTAACGTTTACCTTTTTTAAATTCTCTGGAACGATTGAGCTTTTTTCTACAAAATGCTTTTAAGGTAAGCCTCTCTTCATTTCAAGCTAAGATATGCATATAGTAAATGCTTGGACTGAGAGGGGCTACAAATTGAAGTATTTTGAGATGAAAAGTTTATATTTTGTACGTTAGCGTATATTTTGACATGTCCTTGCCCTGTATTGTAAAACTAGTGAGCAACATGTATTGTATACCAATATCGTTTTTGGGTTGTAAGCTTGGCATTGTTGCTGAACCCTTCAATTCTAGCGTTTGTGTCTAGATCTATCAAACAGATTGTACGAGGCTGTTGGCCGATCGCGTGGAATTTCAGCTTAAAACCTTTGAACCTTCGGGGCGCCATTTCTGTATTATTTGCAAATTAAAATAAAAAGATATTAAAATTTTTGTTGGTTTCTTTATCCAATGACGGAAAAATAAAAAAAAATAAAATAAAACCAACACTAATACGGAAATTTACCAAAAATTCCCCCTAAAAAGAGATAAATAGAACAAAAGTATGTGTATCATGTGGAGTTTCCAAATTGTACAACTTATAAGCACAATCCTTTCTAATCTATCCAAGATGCATGCATTGATACCCATTTTTAAGTCAACCATATACTCACTGTTATATAACGAAAGTCCAGTTTATACACCAAACTCTATTTTATTTCTTTTGGTGAATATCGTGGTTTTTAAAAAAAATATATGAATATGACATTTAAACACTCTGAGAATTCTATTTGGTCATAAAGTTATGTGTACAGTATTTCAATTACGGGATGCATAACAGATTTTATCAAAACGGAAGAGAACAAAAACTATGTCCAGTGATCAAATCACATTCTCATATCGTTAGGTACATAGCTGCCACAGGTTCACATAATATGTTACATACAATTTTGAAGTGGTTATAATTGACGTGTTTTTAATGCCCTTCTAAAGTTCTATCTATTTTATAGATGCCTGTATTCCACGGCAATATGATAATCCACTCCTGACCATAAGGGTTGGTTTTACCCATCAGTTGAAATGCACATACTCGTCATGCAGCACAAACCAAAAACTTTCCTGGACAGTGGACAACGCAGCCCCAAGCTCTAACCTTGTCACCACGAGTTACAATACGGGCCTCTCCTCCAGTAATTCAACTCTATACAACGGATCCAGCAGCTTTATGTACAGTCCTTCAAGGCCGTCCTCTTCCAGTAATAACAATGTCACGGTGACCTGTCATGCAGGGTCAAGGACAGTATCCGTCACTGTAAACATATACTGTAAGTATTCTCCCCGTATGTTTTACAGTTACATATTATACATTACATGCATGTATATTGTGTATATTTACAAGTATTTCATTTTTTACCTCTTAGCGATGTGTTAAAATTCTATTTTGTTTCATTTATATATTAAAATAATTGCCGGGTGTTTAAATACTTGTTGTTGATATACATGTACATGAGATTATATTTATATGCATATGTCACTTTAAGTAAAATTATTCTTCGAATTTACAAATTAATAATTTGGCATTTTTGCAGCTCTGTTTTGCCTGTGAAGTTAAGACAACCATATTATAATAATGATTATTATAATGATACCCATTAAAAATCTGGGGAAGAAAGCCATTATGTACATGTACAAACATTACCTATTTCGCTCAAAAGTTCATGTTGGCGAGCTGCCGTGATTACAGTAAGTAGAGCGAACTCTTCCTATACGTTTACAACAGTACTCACTAGTTAATTCATACACCAATTACATTTACTAAAAAGTAATGTTTTATAATACTTTTTTCAAGGTGTAAGCGTTTTGGTGTAGTTTTTGGTTGGGTTGCATTGCTGAATTGTCTTGTCAATGTGTGTTGATCGTACATTTAAATGGTAGTTACATATACATGCATTTTATTTCATTCAAATCAATTAAATGTTTATATGTTTTGATATTGATAACTTGATTTGTTTGTATAACACTAAATGACATATTCACATAATATGGTTGTCTTAACTTCACAGGCAAAACATAGTTGCAAAAATGCCAAATTCCTAATTTGTAGATTCGCTCAAGAACAGAGTCTGGTGTCAAAATTGCAGAAGACTGTCAAAAATCCGTCTGATCGTTTGATTTATAGTTCTAATTAAGCTTTTTCTTTGATTCGCGAAAAAAGGATTGGCACATCTAACGAATTGAAAATATGAACAAAATTATAATAACACCTACCCCCCCCCCCCCAAAAAAAAAAACCCTAACAACAACAACAACAAAACCCAACATTGCTTCATTTGTTGTACGTTTAATTATTTTTATCAATGACGCATGGATCCGGAAATATTATGATACTAAACATGATTTATTATGTGTAGATGGACCTGACAACCCCGTTTTAAACACAACTGGTACGTTAAACGTTACCGAGTACGACGCGACGCCTTATTTTGCTTGCCAATCCAGCTGTAACCCTCCGTGTATTTACATGCTCTCCAAAGTTGGATCAACCAGTTTGTCCAAATACTCGAGTGCTGGTATCTTTTATATAAGCCCTGTGAGAAGAATTGATGGCGGGGATTACAAATGCATCGCTAACAACACGGTTGATACCCAGACTTCCAGCGGGAGCTTCCGTCTCAACGTCCAATGTAAGACTTTTTATTTTACTGCGCATGCTCTCTCAGTTATTTGTTACAAGTGATTCAAAAGATCCACATGTATCTTGGGTTAAATTATAGACAGACTTGTGAAATTATCAAGGGCATTTTTATCGATACTTGTTAATTCAATTTCAGTTTAATTTCAAATTATTTATTGACAACGCCATCATATATTGGCATATAGTCATGAATACAACAAGCAATTTTAACATACATAAAACATACATATAATAAATCATCACAGTATTAAGCATATCAGTTATGTTGAAGTTTTGCTTTGTTAATATCAAAGCAATTTTTCAAAAATTTACATACCCTTCTAGTAATTTTAATATTTGAAGTGTTGATATTGTCAATAATAGGGTTTTCCTTAATGTAACATTGAGCATTAAATTTATCGCAATATTGTATTCTACATTGATCATAACAAGGACAAAAAATTTTCATTTTCATGAAAAAGTTTACAAGAATGACAAACACGATTTTCTCTAGGAATAGGTGGCCTTGAGTAGATATCCCCATTTCAATATATAGTGTATGAGCTCTAATTTTTAGTTTTGTTTACAGTCACTTGACTATTTAAACTTTTCTCTTCATGAAAAAATCCTTGTACTATAAAAATTATAGTACTGGGAATTTATTTTCAATAAGAGTAAGGTACCTGTGGTTTTGTTAGGATTGTTCTGTCAGATTTCTTCAGTGGTAATTGTAGGTAGTTTTTTTTTTTAATTTCTATTCATTTAAAGTTAATATTAATTATATTACCATAAAAAATTAATTTTCCAGAATCTGATCTAGAAATGTTCTTAACAATTAAATTAATTTTTCACAGATTTTGTTACTTTAATGCTTCTTTAATTTATATCTAAAAGTTTTATGTGATGTGTCTAATGAAGATAATAACAAAATAGATAAATCTATTTTTCTTTCCTTAAAAGTTGCACAACTCATGCAGAATATTGATTTTTTTTTTCATAAAAGAGATTGAATATATTTTTTGCTAGAAAGAATACATGTGCATTGTTATATTCGCAAGAAGGCACACGGACATTACTTTTATTTTAAGAAATCTGAAATTAGATTAATTAATATTAATAGATTCGATGATTTTTCCCCCTCCAGATCCACCAGAATTCAGATTGAGTCGTTCGCCGTCCAATGGGCAAGCTGAGGAGGGAACGTCCGTCAGTTTCTTATTTGAAGCAACAATCCCCGGTAATCCCACCTCCTATACGTTCAGGGGATGTGACCACTCTGTCGACGGAACGTCTCTTAGAAATATCCCGTACAGCCAATCGTCTTCTAGAATCAACTTCAATATTCCGAACGTATCGATAACAGACCGAGGAAGTTACGCCTGTAGAGTGACCAATACAATTGCAAATAAAACTGGTAGTTTGATCGTCGAGGCTTCAGTCTTCTTAGAAGTAAAAAGTAAGTAATCTAGAGCAAGCAAATTTGAAGAAATGAAAATATGACACGTTTTTCTGTGTTTGTTTTGAATTTTTTTAAATAATGATTGGATTTGATTAATGGTATTTTTGTCTTGATTTTAGGAATATTTTCTTGATTGAATTACTAGTATATATGTTGGTCGGATTATGTTTACTGAAAATAAAAATTAATTTCTTGGTAAAGACTATAAGCAAGAGTTACATTTAGATCATTCGTATACACATAAAGTTTATTACATGTATCTTAGTAACTTTTGTACTTTTTTACGAATTGATAAATCATTTTCATTTCATCATCAAATTTTTATTTCATTTTTCTCTTTTTATATACAGCTCCTCCTTTGATTTTAATGAAGACGAAAACTGTGAGTAGATCTGGCGACAATTTCAGCTTGAGTGTTGATTTCATAAGTCTGACATATGCCCCCGAGGTTCACTGGTTCAGGATCATGGAAGGACAAACGGGGGAAAACGCTGTCAACAATGAATTAAACAGAATCTCCTATGCGATTGTTAAAGACAACATTACATTCAACATTCCAAGTTACATGTAGGTAAACTCTTGATGAATTATTATACAGAAACTGAAATAATTACATGAATATTAAAAAAAAAGATTCTATTAAAATAAAAAGGGTTTACGAGTCTGGAAGTAAAATGAACTATTATAATAACCTGTCCATCTACAGATGAATTTATTCGGATAAGTATATATTTCTTTCTTTCTTTTTTTCTATAATTTTATTTTACCTTTCAGAACCAAACTGAATACAAGTAATCCTGGTCGATATATTACATTTGTCAAGAATGATATGGGTACAGGGATTGTGGAATATGTTGCTGGTTCTAATGGTATCTATCTATCTATCTATCTATCTATCTATCTATCTATCTATCTATCTATCTATCTATCTATCTATCTATCTATCTATCTTTTTTTCTTTCTTTCTTTAATCATACAGTTTATTTGTCATCCTTATGTAAAGCGCCAAGAGAATTACATAATAGTATGCAAAATTGTAACAAGTTAACAAAATTATTATTATAAGTTGCTTTTTTTATTTATTTTTTTTTTTGCTTTTTTATCAATTTAGGTTTACTATCAGTAAATTATGTTTATGTATTAATTTTAATCTAGAATCATAATGTACGTATATATTGTATTTTGCCTGTTTGCTGTATTAATTAAAGTTGGTGTGTGTTGTTGCTAGCTGCATGCTTAAACAATGTTCTGTATTGAATTTTTTTTTTTTTTTTTAGAAAACAATAATATTTTTTTCAACATGTAATATACCTGTATACCTGTTCTATGTTCAGGTTCAAGTGATGACCAATCGGATACATCAACTGCTCTGATAGTAGTGGGATCCTTGTTTCTAGTACTTGGTATTATTTGTCTGGGCGTGGCAGTCTTTCTGTATTATAATCTGAGTGAGTACTGAAATTATTGGATAAACTTTTACTGAATTTTTAATATCTAATGTATGTTTTGTAATGCCCCAATCACAAAGTGCCGGATAACGCTTGTAACAGATCTTTCACGAATGAGAAAACTGCGACAAATGTATGTTGACACACCGCTGATGAAGGATACCGCTAGTAGTTGCTCGTTTCGACTCGGGTCCAACGGACGTCAACGTTAAAGTAGTCAGACTGGTCAAGTACAGTACATGAGCTGCAAGGAACTCGCATTTTTCAACCGTACTTGAAGCAGACCCCTTAGTCCGATGGAAACCGTTCCAAGTCCTGAACAAGTTCAGTATTTTCTGCACTGGCAGCAGGGAAACACGGACTTCACCGGAACTCACCAGACGCATCTGTCGCTCAAGATAACGCATGCAGGCGGGGACGAATGAATGAATATTTTTTTAGAGAAGCGTTATTCGGTTAGGTGTGACAGATCATTGTAAATTGAAATCAAAATTCATAAAACTAATTAAAAAAATGTCATGAATAGAAATATGATATGCATACTTGCAGTTACATGTATGAATAAAGATTAATATTGTTTAAATTTGCTTGCATATTTTATTTCAAAGAGAAGACCAGGGAGAAGGTATATAAGGAAAGGCACGCGTCGTAAGTTATGATAGATCAAGGACTTTTACTATGTATAATTACACTGTGTAACTATGTATAAATTCATTGAAGATTGACGAATTGAAAATTAAAATATTTATATGTAGGTTGTTTATTTTACCATCTGCAAGTGCGTTGAATCAAACTGGAACCGATTATGGCGAAGGTGAGGTAAATCCTATGAATGTGGAACTCACCATACAGAAAGATGAAGGTACGATGTACTTCTTAGGACAATTAATACATACTTTTATATCTTCTATTTTTGATAATTTAAAATAGGCATTTACTCGTTAAATTGTATGTGCTTTACGAATGATTTAAAAAGAACAACTTCTGTTGTTTTTATTCTGACTTCAAACAAACTGTATCACTTTAATGAACAAAAAGAATTTTTGTGAAGTTAATGAGCCATTACTTGATATCCAAACTTGATGTATAGTGTCATCTCCTTTCACCACCCCCTTCAAAAAATGTGATAATAAGGTAGATAAATTGAAAACTTTATCACTGACGTTGTTAACTGTTAATTGTTATACAAATATGACTTCTGTTCCACATGAATACGTCTTTTAATTACTACCCATTTACCTGTATGACTGTATGTATGTACTTCTGACGATTTATATCTATGTTTTTTTCCGTATATTTGTTCCTCTTGTAACAATATACTTGGTTTGAGCGAAAAAACTTAACTTGAACATGAACTTGTATTAATACCCCGTTGTATATTCTCTTAGATTCATCGCCAGGTATTAGTGCTCCCAGTCTGCCTACCCTATCGGTCGAGTAAGTATCCAGATCACACACAAAGTTATAAATTCACTACACAAGAGTATATCTTTGTATCTTAAATGTACATGTAGATATGCTTATGCAGTTGTCAATGGTGTTTTTTGTTTACCCTTTTTTAGCAAGAAATACAAGCAAAAGAAACAAAATGACGGCGGAGTGTTGTATGAAAACAGTGAACTCAAGTCGTCGGACGGCAAATACGTCACCCTCACGGCAGGGCAGCCCCAAGTGCCGCTCTACGAGACACCCAAAACTCTAACTGACACAATCAAACTCAAATTTAACAAAAAAGATAAAAATACATATGCAAATGAAAAACCAAAAACGCCAAAGAAACCGGATACGAAGGTCAAAAATTATGCAAATATTAATTTTATGAAAGGTAAGAACAAATTATTGTTTTTAAAATACGTGTAGTAGATAATTTATCCTTGTTCCAGATTTTTCATTACTGGTACCTAACTGTTATTACCGGTACTTGAATTCATGTGAAGTTCATTTTTAGTTTGTATTGGTTTCATAACAAACATGTACCGCAATACAGTGTGTAGTATCGATATCATAATCTTTTCCTCTACCAAAAATTTTTAAAGTTATGCCCCTTTAGTTAGGAGTTCTATTTCAATAAATTCAATTATTGAAACTGATTTGTTCCAATATCATTTTTGCACCAAGCAGGCAAACTAGGTACATAGATATGATGAATTAGAGAAAGGGGGGAGGGTTCTACCAATTCAACGTAAAATTCACGAACCTAATGGGTGAACTTTTGATGCTTGCGCAGCTTTACTGATCATAGAATTGGTTACTTTGAAATGTACTCCTCTTGTACATAAATTACTTACGAATCTTCTTCTCAACTCCTTGTCATGTGACAAACTGAGTGTATTACTGTGATGAGGAGGAAGGAGAAATGATCTTACCAAAAGTGTGAAATTTTTGGGTGTGGGGCTCAGCTGATTAGGTGAGGTTCTTTATAGACATTATCACTTTTGTGACAGTAGAAGTTGATTTTAATACTAGGTATTGAAGGCATCTCTGAAAAGAGCAGAACTTCTCTTTACAAATAAGACCTGCATGCCCTGGCTGCATTCACAACCCACAGGCCTGACGTTATAAATTTTTCTCATAATAAAAAAATATATATACCCTCTACCTAATCATAAACTTTGTGTAGTGGGTATATACTTTTACATAACATCAGGTGTCTGTGTCACAGCCATATACATGTAACTAAAGCCTCACCCTCATCTGAGATCCACCACCCGGGTAAAAATGTCAGCCCGTTAACTTTACACATCAATTTAACTGTTTAAAAAAAAATTGAACGTAAATCCCATCCTAACCAATAGATTTTTTACCCTTGCTCCATGACCAATTAATTGATGAGTCGGATATTACCCGTCTGGTATTTCCATCCACTGCGATAATCCTATACGGTTTTTTTCCCCAATAATTGTCATATGTCTTGTCAAAAAATGTTTAGATCTCAAACACTATATTCATACTTTTTTATCACTGTGTCAAAACCATCTGGTATATTCTGTCCCAAGATATTGTGCTGTCACATTTGGAGGGGTTTTTGAAAATAAAAATGCACATACCTGTGAAAGAAGTACAATTAAAATTGACGAAAGGGAAAATATCAAAGATAACTAAGTCTTCATTGACACATCATTTTTCACTCGGAAAAAATCACAGGATCGAAAACATCTTTCCTAAGGAAATTTATAATAGGAAATGTTGACATCTTTTCTCCGTTCGAAAGTCACTCGGAATACCTCGCACATTTTTTCAACGTTATCATCCGGGTACTTTCAATGTCTGTTGCAATGCAATATCCCCACAGACATCATATTTTTCAGTCGTGCATTTTAAAAAAAACCTGATAATCTAGAGGTGGCGTTTCATTGGAGAAATCTTGGATTTTTTTACTTCATTTTTTTGAATGAACATCGTTTGAACCCTGAGGTATTTATAAATATCGAGTAATTAAGCAAAAAGTGAATCGAGGAAAGCTTGAGACAGAGTATAGTGCCCCTTGGGTCACCCCACCTTCACTTGCATAACTTATTACTTAATCTTGACATTTGATGGACACTTTTTGGAACTGTATTGTACTCCGATGACCATTAAAGTACACACATTTATTTTATATTTCTTTCCTTTTATGCTAATTTTTTTAATTATTTACAGAAAAAGCAAAGACGTATGAAAACCATGAGCCAGGATCCTAGCAGCACGTATCGATAGGATCAGTATCCTAGCAGCATGTATCGATAGGATTTAAATAGTGATATTCTAGGAAGTCAGTGAACTTTAGCCCGTAATATCGCGTACGACCTAACCATGAAACAGGATGGTAGCAATACCGGTATAAAAGACCCTGAAAAGAACACTCTCAGAAGTCATGTGAAATATCGTATGACATAACTTTGTTCTGAAATTGGTTGCCATAATGAACTTTAAGAGAGAGATACAGTTGATCCATAACAACTGCGAATAAAATGCTTCATATGCCAATTTTTTTTAATTCAAACTGCCTAGAAAAATGAAAGAATTTCTCCAGGTATTATTTCAGTATTGTACCTTTATTTGTTGTATGTATGTAAACATGTTCAAGGAACGATACATGTGCTGACGATCGTCAATTTACACTTATATTAATTGAAAACTATCCATATTAATGAAATCTTTGAAAAACTTACATATTTATCTACAACCATTGAACGCTTTCTATATAATCGTAACCTTTGTAAGACACACAGATTTATCTTCTACTCATATTTTTATTACAATTAGATTTTATAATCATTATGATAGTAGACTTTCTGTTCTGACATTTCATCATGTTTCAGCCCTCGCTTAAAGGTATATGTGGCGTATTTGGAGTAAACTTTTTGACATGTCAGTTTGAGTAAAAATATACATCATGCTTCTTATAATTAGAAGTTTTACAAACTCTAGGCCCATAAAACATGTTCTGTCTTGTTATTTGTCTCTAAACTTTGCTACACGTCTGATGTATATTAATGTACGTGATTCGCCATTTATAACACTACTGCGCATGAGTGCGAGAAAACCCAGCATTGAAAACACGATGGAAGTACAGTTTGTTTACAAATTAGAATCACGTTTTTCATGTCTTAAATTAAATAATTCTTATTATTCCTATATTCATTAATGTAGAACGATATAAATTGTTAATTATGTGTAATAAACATGAAACACGATTTTAGCATTATCGACACGGTAAACGGAGTACCCCTCCCTGACGGATGCATGTACTAAAAGTGTATATTTATTCTTTACTCAAAAATTCCTCTAAACGAAAATCCACTTGTAGTTTATAACTTATAAAGTAAAGACACGGAACATATGGAGCACGAACCTGACTAGCAAAACCCCTACAACTTCATGATGGAATCTTAAGGATGACGTTTACTCAGAATAAAAAAAAATTCCACTGATGATAATAAAAACCCATCTATTGTATGTTATAGAGCTTTGATTCTAGTGTTATTTTTCACTTTCAAAAAAGTAGGCCAATGATCTAGTTTTTGAGTTAATGGCAATTGAATATATTTCAAGAAAAATCCAATAAAATTTTACACTACGATTGAGAATTTCTTAATTGTAAAAATATTAGAAATAATTAAACACTTTAAAAATGAAATACAGTTTATGAATCGTAGTGGCATTAAATAAATATAAAGCATTAAAATTTCAGCAACAATTTAAAAAAATATTCCAGTCCGAATTTCTTCTATCAGTTTTTAAATCCATACCCATTTTTGATCAAATTTTACAAAAAATTGAATGATGATAACACAAAAACATTTATAGTATTAAACTACTTATATTGACCTTATTCTGTTGGCATGAAATTTATATGAGCTCAATGATCAAAATTTTGAGATATGGTGTCTTTTATCGTTTTTAAGCATTTTTCAATATTTCTGCAATTCGTGCCATACGATAATTTTAATGAATAAGTGAGGTAAACTCAACAGAAAATATGCAAAATTATAAAGACTAAAATATAAAATCGTAACTTTTAATATTCGAGTACTGCCAAAAATGTTTGAGCGGAAAACAAAATCTGCAAAATTTAGTCCGAATTTACTCTGTTTGGCTAAAAGTCATTTTTTGTGTTTAGAACAAATTTTACTCATGACTTTGAACTTTATAACAATCCGAATTTGAGAACTCAAACCCTGAGTAAACGACACCCTTAAGTTTAATTCGGCTTTAATTCATATTCCATCAATCTACATGGTCTCAGATGACGCTTATCCTTATCTGTCTGTCTCTCTTTTCTTTCCTTGCTAAATCTGTCACACTTAACGGTCTACCCCTCTTTCTCGTCGTCGCCATTGTTGTTGATAGACCCGAGATGGATGTCACGTGACCCATTTAATTAAGGCGGGGTAATTCAAAATCTTTTGTATTTTTTACCGTAAAAAATATTCTTTTTTATTTCTTGTATCTTTGTTATACAATTGACTTATACAGCGTAATTTACGTGAAAGTTCTATCTTTAGATAAACTAATGAAGCAAATAACCAGATCTTACACTTATATTATTGTTTTTCACTAAAAATACGCCACATATACCTTTAAATGTATGTTCATTTTTTAGAGCTATTAGTAAATATTGCTAAATATAGTTACATGTAAGATATTAGTATACATAGTCATCGATGCCTTTGTCATGTCTACCCATACGTCAAAGAATTCCATTTATTTATTTCATTTGTGTTTTATACTGTGTCTTTTTAATTGATTATACAACGATTTTGAATTTGTTTTATTTCTATTAATATTTTCCTGTCTATACGAAGTTTCACTTCCTTTGAGAAGAATTTGAATTATAGTACTTCTTATACTTAATCCATTGGCTTTTGTTTGTTCGTATGTAAACATTTTACAGTTTCAACTTCTTTTCAAGAAATTTAAAGGTTTGTAACTTAGTTATTTGACATATCAGAAATCCGTTTTCATATTGCATTTTTATGGCCCCTGGATGGGGCTACTGTCATGTTGTAAATTTTGAATTTACCGGTTGGCAGTAAATACAAAATTTATAGCATGACAACTGTTGACACTACCCATATATTGAAAGAAAATTAAAATCCAAATAGAATTCATTACAGGACGACACACTGTTTGGTTAGCAAACAGAAAAGAAATGTTGGAAAAATACTTACTGGTTCTGCCTTTTAAATATACGATTTTATTTTACTTTTAGAACAGGTAATGCAAAATTGCCTATAGAACGAGCTAGATGGTATGATATACCTCGTGAAAACCGTATATGTTCCATATGTAACTGTAATGAGATAGGAGATGAATTTCATTATTTATTCCATTGTACAGATATAAAAATTAAAGATAAGAGAGTTTAATACATACCTTGATATTTTTACACACAATCTAATGTTTACAAATTTCAACATCTATTTAATACTAATAATAAAAAATTGTTGATTAAGCTGTGTAAATTCATTAAAGTTATAATTGAGAGAGTTAGCTCTCTAGGTTAACTGCCAATCAAACTTTTTTCCTTGTCCTTTTTTCTTTTTTTTTTCAATTTTCATTGTCACTCTCCAATGCGTGCAATGTATTATTGTTCATCGATTCTTCTCAACACTGTAATTTAAGCAGTTAAGAGAATAAAGAAATTGTCATTGTCATTGGTTACTAGTATTTTCCTTATGACCTTTTGACTGACCACGCAATGGGAAATAATGGAATGTGTGGATTGGTCAATAAATTAAAAGGATGTTGTTTATGTTCTAATTTTTCAAGTCAAATAGTTCCATTAAATAAAATTAACAGGTTTTATACTATATATTACTATATATATATATATATATATATATATATATATATATATATATATATATATATAATATTAGCTGCAGGTCTATAGCTCCCGGTCAGAAAAATTCGAATGGACGACTTGGGAGCTACAGTGCCACCCATTGGAAAAAATGTGTATTTATTGCGCAGCAAGACGTGCGCTAGTTTTGGACTGATTAACCTTATTTATACGCAAATTCTGTGAAAACAGATAGTTTCATTAAATTTTTCATGCAATTTACTTCTGATTTCGTACCTTTACTTGCCTCAGACTTTCCCTGAAACACTCTACCTACCTCGGTAAATCAAATTTGATAAATTTACATCCAGGTCGAGAGTCGCCATTTTTACATGTAAACAATCTGCACCACCTTAATTTACTGGGCTGGTGATGGTGTTTATATCCGAGGCAAGAAAAGTTGTGGTCCATCAGTTTAACTTTAATATCGTGTGACAAGTCTTACGAATTCCTGGATGACTAATGTCTGTAGAGTTAAACAGAAACTAATGCAGAGCTTATCTTATCTGCGCCATAGTTGTCAATGCACTTAACACTGGAGATAATGACTGTTTGGACAATTTGAAATAACTGAAAAGAAAAACCTTTCTCGTTCAGCTTGAATTGAACGAATACTAGCACTTACTAATACGTTTTCTAACAAAACAATAATATATATACATGTAGTAAAAAAAAATACCGATGCTTTGCAGATTTGTAACAAACTAACTTTTAAAAACTTTATTGCATTACATGATTTGGTAAATAAAAGCTGATTACATTTAATGCTACCCCGGTGGTTTTTTTTTGAGAAATTATCAGTTTTTACATGTACATACGTACATTATTTTTAAGAATTTGTTATAATTTTCACTGCCATCAACTCATTGACTTGATTAGTTGGTTTTTATAATCCCGATGTTTTAGTCTTTAATAGCAAACAGTCCAAATTAACGCTTTGCAAAAAGTAAATTGAGTTCTTTCCCTTTGCAGGGTCAAACCGAAGGTCATATGGACTAAAAAACTAACATTCCTCTTCTTTATGCTACCAAACATTTGGGATTTCTCATATCTGTGATGAATTCTCTTTGGTTTATGATTTATTTCTTAAATAAATGGGTGTTCATTTCCATCCCGGGGCAATCAAAATACAAGATTGAAACTACTTTGTTAAATGACAAATGTTACCAACTCCTTCGCATCAATTAAGGATCTATGTTCTTTCTCCAAAAATGGCGGCAAAGGGACATAACTTTAAGAAAGTGAGGATTCTATCATGGATCGGATTTTTTCTTTATTTCTAAACAAGCTAATATCTGGAACGTTGACTGAAAAGAGCGTGTCAAAAACAAAAAATACAGAATTGTAGGATTTAAACAAAATATGTCACATTCATCAGTGGACAGTTAGATCGCCGGTGAATATGAAAATTGTGTAAAAACTGTAATAAATCCAATCATACAATACTAGAGTAAAAAAGATTATAAAAATGTAGGAAATAGATGTCATATAATATTGGGTGTATAACGGTAATAAATCGATTGTGACCAAGTGGTACTTAAAGCAAATACCATGCAGTTACAACTGATTATTTAAAATAATACACCTAAAAACCTAGACAGTAATTCCAGGAATAAACTCCCCTAAAGAGCTTGAAAAAAATCGTGTTTACGTCCACATGAGTCAAATTTTAACATTCCAGGTTTTTCACAAGGGTTTCCCACCAACGCAATGTCGTAAACCCACAAACAACCGTTTTATCAGATATGCCCTTCAAAATTATGTAATAAAAGACATAATTTATGTAACGGAATTCAAGACTTACTTGCAATTGACTAAGATTGTGTACATGTATATCGTCAATCACCATGACAATTTTAGCGCTTTGCCTGCAAAGTAATTATAAGCCTCTTCAGCCAAAAGATGCTATATTTTTTCACTTCATTGTTGAATTTATGAATAACTGAATTACAATACAGTCTAAAGGTAACTTTTTTTTATCTGAAAATGTGTGAATCAGGAAAAACCCCCACATTGATTACTTTACTTAAAATTAATTCATGAGCGTTTAAGACGCCATTTAAAAAAGCCAAGGACGGCTATCGGCTCCTAAGAATTAAATACTCTTAATATGATGCCCATATCTAAGTTTGAATTACTCGTAGAATTAGGACACGTGGTTTGCAAATAATTAAGAGATTTTTAGATATGAAAATTAAACTTGTAGAAGCAATATTAAACCGTGGTTAATATATCTTTAAAACAGCGGGACACAGAAAGAATGTGACATTCCCAGTAAATTAGAAGATCTAGATCTCTTGATACATAGTGATCCGATATCACGATTTAATTAATATAACATTGAAAAACCTTACTACTTTATACTTTCCCGAAACGCAAAACGCTAATTCAAAGTTTGCCCTCGTTTTGTATAATGGGAACCTTCTGGTAGAGGTAAAACAGATGATTTCTCCTCAGGAACAATTCTAGTATAGACCTTCTTGGCAGCCAGGATGGGTTAAGTCATAAAATTATCACACGAAACAAATAAAATATCGTCAAGGATGTAAGAGGTGCTTAAAGACCATCTCCGATGTGAAGGATATTTGAATCAAATCTACCAAATATATGTAAATTATCCTCGAGACATTACATGTGTGTTACTTTATAAGTTTTTTTTTGAATTATATAAATATTACATCATTTGTTTACTATAAAGTTAAATTAAACGTATCATATTTTGTTGTTCGCCAAACGTTAAACCAAAGAATCTTCATGTATATCGTTGAGTTATTCAAGAAAAATAGTTACTGTAAATATCTAGATTAATATATGTTTAGATAAGCTTTTGAAAATCAAATCGAAACTACTTAAACTATAACATTTCCATTGTCTTTAGATTACACAACTTTAATGAGAGCACACGGCTGTCTTGGGCCTTATCTTTGACATGTGCTTAACAGATAAGACCCATTCGTCTATCTATAGAGAGACAAAGCGGCCATCTTGGTGATCCTAGGAAAATTCACTTCGTTTTGCCATTCACTATGAGAAAAAAAAAACAACACCGAAGACAATTCACGTCTTTACAGACTGATTATACAAAACAATCTTTTTATGACATTGTTGAGTATCAATGTCTGTATCTGTGATACATGACAGTTTACTGACCCATGAACGAGAAACAGAGAAACATTTTGTCGAGAGAAATAAAAGATCAGTGTCTTGTATTTGAAATTCAGATTCTAAATTATAAAAGTTAAGAATTTCATTCACGATTACAATGGAATTATATCATTAAATGGTTAACGATGTTCTAGTACTTATTTTGCGTTTTTATCTCGTATCATTAGTGCATTTTGACCATGAATGATACAATTTTGAAATTGTATCATTAATGGACGGCCGTGTAGTTCGTTAATGACAAAATAATATCATTAATGATCAGGACTCTGACCACTAATATAAATGGATCTTTATATCATAATTTATTTAATGGATACTGTATCATTAGAAATTACAAAGTTACTCCTTCAAATACTCTTTTTTTTAATTCAAAACTAAAACCGCACAAAATTACGACAAGATCTTATATGTCTGAAAATTTACATCAAGAAACAGGGGGAAACAGCAAGCAGCAAATGCATGCGTCGGTATTTCTTTTTTTTTCCACGAAGTTTCTAAATTAGTATTTATCACTACTGATCTTGACTTTGATCTTGAAATGCTAGTTTTCAAGATAAGAAAATATGAATATGTAGCAGATTTTTGAGAAAATTACGTTAAGCAGCGCCTAGTTGAACATTTAAAGTATTTTTTGATTTTTTTTTAAATTTGATTTTTAAAGGAAACATTCATTATGAAGAGTACGCCAATGTAAAAACTTGCCGATCTTTAAAAGCTCTATTTATAACAATTTCTTGATCATTTTCATCAAGCTTTATCAACATTTACTAAAGAATTGAGATCAAGTATTGCAAGATACTGATCCAATTCAGGTCAAACTATATACTTGAATTAAAATTGCTTGCTTCCTTTAAATGTAAAAAGAAAGTAACTTAAAACTACACCCTTGCTTCCGGATAAGCTAAGTTCATTGTCCATGCTGATGCATGGTTATAAGTACGAGCTAGAGTTTTAAAAAAATTGTTTTGGATCTTCTATTCATGATCAATTAAAATAACATTAACATTTAAGAATTTATATTAAACTTAAATTTTAAGCCATATTGTTTTTAATTTTACAAATATACATGTTCATATGCAAAGCACAATGATGTGGATTAACTTGAAAAAATATAGATTTGAGGATTCATCAGTCAGAGATAAGGAGTTAAGTCTACCGACTCGGCGGCCATCTGGGGAGTGTCATGGAACCGAAATCTGTAAAAATCTTTAACGGTTGTAAAAGCACAAGGCACATTTTTGCTAATAAATCCACGCAATTTTGAAATAAATGCCCAAACATTGTCTTAACAACCTATCACACACTAATGTAGAAAAAATATACATTTTTTGAATAAACAAACTCATTTTTTATCTGTGGATGAAATTATTTGCGTTGAAGTCTTTGGGAAATAAAGCTCACATATTTATGTCTTCGTTCTTTCTAGACGCTGTAATTTTTTTTCACTGAAAGTTTGTCAGACTCAAAAAGAAAATGTGAAAAACACATCTGCTCGATAAAATGATCCTGGCGCATAAGTTCGTGTAACATAAACTTAAGATAGATTCTTCTTTCTTTCTTAATCCGTTTTTGCTCGTGAATTCCTGCTGAGCGTTTAGATTGCAATGTTCCAAAACACAATACCATAGAGTTTTGTCATTCAAAACAAACAAGTTTTGTTCGACAAAAACGCGTAGAGATCAAAGTAAATATACATAAAACTATGTAAATCTCGCTCGAATATTAGTGAAGAATGCCGATCAGAGAATAACGGGAAGGCCTGATGAGTTGGTGTGTACTTCACAAGAAATATCATTATCACCAGCAGTTTGTGTAAGTGCCGGCACCCATCTTTGGCAAATTAAAGGTGTCCATTGCCGACAAAATGAATGTTTTCTTTAGAAACTGTAAAGAGATTCCCATGAATAAAATTTTAAAATCTTGCAAGGGTTTATATTGTTTACGTTAAAGGGGTAATGCTGCTTTGTACTTGGGTTTTGTTGTTGCTGTTGGTCTTGCATAATAACAGACCTAAAGATATTCAAGAATGACAAAAAAAAAAAGAACTTAAGAAAAAAAATGTGAATTTTCTTTTACACGTCATTTGTCTGATATATCGGATAAGTTACGTTAATGTTTAAGTTGTTCAGTCATTGCATTAATCATAAGATGTTGCAGCGATGATATCACGTGTTCTTTTAACGGGAGGCTGCCTCGAAGTGACTACAACTCAAAAACGTCGCTGATCAAACAGACAGATATACATAACAGGCCTAACGGTTCAAGACACGGGCAATTATTGCATGGATGCATTGAAACATCCACCACCAACCGGGGTATCTCAATAAACGTTCTCATGACAGTATCTTATTACCAGTAATGGATAATTTATGTGTTTTCTTAAAAAACACAAGGTATGGTCGGTGATTTATGCATTGTGCTATGTCAAACAACAATATGAAAACCCATTATTCTGCAATTTCAAAGTAAACTACGAATATATTTGAAATATATTTACAATGATTAACATCTTGCTTCAGAGTTAGGCTGGGATATATATAATAAGAATCATGGTAAGATTTAGACATGTAAAATGGTGCAAAACTGAAAGAAAGAACCTCGAGACAAAAAGAAAAAACCGAGGCAAAAACTGTATCACAGTAGAAAAAGCGCCCCTTCTCAGTTTATTCACGTAAAAGATGATCTCCATACATCACCAGTTATAGGACTTTTAATTTTACATTATACTCTGTGAAAAGATCTCTAGATGTTGAAGCACCGTGCGGTTCGTATTACGTATACACTCACCACGAGTTGCGTTGAAACATCCTGTGTTTCTGGCCAGACTGCCAGAGAGAGCAGACGTTTGGTTTAAGAGCAGGGAGGTTTAGCAAATATTACGCACATAATTATTAATTTTGGATCTTGATTATTACCCTCCCAACTTGACATTTGATATTCAGTTGGATGGAGTTTGATGAAGCATTGTTGACTCCCATCACATCATAAAATCTACTTAGCGTCCGAAGAGTAAATAATCCATTGTGAGGTAGGATAACTTTGAATAATTTCTTTATTTTCAAAAGATGCAAAATATTTGTTTCTGTGGATTATTTTAAATACCAATAAGTGTTATAAATGTTTAATTTTAGAGGTCCGTTTTGAGTTTTGCAGTATCCCCCTAATATTAAAACCTTATGCCACTTGTATTTATCTTGTTAATGCCTTTGGCAAATTTGATGTTTACAGCCATATTTGTCTTAAACAGATCAACCGATCGACATATCGTAGGAATACGAAACTCGCTAAATGCCTTCTCCAAAGTGCAGCTATTTAATTTTCGTGTCTTATACATGTATATGTTGAATTAAAGTTAAAGCAATCACACCTGCTACTGTACAACTTTAATGCACAAGTACTGTCGATGTGTTGCCTGATAGCAAGGGTAACTTATGCTATAAATACCGAAAAATTCCTACCGAAATGTATGAATGTCATATCAACGTTTCGGATTTGTTCTTGAATTGTGTTTGTCATCTCGCCATGCAGATTTTGAGCTTTTTGGTGCATTGTTGAGCAACCTCCAGACATTGCTGTGGGGCTTCATTAACCAAGAAAAACCACTAATGTAGTTACGTCATGTATCTTAACATTTTAATTAATATATCCGATGGGATAATGTGTATTACCTCCCCGTGGTTCTAATGCTTAAAAGCCACAACGATGAGATTTGAATTCTTTGCATGTATCGTTCTAAAATTATAACGAAAAAGAGCCATGTAAAGGCTAGTACCAACGTTAACACAGCTTTTGCATTGTAGACATGATAAAACAATATGCTACAGGGAACTCACAAACAAATATATCTATCAATCTATTGTTACGTTGCATGAATAAACATTTCAATACATTCAAAACTTCATGTCTATTTAGAATATGCTTTTTGGAAACAGATTTGGTGTGCAAGGAAAAAATTCGATTATTAGCAAAACTTATGATTATATTATATAGAAATAATTACCATAAAAGTTTGACCCTGAACTACGCCCATTTAAACTTGAATTGTTTCAAGCAAAAGCAGGAACTAATATACTTAATTACTACAAAGTTGTACATAAGCGCTGAGTGATGAATATTACAAACATAACTATTCTATGGAGGCGTTATCAAGGAAAACACTTGTAAGAAGTTGAGTTATTCTTAGTAGGTTAATGGTGAAGACGAGAAAAAAAAAGCAAAATGCCCCTCTTTTCGAAAAAATGTTTAAGAACCCACTTTATATTAATACTTTAGTAAATTAATTCCATATTTTGAAGTGTACATTATGCATTGAAAAGCCTGAAATGGCAGCAAACAGTAATTTGGTAATAGTTGCATATTATCAAAAACTTATATCAAATCATTCAAATTTTACTATTCAGATATTGTAGGTACTGAAAAAGAAAATCATTCCTTTAAATATTCAAGGATAAATCTAAAATGAAATGATGCATAAGCAAGGTCATGATAAAAGTATCTTTTATTTTCAAATTGTGGAACTTCAAGATAAACACGAAGCTGTTTTCCGATAAGAAGATAAACAATAATTTTACTTTGAAAGCTTCTCCTGTTGCATTTGATTGCGTGAAGGTTTGTGTGCTCAACACAGAATTATAGGTTGTCTCCCGCACTGTCAGAAATATATATAATGTTCTGGTGTTTCTAGTGCAGAGGATTTAAACACCTTATCAATTCGAGCCGACTACAATTTGATAACAGTTTTGAAAAAAAAAAGAAACTGTAGCCTTGAGAGAATTTTTTTCCATATGAAAAAAATAGTTTTCCGTTAAAAAAACCCGCAAGTTTTTTTCGAAGCCTTCCAACAATAGCTACTATTCCATCATTTTGTACATTACAATTCCTTTTGTGTTTTGAAATAATGACACTCCGAACTACACGTTTATGTTCTTTAATGTTAAGAGGGGAAGTTCTATTTTCCTATGTCATAATGAGCATTTCTCGTCAATAACGCGTGACTTAGATTGAATAAAACAATGTCCTTGAAAATATATCGTATTTTCTTTTTTTATGTTCTGAATCAATGAACAAGCTTTTTTTGTGATATTAACATTTTCTAACCATGCGCAGCATCTTGAAAAGTTTGGCCTCATAAATACGTTGGCTCACTATATTTTATAGCGCAAGATTTATTGTTAAGAAGTTCCTGAAGTGTATGATAATATATCTTATCTTTTGGCATCAAAACTGATTGCCTTTTTAGAAGAAAATTTAAACGGATGATCTGACATGACACAGTGATATTTTTTTCCTCAAATCTCGAATTGATTAAACAATTAAAAAATAGTCAGAATCATAATATTAAACAATTTATTTGTTGGATTTATATTTATTTAAAAAAAAATCATTTTAAATGCGACGCCTTTTGACAAAAATGTATCGAAAATGGAGACGTCTAGACGAACCTTTATAAAAGGCTGAGCTATTAAGCAAGAGAGAATGAATATATTTGTGTAATGCAGATAAAAATATCAAACTTTATGTATTTGGAGGGGCTTACAGAACCTGTCGGACATGCGGCAGTTTTAATGTTAATGGTAATTGTCCTTTTCGAATAAAACAATTTAGCGGCAAACTGAATTGAATTAAATAATTTTATATAAACATAAACAATAATATATGAACAATTCTACTAATTACGATGACTCTTTATATAAAAAAAAAAATAATAAATTGATATTGTTCTTTTGATTGTTTCAATTTTTTGTAAGTTTGAATTAATCTTTCACCAGCTTACACCTGCTGGTATGGTTTTTTTGTGTGGAGTTTTTAGCGAATTTTGTCTGGTTGATAAACATTAAGTACGCATGTGTACGGTTCACAAGCCTCCCCCGCAAAGGAGTATTCTCTGTGTGTTGGCAATAATCTGAATGTTTTGCCTTCAAGCGTTATACTCCCAATCCTTCCAGTTTTATGATAGGTCTTTTTTGTATTTTTAGTGGAAAAAGAGTCAGCATTGCGGTCACCTACTTTTTTAGTTTATGAATCATTATGACTTTGCGCACGAATCAGATTAGCTTTCTTCAAAAAAATAGTATATGCTTTTAAGTATTGAACGGCACAATGACACAATAAATGTACATGTATTGTGAATTAAAAAATAATTGAAGTCATTTGATAATGCTGTCAAATAATTTCTGAAATAAAAAGGGATTATTATTACTGAAAACCCCACGTGCATCATACCGAAAAGTTAATATAATTATTATTATAGTATTAAACTAGTATTGGGTTTGAAGCGATCAGATGACCCTCTCTGATCACGTGACTACTTGACACACCTACAACCGCATATTGGGCATCCTGCTTAACTTGCGAAGTATATGCATATCCAAGTTTCAATATCACTCAATTGTAAATGAATTACAAAAAATATTAAATGTTACGAAAGTTATTATTCAACAGTGACATTGTAGCAGAAATGTACATCTTCACTTGTTACTCAGATTACGGATTTAAAACTTTGTTGCTGACAATTGCACAAAATAATGCAAGAACAATCCCTATTTGAACAAGTCGCATTCATATAAAGAATCAACTCTTATAGACAAGAATGGAGAATTGGTTTTAATTCAATTCTAATTTAGGTCATGGTCAAGGATAAAACTGCTAAAACGCATGTTACTGTGCAAGTTGACCCTAAAATAAACTTTAATATAATCGTGGTCAGGTGAGAGAGATTATCATCTGAAAAGCCATGGGTTTATTAATATCGTAAAAATCATGCATTTATCGCAAAAAAAATTGACAAATGAAAAAAATGTGGGTTTTTTTTTTTAGAAGTTTCACATTTCATTCGTGAAAGAAAAAAACGAATCTGTGAATTTTTTTTAAAAAACAAATCAATTCTAGTAAAGTATCATTTAGCGCGTTAAGTGTTCGACAAGGAGTCCTCCCAAAGTAAATCTTATTTCCTCAATTAGTTTCAAGAGGTGCTACAAACAGAGGAGATATAGCACCACCAATCGCGTGTGATGTCGTACTTCCTATATCAGTGACCCGTCAACCTAGGACGTTCTTCAGTGGTTAAGATGTACACCCCACCTTGCGCTTAAACCCCTTTTATCCGTAATTATATGCAGTGGAAAATCAATTATTCAGTAACCAATGAAAATCTCTATTTAACGTGTCATGAAATTCATGTTAAAGTTTCATTAATTCGATCAATCCAACAATCCGAGCAAGAGAGAGAGAGATCATGCTCATTTTTGTGGGTTCATAAGGTTTTTGTCAAATGATAATAAAACGAATTAGAATTATACATGTACTAAAGCACAGTGATTCAGACCCCCATTGATCACTGATACAACTTTATAGTAATGAGACACAAAACATATGTTCGGAAAGAAAATAAATCGGTAACACTAGCATCTCTTTAGTTGGTTTGAAACTTGAAAATTTACAGGGTTTTTATTTTAATTTTTTTATACAAAATTATGCATTGCAGTCCAAAAAAAATAGTTTAACCACGAAATGGCCAATTAAATTTCTTTAAAAAATTAAACATTTTTGTGGTAAAACCAAGAGGTGTACTTGATATTTTTTTATCACTTTAATCAATTTCAGAGACATTTCACAAAGAAAATGTAACAAAAACTTGTTTATATGTTAAAAAGAATTAAATTCATTTCTCCAACACTGTCTTGCGATCCACAATATCGAATGTAGATACGTGATAAATTACATTGCATGCTTTCTCATCACATTTATAAAAAAAGTTTTGGTTTTTGAGAGCAAAACAGTTGATTGTCCCCCCGTTTTGGTGAACAGACATGTGTAATTTAAAAAAACCCCATGTGGTTTATGTCAGTTCTTTGTACTACACGCAGGGATATACCGGTATACCGGTAGTCAGCTATTAAGGGCTAAAGAATGTTTTGACTTGGTTTTATGAAAGGTTAGATATGCATTGCTTGTACGTTTGTAGCTTTAATATTTGTGTATTGGTATATTGGTTATTAATGAAGGCAACCGGCAATATTGAATGTATATTTTCCGTAACATACTTTGACACAAGAGCAAATACAACGAGAGAGAGAGAGAGAGAGAGAGAGAGAGAGAGAGAGAGAGATGTTAAAAAACCCAATTGTTTCGATGTGCAAGTTTTGTTCATGGACAGTTTAATTTTGCATGTACGACATTTGATAGTTAGTATATCCACCTTTTCAATAAGCTATGGTATATATAAATAAATAATTCATTCAATGTCTTAACACAGATTGCATTAATCATACCTTTAAATGTACCTGCAGCATACTTGACAACGGTTTTCTTTTCTTTTTTTTTCTTAGCTATGGAGGGCTCGCTTTGGTTGACGCTAATGGCCACTTGTATGGTTCTAAAGTATTCACATTCCATTTGTAAGTATGGTTTGTTTTTTAATGATCTATGACATGAGATACGATAAAACTAAGAGAATGTGTGGGCTCTGTATAAATAATACGTCTGACGACTCGTTGTTTTGCTGCTGTAGCTTTCCTAAAATGCAAAGGCGTATATCAGTTTGATCATGTTGCAAACATGTGGATTTTTTTTACAGTCATAAAACTGCACATGGTTCTAAAAATCTCTGTTAGTCTACCGACAATCTAACCATCGCCAAACACTTCAAAAGTATATGGAAAGAGTTACATAATTTGAGCTGCAGCTTAACTATGATAATGTGTATTGATTCCAGCAGCTTTTAGATAAATAAGAGTGTCTCAAAGATATCTGTTATATCTTTAAATATGTGTCTGAAAATCAGGATGATAAAATCTCATAAAAAATATCTGCATACCTTGAGAAATTATAACACGAAGATCGGCTAGACGTTTGCTAGTACCAAAGGAAAAAATATCCAATTTTCTGACAACTTGTAATTTTATGTACGGCTAGAAACGTATTACTGGTTAGGGTTTCATAAAGAAAGGAATGGAGCTTGAAATGTTTATGATCCTTGTTAGACTAAATTTTTTATGTATATATTATCAATATTTTTGTACTGACTTATGCTAGAAAACACCAAGTCACTAGAAGCTAGCAGTCAATTAGGAAAATACATCGAAATACTTACAGTGCTCGAGTGTAAAGAATTTTTCTTGTATCATCGTTGACATGTTTCTAATCAACGATTAGAGAAGAAAGTAAATTGTACGATTGACAAGCTTTGAGGCAGTGAAACTTGCCTGAATAAGAAAAAGTTGCATTTACTCTTAATCAACTGAAATTGATCTTTATCTACCAGCCAATAATAAATCGTTTTTAAAACTTACGAACAAAATGTATTACCATTAACCTGACCCATTCGGTAAAAATACTCTACTGGAATTATTAGAATAGAGATTTTCAATATAATTTTTATTCATGTCATAACAATTTAAGACAATAAGTATATTTATGTACATGTATTAAAGGAATTTATGTGATCTAAATACCAATAGTTTTTATGTACCATGTATTGACTATGTATCGTGTAATTACTAATTACTGACATTATGATGGTATGGGGGATTGAAGGGTCTTTTGGGGTTTTTAAACTCTTTCCATAAAATGTTATTAGCTTGACAAGTATAAAGTACCTCAGGAACTTCAAAGGATGTTCGTTCACTCGAATTTTGTCATTTCTTTGCATTTAAAATCAACAGTGTGAAATACGTTAATTAAAGGAAAAGTATTCAGCGACTAAAACATTATCAAATTATGAGGAAAAGTAAAGGGCCATAGGAAGCATAGGGTGGTTTTCCGTTTATGAAGTTGATTGAGCCAGATGGCTTACTCGATGAAGACCATTTTTCATATTTCATTGCAAGAAAGGGGGTAAAGATAGCTTACACCCCTTTGTCTTTGAGCTGTTTTATCAGAGGAAACACAGTGTTATACTAGGGGCTCAACTGACTGTAATTTATCACATTCAGATTGAAATTGTATGTGTAAGGGTACTCTTAGTTGGGCGAATTAGGGGTAGGGGATGGAAGGGAATATTTTCAAGAATTAGGTACACCAAATTATTTTTTAAGAATTCCATTAGACCTTTTTGGAGATTTTGAACAGAGACAGAACAGACCTTTCATCCAATTTTGTACCACCGCCTTATATTGTTATCGCTTATAAAACTAATACAGTGGTCTAAGAGGTTCACTCATCTATCAATTTCCAACCACAACGTTAATCGTTAGGTGTACAACTACATGTAGATGGTGGCGGCCAGGTAAATGAATATTAAAAAGATAATTACCTGTGCCATATGTAGTCAGCAGAGCAAAATTACCCCGGGGAAGTATGAAGAACTGCAAACCCTGCTTCCTGCCCTTTTTTAGGGGAGTTTGTGAAGTTACCCGATCGGGTTTTTTTTCGCATCTAACAATAAGGGTTAAATGAGGATAACTTCCACATTATTTTAATGGTGAATACGAGTTGACTATCATGGGAGAGGATATAACTTCTAGTTAACAAGCTACAGTACACCCCCCCCCCCCTCCAAAGTAAACGAACTACGAGTTCATAAGTTTGCGTATCTTTCCTTAAAATCATCTTCCTTTGTTGATAAATGTCACAATTTAAAACTGTCATCATGAAGCTCCTAACCCTGACACTACCGTGTACGACCCTTATAGTGTTTGTCGATCTCTTCATACTGAAGCATTGGATTTGTTAACTTGAACTGAGTTTCCTTGACCGTTTTTGCCCTTATATAAAAATTAATGTTGATGAAAAACTGAAAACACACTTAAACTATCCTATGATAGCAAAATTAAGTTACATTCACTTTAAACCTTATCTATTTAAGCGTTCAAAATTGACGTTTTGTGAAATCTGTCCTATGTAAACTAAACATATTTCACAAGACTTTTTTTAGCAGCCTGATAACATCAGTAGACCAACTGTTTTTCTTAGTATTTGTATTTTTATAAATGTTTAGTGTTATCGACAAGTTGTTTATATCTCATCTTAATTTCTTTTCCCTAGCAAAAAAGATCTACTTTATAAACGCTTCTAGCTTCATGATAAGGAAAATTTATAAATCTACTAGTCGCCCAAAGATAAGACTATCATATATCTGCGAAAACTGTGCAGATGGAAGAATGCAAATTGACATCAAAAGTATTATTATGTGAAAATTCGCTGGGTGGTATACGATAAGATATTTAACATTTATGCTTTTTTCAAATTTTGCAACTTTAGAGCAAAACATCGTTGCGTTGTCAAAAGAATTTCGGTTTAATTATATTCCTAAATATAGAAACGGTTAATAATCTTGATCTTTTCGCGTAAGGATGTTAACAACAATATTTTCTTTTATCGACCAGAAATGGAATAGGATTCATGAAATTATAAACCAAAGTTTATGTTAAAATCTACTAACTAATAAAACAGTCGATAGATCGAAAGATTAGTAATATGTTTTTAAAAAGTTCCCACTATGCTCAACAGCGAAAAGTTACAAGTGGAAAACACATAACTACTGTGTTATATTCATTATTTAAAGTGGTACTATATATTTTAAAAAGAAATCATGTCGAATTTGCGAAATCCGTAAGTCTTAGACTACTTCTAATGTTTCCTTTTTCTTTTACAGCCGATTACGAAGGTATGCATTATAACTTACATTTATCCAATACTTTTTTTTCTATACAACATAACTACTTCAATTACTCATATCTTTTAATAAAATCAGCTTTTACCTTCGTACATAACATACACAGTAATGTCTTCAACGCTGTGACATATTTTCTTACAGAGGGACTACCTTTTGACTTAGGATGCGGTAATTCTATGGATATAGCCTTAATGTTAGACACAACGACGAACAATCCCTCTCAACATGACGAATTTAGGAAATTCTTAACTGACTTAGTAGACGAATTTCAAATTGATTCTGGAAAGGTTCGAGTGGCTTTAGTGACTTTCAGCTCACAACCAGTGCTACATTTCAGACTTGATAAATACACCAATAAAAACGATATTAAGTCGGCCATAAGAAATGCAATGTTTACCCCTGGTGAAAGAAACTTTGCGGATGCTTTTGATATGGTGAGGAGGCAGGTTTTCTTTGGGCCATTCGGGGATAGATTTGATGCACCAAATATAGTTATATTGATAACATCTGGAAATTCCCAAAGAAAAGAAATTGAAGCTGAACAGCAAGCGCTTACTTTGAAAGACCAAGCCAGTATTCTTGTTATACCAAAAGGTGTATCAAACTTAAAAGAAATTCAATCCTTTGCCAGTGATCCATATTTGGAAAATACATATGAACTAGGGGCGTCAGAAAATATGAGTTTGATTAAAGATCTTGTATATGTTGGGATTTGCTCCAGTAAGTATAAATTTCTTCATGATCATTTAATTTTAAGAACTTTGTTCTCAGTTTACGTCTTTCGAAACGAGACCTATCAACAACGACTTTCAAGGGGGCTGGATGGTTGTGGCAGTTTTTAGACTATGTTAATCTTCCTTAAGCGAAGAACTTTGCGTAAAGATATAGTAAAATAGTCAAATTTTAAATCTAAAATATTTGTTTTCTTTACTACTAAATAGTTTATGGTCAAAATTATCATAACTAAATTTTTAAGGCAGATCTGAGGGGTAATTTTTTTATCATCCAACCTCCTAAAAGGCGCATGGTCACGATTTTGGTCAAAAATTATGTTCCCGATTTCAATGTTTAAAATGCTTCAATAAGACATTTTTAATAGGCAACCGAAATTTGAGTGTCATTCGTTGAGTTATAAACGAGATACAGAGCTTGAAATTCTTTGCTATGTAAACAAAGCGTTTGTTTACGTTTTGAATGTTGAAGTGAAAATTCCAGTTATTGACCTAAAATGAATGTTTTAAACGTTAAGAACTGTTTATTTATGATTAAAATTAATTAAAAAAAGATAAACAAATCAGCTTGAAAAAGATTTTATACTGGTACATTGAACTTATGTAAACAAAAACATGGCACGATCCTTGTTTACATGACAAAGAATTGTGAGCCCTGTATCATACTTAAAACTCTACGAATGACTCTCAAATTTTATTTGATCATTAGAAATGCATTCCTAAAGCATTGTAAATAATAAGAACAGAAAAATAGAATTTGACCAAAATCGTGACCATGCCCCTTTAAGTGAAATATTTCTGAAAGTGAAAATTGACGTTTGTCTTATTATTGAATATTTTTTATAGTAACAACTGATAAAGCTTATGATAATGAGGAGTTTGAGGGTTCTGCAGTATCTTCTACAGGTATTGATGGAATATGTTAAAAATACTGCATGCTCGCATGTTCTAGTGTCATAGAACCAAAATAAACCCCAAACTACACACAATAATGCATGTGCTTCCTCCTTCAGAGAACTTACTGGAATGCTGAATTGTGTCTTAAAAGAATTCAACCCAGCATTGATCATGTTTGATGACCTAAATTGTGTTTTAATCTTTGATATAACCTTATACATGTAAGGCTAATTCAATTCCGTTGGTTTGGTAGATTTTCATTTTTATCTTGTATGACGTTCAAAATGCATGATTTAAATGAATTTTGCAGGATCCAAATTGACGTATTTATCTCCTTTTGAAGGTTAGTGTCCGCTCATTTTAACAATAACAACATGTATACGGTCGCCTTTCGATTATATTATACATAAAATTTGTTTTTATTACATATTTAGGCAGATTTGATGACATGCAGATTTGTATCTGCCAGTGAAATAGATTTTTTGTAGCGAGGATGTAACCGATTTCTACAAAGTTTTATGTTATTTATAGACGAGAACATACTATATTATCATTTTTTGATAGAAGTAGAAAGTTATTGAGGTTAACATTATACGTAACCATTGCAGTTTTCTAGAGCAAAAAGCTATCTTAATCTTTAATTGATTTTAAATGTCTGTAATGATGGCAATATAATTTGATTTATATATTTTTCAAATTCTATGAATAATTTTGGGTATCTAATATTAGATATTAATTGATAAGTAGATATAACGAAATACTACTAATTGAATTCACCCTTCGATCTACATGTAACTCAAGTACGTGTACTTTATTATTCAACGGTACGTACCCTTGTATAAAGAGTGTTTATTTTTATAGGGAGTAATAAAACGGATTTGGCCATACTACTCCATTACTCTGACACTACACCCAAAAAAGAGTTCGACGCTATACAACAGTTCCTGCACGATCTCCTTGCTAATGTGAATGTTGACAATGATAATGTAAGAGTGTCTTTGGCCTTATATGGCAGAGACACAAACGTACAATTTGATTTCAATGCTTACAAACAAAATAAGAAAAAACTTTTGAACGCATTGCTAATAGACTATTTTGACGGAAGGTCACAAGAGGCCAATTTGGCTGGTGCTTTAGATTTTGCACGCACATCAATGTTCTTGGAAGCTTATGGTGATCGCTTGGATGTTCCAAACACGCTTTTAGTAATTACAAACAAAAACTCTGATGGCAAGTATGTCCCAGCATTCCAGCAAAGCTTAAAAGAGTTGAAAAACACGGATATCACTGTAATTGGTGTGGGATTGAATCTCTATGATGTGGATGAAGTGAATGCGCTCTCCAAGTCACCTGCCTTTAGCTTTATATTGAACGATGCTTCTCAGCTGTCAGTTGTGCTTAAAGATATTCAAAAAAGGCTTCCATCACGTGCGTTTAATTGTACTTAATATCTAAATGTAATGTTTCTTCATTGTGGCATATTCAGCTAAGCTAATTTTTCTTTATTGGGCACTCTAAATGTATAAATCAAGTTCTATATCGGCTAATATAAAAATATATACTTCAGCATACATGTACATTATACGGACTACATTGCATTTTACTTTTACAGTTACTCCAATAGAAACAACACCTGCCGCGCCACCAATTGTTTTTTATGAAGGTATGACAGAGTATGTAGGCACATAAACGTATAGCATATTTGTTATATACTATCAGAAGGACAAAATTAACATGCATTTTAAAATTTCAGAACCGATTCATAATGTGTTAGTCGAGGCTGGTATAGACAGTAAGTATTCTACACAAGCACAACTGTATGCGTGTTTTTGTTTGAATGGAAAATTGGTGTATCTACAAGTACTGAACATATCAAGTAAACCGTACCACTAACACGAACAAAAATCCTAAGTTTTTACGGATTCAAAATATATTACATGTAGTTCTTTTGTCTTAAACTTTTTTTTTCATAAAATTGATAATAAAATACCATTTTTGTTTGGTTTAGTAAAAGTATATAAGCTTTCAAATTTACCATTCATTTGATTTAAGAAGGACGATTTTTCACTGATGAAAAATATTTGGCGGATGGGGGTTGGGGAATGGGAGAGGGGGACTAAACGTACAATGTATATAGATTATTGAGATAATTTGCACATAATGTAGGACACGTGTTCCCCCTTCACTCGAAAAAGAAAATGGACTAAGACGAATATTGATGTACAGAAATCTCTAATATTTGACTCTATACTCTGTCCCAAGATATCCTGGATTCACATTTTGCTTAATTACTCATTATTTATAATTACCCCAGGGTTTAAACGATGTTCAATCAAAAGTATGAAAAATTTCCAAGATTTCTCAGTTGAAACGCCCCCGTTAGCTTATCAGGTTTCAATACACGGCTAAAAAATGTGATGTCTACGGAGATTTTGTATTGCAGTAAGCCCGGATGATGACGTTGAAAAATTGCGCGAGATATTCCGAGTGATTCCGAATGGAGAAAAGATGTAAACATTCCCCATTATAAATCTCCGTAAGAAATCTATTTTCGATCCTGTGATTGTTTTCGAGTGAAAAATAATAATGTGTCAATGAGAATATCTTGGAAAATTTCCCTTTCATCGAATTAAATTGCACTTCTTTCACAGGTATGTATATTTTTATTAAAAATCGATCAAATGTGCTGCATAAATATCTTGGGACAGACTATAGGTAATTCAATTATGTTTTGTGGCATTAAGTGATTTAAAGGACGAATAATTAGCAAATTATCAGACATTGTAGACTTTCTCATATTTAGCATTAAAAATCCTACCTATCTTTCTTGTGCAGTGCGTAGTGCCTTTTTAAAAAGTAAAATTTCATCAAATTTTGAGACATTACATAAACAGTATATACGTAAACACACAAATGAACCACAAATATGATTGTAAATAGAGGATCTGTTATAAGAAACTTGGTTACACAGTGTTGTTTACATTGTATTGTTTTTAAATAGTTTTAACTGATTTGTTACTTTTATTTATGGCTTGTTCATGTATATAAGTTTGAAAGTGTGCTTAATATCCTAATTATGTTTTATGCTATGTGATATTTATTTCTTGCATGGCATTTGCAGTGTGTGAACATGTACCTTTGTACTCTGTTCTACATAAAACGTAATACATTGACAAAAAAGAAAAGAAAGAAAAATCACATATATTGATACAATATGATTTCAAATTAATACAAATCGTCCCGTCTTTAAATGTGCTTTATTATTGTAATAAAACTATTTGCAGCTTAACTGTTGATTAAAAGAGCTTTGTAAAATGAAAACCATAACAAATCGTTTGCTTTAATCAAAACTTCTTGTGATCAAACGTATGCTTATTTGTTTAACAATAATTTCTCAAACTACCGGTATCAATGATAAACTGAAAATGAAAAATGTATTTAATCAAAATTGATTTAATCTGCTTTGATACAATAGTAAAATAGTTTTGAATAGCGATAAGACTTGAAAAATGAAATATAAACACAGGGGCATGTTGAAAGTGGTGAATCCTAGTTCTGAAATGAGTGGCAAATACTTGTAAATAAATGATTAAAATTAAAATAGTAAATATGTAATTATACATTTAATCTATTAAGCAAATCTCGATAAAGCTTGCAAAAATGACAGAATTTCTTTGGTATTTGATCTTAAATTACTTGGTATATTGTTTGCCACTCATTGGTTGTTTTCTATGATGATGATTATTATGATGATGATCACCTATATAACCTTCCACATTTCTATGAAGTATTCTTTTGTCACGGCATGGAGTGTTTGAGAAACTGTAGTTAGAAACTGGAGCCTGAGACAGAGGGATGGCAGAAAAAAGGTATCTTTTGATGATGACATTCTTGTCATCACTTAAATCACAATTTTGAAACACATATTTACTGAAAAGTTCGTTTTTAATACTTAAGTAATTTTTGCATGACGACCAAGACGTTTTAACCCCGACCAATTTTTTAAGTATTCACTATACCTGAATTGTACTGTGAAAGCAATATCAAAAGTATCTGAATGTTTTTATTATCTTTTATATATCGGATATTTAATACCCCGCTATCAGCAGCATATATTTTGCTTATTACATTTAGCAATTACAGATGATAGGTAAGACATACTGTATACATGTGTTTTTTCTAAATATTTTTAAGATTGTCTTTGTTTTGCTTTTTTAGGTAATGTAAAGGCCGACATCACCGTGGTTTTTCACGCAAGTCACAAGACAAAGGCAAAACTGTTTAAACATAGTTTGCTCAACTTTATCTCAAACCTTTTTGCCAAAGCTGCAGTAGACTCTGGTGACGTTAAGGTTGCTCTGGTGAACTATGGTGTAACAGGAACTGTTCTCTTTAATTTTAATAAATACACACAAAAGTCGGAGTTACGAAAGGCTATAAGACAAACCAGTGGTAAAGTTAGAAACAGTAATGCAAACTTAGGAGATGCTTTACATTTGATAAGGACAAAATTATTTACCAAGCAAGAGGGATTCCGAGTAGATGAAGGGGTTCCATCAGCTATTATATTAATAACTGATATGCCCTCCTCAATATCTTCGTATTCCGTTCAAGACGAAATGAATCGCATAAAGAGGGATTTTAAAACCTCAGTATTTACGGTGGGGATAGATAAAGCAGACTTAAAGGAGTTGCAAACAATTACCAGTACCCCAACAAGAGATTATTTCCAATCGGTGACTAAGTATCAAGACCTCATGGCCAATAAAGATATTTTGGCAAACGTTAAAAATGGAATTCGGCCACGTAAGTTTTATAGTATCTCCTTTACCAAACTTTGAAAGATAATGCTATACTGAGCACTGATTGTTTAATACGAATATAAGTAGGTTGTGTGAATATTTTCAATGCTTACACTACTGAAATACAGTTCAAGGTAGTAAAGCAGCTAAGACATCAAAACCCACATCCATGAAAGGACAGAACACAGGTTTGTACGTTGTTGAGATTGCACAATATAAATATTTTTAAAAAATGTTAAGTAAAAAGCTTTGAAATAGTTAACTCGTATTTGTCTGCAAGTGGTTTTGCATGCACAAAGTGTTTAATGTTTGTACTTCTGCATGAATACAAACTTTAAAATCTAATATCACACATGAAGAATATCGAGCTTTTTTAATAATGCAAGAGTTAATAAATATTTGTTTTTAAAACCGACTCTCTTGATCCTTTTGACACATTTCCGAAAAAAAATTATTAAACATGTATTTTGGTCTTTTATGCATTGTGGAAAACACTAACGTGCAAGTGAAAAATTGTCCATTTGAAAATAAAGCAAAAGTTTTAAATACATGAATTTGTTTTGAAAAAAATATCATTGTAAAGGATTAAACATGGGGTTAAACAACAGAAAATATTCTCTCCTTTAGAGGTATCAAGTATGATTACTTACCGACGGTGTTATTCTTAATAATGGGATAGGGAGAAAAGACTGTTTTATTTATTATCTCTTCATTATTGCTTACTGTGGCCAAAATATCATTTGACATAAAGGCTTGCATGTAACGATGCTTAAACATATTGCTCATCTTTTAAGTATTAGCAAACAGAATTTTGTGTTGCATGCATTTTATATTATAGAACCTTTGCAAACGATTTATCAATTTCAAAAACATAAACTGCCAATGCTTAAACGATTGCTTTCCGCAACCATTGATGTAGAATCGATGCAAATAGAATCGATGCATATAGAATATGAATATGCGAATGGAGAACATATCTATTGACTAGATGATAGTCTTCGCCTGCTCCTAGTATGGATCCTTTCCATTCTATAATGTTCTTGTAATATATGGTAAGTTTATAACTATAGTAACAATTTCAATTTCTGACATATTTGAAACTTAAAATGATGAATATTAACACACGTAATTATTAAATAACACCTACTTTTTAGAACCTTGGATCGCACCTACCCTTAACCTAGCAATATTGTTCCAGTCACATGGAAAAACGAACCCAAAAGATTTTTATAAACGCCTATTACCTTTTATTGGAAATCTTATTCAATACCCAGATCTCTCAAAACATAGAACGGATGTTGCTTTAATCAACTATGGCAAAACTGTAAATATCTTGAAACAATTCAAAGGAAGCGTAAGTTTAAATGAAACCAAAAGTATTTTACTTGGGTTATCGAAGACATTGCGAAGTAAATCTGCAATATTATGCAAGGCATTGGACGAAGCACTGAATACCTTTCGAAAACTAGGCAATGTCGCTTTAGTAAGTAATCAAATCGTCATTATTACGGATACTCAAACAACGGACAATTGTACAGCAGTTATCGATGAACTGCACAATGCAGACGTTAATGTCCAAGCGATCCAGGTCAAAGCTACTGAAGACAGTGAATTAAAGTTAATTACAGATCCAAAAGAGGGTGGATTTCTGTTGAGTGTGAAATCATATAAAGATCTGAACACACAATTACACATTCTAGATGATGTTGCACAGAATATTATTCACAGTAAGTAACAAATTTATACACTCTGATTAACTACTAATAAATTAAGGATGTGGAAAATAATATTTTTGTCAACAAACTTTTTCCACATATATAATATATAAGCATTTCCAAGAGAAACACCTTACATATTTGCCCAACTTTGAGCTTTGTTGCTACAAGTAATTTTACTTAATACAAGTACCTGAATCAAAAATATTCCAAAATATTTTAACAATCAAGAGGTGTTACTGTCTTTATTCAAAGGGAAACAAACAAGCGTCAATGTTGCCTTGATAAGTTAAGAAGGGGTTTTAACATAAATGAGTCCAAGTTCATTTGCAATGAAATAGAACAAAAGATTGCGTTAAAGGTCGTTTATTCAATGAAACAAATTTGTATTGTTTAAATTGAAAACAATAAATTAAACAAGAAAAATCATTGAATAAATGACAAATGTGGAAAATAATTTTCATTTTAAACTGATTTCAGACGTTGATACCAAAACACTACGTTCAAAAACATTAAGTAAATTTGATGGGGAAAAAGGTGAGATATAACAAAATTTCTATTACTTTTTACTCATCACGCATCACATTGTATTTTGATTGATAACATATAATCATATTATTTTAGGAAGACCAGCAAAGATAGTAATTCTCTTACATGCATCAACAAATGTGAGTAAAAGGAATTTCAAAAAGCAGTTTCTCAAGTATGTTCTCAAACTCGTGAAGAAAGCGAAAATTGGCGTGGATGATGTTCGTGTAAGTTTAATAGCCTATGGCGATAAACCTTATGTTGTGTTTAATTTTAACGATCATTTGGACAAAAAGACTCTTCTTAGAGCAATAAAGAAAACCCCGAAAAAGCTTCGATTTGATGATGCCGATTTAGGAAAAGGTATTGCGTCAGCACGATTGATATTTGACAATGAAAAATCGTTACAAGGCGAACAGATATTAGTTATTGTCACGGACATGAATCCTACAGGTGACCATTCAGTTTTGCAATCAGAAGTTAGTAAGGCCAAACATGAAGGGATTCAAATAAGTGTTGTTTCTGTCGCCATTTCCAATACAACTAATCTTAAAAATGTTGCAAGTAGACCAACCTCGAAACATTTTTATAACGTTAAAACATATACAGACTTGCAGATATACAAAAAGAGTGGGAAACCTGTTATTCGAAACATTCCATTTTGTAAGTATTCCATTTATCCAATTATGACTTATAAGTATTCGGTAAATAATTTTAAAATGATTCTACCATAGCTATTTAAACAAATTGTGTATCTAACTTTCGAACAGTTTTAAATTATGTATGTTAATTTTTTAGTACGGAAGAGAAAACAAAGAAAGCCAACATCACCAGTTTCCGCAACATCAACTATGACCCCTTGGCCCACTGCAGATAAATTTTTAACGACTACAAATGGCATTAAGCATACATTAGAATCGAAATCAACCACAAAAATGAAAATAAAAACACCCTTTCAAATGAATAAAACTAATAAAATAGAAACACTAGATATTTCTTCTCGACCCAATTTCTTCGATTCTCCTCAAGTAAAACAGCTAGTTACAAGCACTGCTTCTACTGATTATCAAATGATAACGGATGAAAGTGCAATAAAACGTATGTACACCATTGGCGACTTGGAAAAGGATAAAAGTACAATACCTTACGACGTTTATTACACGGAAAGCTATAGAGACAAAATAAAACTCACACGAACATCAAACAATATAATTGTCAACACAACAGAAATTAGAGAGATGACAGTTCATCCCGACATTGCAGTTCCAGAAGATCACACCACTGCACAACTAAAAACATCAACATTGCCCACAAATTGGAATATTATTACAAAGAGAAACCAGTTTAAAACGGACAGGATTAGTAATATCACACGTGATCCTACAAATAATAGAATTGACGAAGATGGATATCAAAATGGTGCCCTTTCCACTACATATGCTTCAGCTTCAAAAGGTTATGGAACATACGAACACTTGAGTGAGGGCAAAAAAGTAGTAAAACATTTCACTGAAGGCCTTAATATATCTCCAACGATAGGGTCTAGTGTTGGTAATTTCAATACAAATGGTAATATTTATTCAAACGATAGCACCGACTGGTTTGAAAGTACTCTTCCTCCGCCGGAAAACGATTCGATAAAGCCGAGTAAAGGTGAACATGTTATGCAGCGAGAAGGTGAGTTGGAAAAACATAATTATATTTACCCAATTGTTATTGAATATAACAACCCTATACATTTTGATTGTTGTATTGTAATAATTTTCAGCTTGTTTTTTCTTTGATGCTGCTTTAACAATACCAACTGGCGCTGACCATCGAAATTCGAAAGTATCATTTCATAACCTCACTGAAACACTAATTGCATCGATCGAACGAACTGTTAGAGATGGAAACATTTGCGAATCCATTCAAACAGTTGTTAACGCTATGAAATTAACCCCACAAGTCAAAAATGAGTTAAATATTTCGGAACTTAAGAATGAAGACGAAAAGCTATTGTTTTTATTGTTTGTTGATTACTTTTGTAATCTTCAAACATCAATATTAAACTTTTCCGCAAAAATAGACGCGAGTTTTACCAAAAAGATCCGTGACACCTACGGACAAGAAACACCGGGAAGCGAACTAGTATCTCGTAAACTGCCAGGAATGGTAGTGAATGGTGAAAACCTGAGGTCGATTCAAAAGCATCTTCAACTCTTGAAAAACCTTCCAACTCTTAGCAGTAATCAATTCTTGCAGAACACGAGCAAATTTTTGGTCTTACCATATCGTTGCAAAGGTTCGCATACTTTGTGTACTAATGCTACTTACACTTTAACAACACGTCAGGTACTAACCACTAAAATGTGTTTCATGTATTTAATTGATGTGTTTCATTGTTTATAAACCTATTTGTAGATCTTTTGAAATTAAAAGCTCAAAACAGAGATCTCTTACGGAGTAAGTAATTTTTGAGCCATTGCAATTGTAGATTAATAATTTATATATTAGAATTAAATTATCATTTTTAAAAAGGTAATATTTATCTATTGATCTTCGTATTTACAATGTAATGCAGAGTGGTTTTCTGTTTGATCTTTTAAATTTTGATAAGACATTTTCAAATTCTTGTATGCAATTGTATTCTTAAAATTTTCAATAACATTTGTCATTTCTCTTAAGAAATGTGTTTGTTATACAGATGGCCAAAAAGCGCAAATTGTATTTGCCTTCCACGTTTCATCGTCGATACTTCAAAGCGAAGCAGACTTCCTTAAACAATTCTATACCGACATACTTCGCAAAGGAGATATTGAAAGCGGAAGTCTTCAGGTAGCAATAATAGGATATGGGGACGTAGCAACCACATATGCCGATTTTTCCAGGTACTTTATAAAGACAAAATATTATAAAATATTATAATTGTGCATTAAATACATCTTTAAAAATCATATAAAACCGTAATTATTCATGTTAATGATGTTTTTGTAGACTTATGTCAAGGAATGATCTCATTTCTACTTTTGACTATGCAATTGACAAAGAAAAAACCTCCGTTGGAAACCGTAATGTCAACGCTGCATCTGTTTTTGAAGAAGCATCAAGAATATTACCAGCAGGAAACGATACCCCCAAAGCGTTGATATTTTTCACTGATCAACAATCTACTGACATCGCAAATCTTGCAAATAATGTTATGAAAAAGAAATTGGAAGATGAACAGCTGGTTGAAATATTTAGCATTGCTGTAGGCACGAATTCAAAAGACGAACCCGCAGCTTTAGCATCAACTCCAGAAAATGTATTCAGCGTTTCTGAATACTCAAGTTTACCTAGAATCAGTGAAGAATTTGTTCAAAGACTTAGGATATGTAAGTTTTCTAATTACTAAATATCTGTAATAGAAACTGTAACGCTTAAAAAAAACCTATTACTTACAGGTAGTAAGTCTCGGAGGATACACACTTTACTATTGAATACTGAAATGTAAAGTTATGTAAGCCATCCGATCGTCAATTTGCGATAGAATGAAAACATTGGATTCGAAAATTTTAGCTCTAATATCGAGTTTATCTCCATTTGCACTCGTTACTTGAACAATGTGTGCTATTTAGAGAGTTAATGATACAGTTTTTTCGGAAGGGTAATATCATATATTTCTTCCCAAAGTCTTCGCCGCGAACATAATTTTGATGCATTTGAATGTCTCATATTTTCTCTGTAGGTATATGTACACTGTATTGGGGCATGGTAAAAAGTATCACCACTGTGTTTATAAAAATATTCCATTAAGTATGGAAAAATCTTACACGGCGCAAAGAATCTTGATGGACAGCAGTGCAACCATTTAAAATAAAATAGTGAAAAAAAGTATGGCATCTGTGTCACATTGGATTCACTCAGTGGATTTTTGAGTACATGTACCTTAAGATTCTTTCCACAGTATAATTTTTCCACTAACCAGAGTTTGATATTTAGTTGTGGATTATTTTATAATGGCTACTATGACGTACTAAACACTCAACTGTTTACCATATAAGCTGGACAACCGCGAAACGCCATTAAATAGGAAACATGTTTAGACAATGATGATGAAACTATCGGAGTCTGAACTAGGTTAAGAAAGTTCATTCCCACAAATCGGAATTATGATATAAAGTAGAGGCGCCCTCGGACGTTATAGTGACCTAGGATAAAGGGTCTTGACAAATCAGTGAATTATAATTTTGCATTAAAAAAAACAGTTATATAATTACAGTTATTATATTAGACAATGCTCGCACATGTCGTTACTGTTTTGGGGGGAAATAACACTTGTATCTGTTAATCTAAGGTGGATATTTGGATCTTTTGTCAAATCCTTTCAATGTTTCGAAATTATAAAGAATAAAAATCATTAATTATAAAAACTCAAGAAATCTACTAAAATTATTTTGAAACAACTATTAATTGCAATGTTGCGTTTCTATAGTATTCTGTTGTGTACCCATGAAAATATTGTCATGTAATGACACATGCGGAGAAGAAATCATCTGGGTTTTTAAACAAATAATTACTTCAGATTTTGTATAAAACCAAGCAAGTAAAAGCTTAATATATTTAAAAAGTGTAAAACCGTTAGTGTTTTTTTGGAAGGTATTATTAATCGTATTAATTGACAATTGGTTTTATTTTATTATTCAATAATTTGTATTAAATATTAATTTCTTCCTTACTTATGTAGTTCGATCGTTGACTGAAGAATTTATTCCTGATTTAAAAGGTATGATTTATCTCATTATTTTTGTTTGTAGATGAAAGAAAAACTTGTTTAATTTAACTATTAATTTTTATTGAACAAGTACCTTTAATTTAAGCTCATTTTCTTTTAGATGCAATGATTTCGACAACACCCCCGCAACAGAAATATGGTATGTCTTTGAAATGTGCTTCTATTATACAATTGCATTCTCAATATTAGCGCGATAACAACAAATGGCTGCACACCACACACGCGATAATCTTCTTTTGTGATTATAGAACAGCTTAAGGTTAAAAGGAAATTAGCAAAAGTTTGCAAACACAAACATCGTTAAATAAAATCTTTACTTTTTTCATCGAAAAAAGTTGTTCTATAACCACGTGTTTTAAAGTGTTTGTTTGTTTGATCTGCTGTTTAATGTTATTTGTGTATTTGCACTTTCTGACAGTTTATGTCCAAAGATTGCAATCATGTTATTATTGTTTTATTAATCAATGATTGTAAACCAACTAAGTACATGTACATTGAGGATTGGAGTTTCTAAATGTGTTGATACATCTTCATTTATCAAATTGATTATATTGGTTTATATAACAGTGTTGATATTAAGTATCTATAAAGAGCTTTTAATAAGCTTGAATGTATTATCATGCTTATATTTCATACTTTCTTGTAATGAAAAGAAAGGTTGGTTTACATTCCGTCACAGTCTTGTCTTTGTGTGAACGAGGAAGTGTTTATGGCATTCACTAACTTAATGCTTGAATTTCATTTCATACGGTAAGTAAACTTACTGTTTCATTTTTTGGGTGTTAAACTGTAAACTAATTTGTATTTGCAAACAAGAATACTTCTTAAGGTTCCCGAGAATAAATTTGCTGTGAAAGTGGCCTTTTAAAGCTTTGGACTTGTTAAAAAAAATCTTAATAACCTTTGACGAAAATAACTCGCTGCAGACCAGTTCAACACCAATACATCGCAAAATGAATTTTGTCGCCACAAATAGACGGCCTTTCTGTGATAATTCTCGTATTTCAATATAATCGTTTTAATAAAACCCAATTTCTTTAAATAAAGCTGGAAAGGTTTTCTTCCAAGGATAAGTAATGAAGCGCAATGATTTTCGGAATGACTTGTTTCAGTTATAACCATTCCACCTCCTCCACCACCCATCTTCCTTTCTGCTACTGTAGTGCATGCCAAGCCGGATATCAGTGGTAATACATTCTTGTTTGAATTACTTTATTTTTTTAACATAAATTAATAATTACAAATACGAGTTTTTTAGTAAGGGAATGTGAATAATTATGGAAATGGAAAACTTATGGTAACTGAACAACCATCTCTATGACGCAAAAGTGCAATTTGTATATTTCAAGATAGGTTTTTGATTTTCTACAATGCACACTCTAAAAATCGCATCAAAATATTAAGGAATTCAAAATCATAATTGTTACTTCGTTTAACATAAAACCGACAAGCTTATGATTATCTAAATCCTCTGTGTTTTGCAAAATGTATAGTTACCAGATTTAAATTTCAGCAAATATCACACACTTTGATATTTGTTTGTAACTGTCATATCACTTTTCAAATGAAAATAAAACAATGTGAAAGTATTGAATATTGATCTAAAAAAACCTGGGAGTTTATAAAAAGAAATAAACAATGAAGCGTTATATAATAGAATGTTGTTGTAATACCGGTTAATAACAGATGTTTTAATGATAACCCTGATTTTAAAGAAATATAAACCTAATTTTCTTTCGAAAATTATAAAAATGTTATGTACGTTGCTCTGAAATTTGTCATCTCCAGGAGACACAAAACATTATTTACATATTACATTTTTGCAACTGTTTATTAAAGTAAAAGCCGATACATTTTGGTTTAATAAATTTGCTCTATTGTTTCATTTTGTTTATTCGGTTTCTGTTCTGCCTGACGTTTAGCGTGGTTAAATTGAGCGTTGCTTCAACGAAAAAGCTCAGAACATGTTGTGTCATTAAATGTCATGAATTTGAATAAAAATATCTGCATAACAACTGTAATGATGAAGACTTTGTTTTTAGTTTTAACACAGATAAAATATACTAGTATACTAAAGACTCAATGCGTTTAATATTTTTACATTTACCAAACACAACTTCGCACATATACGAAAAGGTTTTTTTGAAGGACTTGTTAATTCTTCGAAAGTCTTTTTATTGTTTACATTTCTAACGATTTTTTTATTATTTACATTTCAAATTATTTTTCGACAAAACCAAATACCTAAATGTGCAAATGATAGACAAAGAAATTAAATGAAGGGCTAAGTCAATTCAAAAGGATTTAGAAATTAACAAATTATGACAATGCGATTATTTATAACTTTACACAAAACAATATTTACAGCAATTTTCATTTTTATTTTACAACAGAATGTAAATATCCTGATGACAATACTATGTATAAAACGATTATTATGTGCACCCTAGTGATTGCATGTGTTAACACAACTAATATTGCATAAGTGAGGACATCAAAACCTTTATTTCAAATATACTTTCAGCCTGCACTGCAAAAGTTGAACTAGTCTTCTTCTTAGACGCGTCGACGGGTGTCGGCCTTAAACTTGTTAAAACGTTTATCAAATAGTTTTTAGAATTCGCTAAAATAGACTCGGGAGATATCTGAGTTGATTTTTTGATATTTAGCACACAAGTAACAATCAGATTTCAAATGAACATTTTTACAACAAAGCGAAACATACTGCAATTGACGGTATTTGTTGGATGTTTGTCAGTTTTGATACAGTAGAGTCTCTGAAAAGAATGCAATATACAATGTATTTTTCTATTCACAGAGATATAATTGACATTACAAATATTGCTTTTGTATTATATGACTTTGTTTCTAATGTCAACTAAAGTATTTGAAGTGCATTAGCAAATTAAAACAGAAGATCATTTGCATAAATACAATAGAACCTGATCATTTGGTTATACAGGAAATCAACTATGTTTCACACCAATCTAATTAAATGTCTTTTTTATGAATTTTGACGAGATAAAAGATATTGAAAAGAAAGTCCTAGCTATATGTCAAGAACGTAATAAAGACTTAATCATTTTGAACTATACATTTTGCAATATCATGAAGATAATTATAGCTATTTTAGTAGAATAGTGTAGTTTATATTTTTCTTTTGCTAAACTTTGTTTGCGTGACTACAACTATCAATTATTTGCAAGTCGTTTTTTTCTGCCACGCACCCACTAGAAAGATTTATTCGGAAAACAAATTCAACCTTTAAAAAGATGTAATGAAGAAATTCTAAATCTTAATAAATTGAGTTTGCATGATCAAATCTTATTTACAGTACGCAAGAAAATAGTGAATGATGATATATTTTTTAGACATTGAAAACCCAACTACCTTTATTCCAACAAACATTGCATCAACGGCATATCCACTCCCAGGTTTGTTACATGTTTATTTCTTCAAGCATGCATGTTTAATCGTTTTTACCATTTTGGTTTGTGATGTGATGAATGTAACACCCGGTCCCTTTAGGTATTCTCTATTGTTCAGATAAGAAAACTTACTCTTTTAGTGTGCTTTGACCATGCCGACGTTGTCTTTGCTTTGGATTCGTCTATCAGTATCCAGCCGACAGGTTTTCGGAAGATGCTTAACTTCTGCAAACAATTTCTGAATAAACTTAGTATTGACAATGGTGCTGTACGAGTTGGGATAGTAACTTTCAGTTCCAGATACTCCATTGAATTTAATCTGAATAAATATTCCTCTGTAAGAAGCCTACAACAAGCTATTGATGGAATGCAATGGAGTCCTAGCTTTACAAAAAACACTGCTGAAGGAATTAAAGCGATGCACATGTACATGTTTACATCTGTTAATGGTGATCGACCAAAAGCGTCAAACATAGCTATAATTATAACAAAAGGTCCTTCTGTTGATTCTGAAAGAACGTTGCAAGAAGCGATGACAGCAAAGAGTAAAGGCATTCATATATATGCGGTTGGGATAAGTGTAGATGAAAATTTGCAATCAGAGGTTAACTCTATTGCCTCAGAGCCATTCAGAAAATATTCATTTTTAATTTCATCATTTGATCAACTTGATGGCTTGGATGATGAAATTGTAGCATCAGCTGATTGTCCAGGTACATGTTTTTTGTTTCGTTCTTGTTTTTGTATTTGTTTTTTGGCATGTGTTTGTCATATTGTTTTCACATATTGACATTTAACACGTAGTCATACATATCGTTGAATTTAGTGTTGATTGTTTACACAAAAGATTTCTCAATCTCTTTGTGACTTTTTTTTTAAATTTGGAATTTCTTTTCTGTTTTAGAAAATATCTTTAGTGAAAACTATGACGTTGTATTTTTGTTGGATTCGTTTGGTGTCACAAGGAGCGTTTTTGAAGACATGAAAACATTTGTTTATCAGTTACTAGATTATTTCGACATAAACAATACAGAATACAGAGTTGGTTTTGCCCAATATACTCAAGGCGATGAAATAACTGCTGAATGGCATCTCAATGAATACAATTCTAAGCAAGATATATTAAGCGCTGCCTTACTTATTAACTTTAATCAGCGATCTGGAAAGAGAGAAATAGGAAAAGGAATCGATTACATCAGGACGAATATGTTTAAAGCAGAAAATGGGGATCGCAGCTTTGGAAGAAATCTTATAATATTACTAACGGGAATGGAAAAGAGTGAAGACATATATCAGTCCTATCTAGCAGCTGAAAGAGCAGAGGATGCAAAAATAAATTTATATACAGTTGGTTTTTACTTGAATGACACGGAAGAACTGCGCCAAATTAGCACATGGCCCCTGAGAAGTTACAACTATTTAATCCATAATTACGACGATGTTGGTGTTTTGCCCGCTGCATTATTTAATTCTAGTAAGCATTTTTTGGTATAATGTTTATCTAATTTTAAATTCTATACTGAATAATGTAGGACACTGTAATAAGTGTTTGCAAAAAATGAAACATTTTTGTATATAATAATATATGCTGATGCAGATCTCGTAATACTGAATTTTCATTTCTTTTCAACTTTAGTTAATGCATTTATTATTTACTTTTTCACCAAGTTTTTATTCCAAATGATTCAAATGAATAAATTAATGAATATTTAATTTTCTTGAAAATATCATATAATCTAATTTTTAATCAGTTCAGGCAGATATTGAACCTCGCCGCCAAAGACCACGACCATGTAAGAAATCTATCTATCTATCTATCTATCTAAAATCAAAGTGACCGGTGCTTTATGTAAAAATCTTAGTAAATGAAAACGAGTAAAGAATGGACAATTCTCTTTTTCAATTGACACAATATACCATTTCAATGTATAAAAATCAAGTTTTATGTTTTGCATGTTATTTAAAAATTTATCTAAGATAGTTTTAAAAGAGATTATATCATAATGAATTGTCTTGATATTTTACAACAAACATTAGATGATACTTTAAAAAAAGGTTTTAATGTATACTTTATATCATAAAACCTCAAAAGGAAAGAGAAAATATTTAAAATATTCAAATGAGATAAGCAAGAGATCAAAACTCAAATGGACTTCTTGTGATGGGATGTGTATTTCTGTTTTTACTAGCTGAGAAAGCTGTAGAACCATCAAAAGAAGCAGCCACTCCGACCAATACACCATTTTCTACCACAGTATTAAGTAAGGTTGAACATAGTGATGCAGAAAAACACGCAAAAATAATCATAACTTCACCCTCAATAAATCTCTGCTTATTTTTTTAAAATATGAATGTATTATACTTGAAGATGAGTTTAATAGAGTTTTAATTGAAACAGGGACAGTTTTAATTGTAAATGTACTTAAGCGACAAACCATTTTTTTTATTGCAATATTGAAATGGAATTTAAAAAAAAATGGTTTTTACTAAACAAGTATATAATTACTCATTTTTCATGTATAAAATATGAAGTAAGCTATTAAACAGGTGTTTGTGATTTTGATATAGTAAGTTAAACGGCGGCATAGACAATGTACACGGAGATAGTAAATACACAGCTTATTGCTATGTATTGAATAGTACAATACAACTAAGCCAGTGCTACACCTGTAAGAAAAACATATTTAAAACACAATGTGGTGTATATTACGCCACAATTTCTTACGAATTCTATAGAAAAGTGAATATTACATTAGGCTAAATACGGCAATGTCAATTTATTTTTGACGGGCAAATAAAATTGTACGCGGATTTTAAAGTAAGCAAGCACTAGACCAGCTGGACTTATGCATAAAAAAGTGAGTGTCGAAGCCGACAAATTATTTTACAAGTTGTTTTTATTTATAGACCAGTGCTTTTCAAAAGTGGATTTGGTGTTTGTATTGGATTCTTCAACAAGTGTAGGAAATGAAAACTACGAAAAAATGAAAACCTTCGTGACGAAGTTCCTTCACTCTGCTAACATTGACAATGGAGATGTTCGAGTAGGCCTTTTATCCTACAGCACGCAAGTCACAGTCGAATTCAAACTGAACTCATATACAACAAAAACGGACGTCTTCAATGCTGTAAACGCAATACCATGGAGATACGGGAGTACGAATACTGCCGATGGCCTCAAAAAAATGCATGAAGAATTGTTTAATGAAATTAACGGTGACAGACCTGGAGTTCCAAATATTTGTATCGTAATGACAGACGGTGTATCTAATATCAACTACCAACAAACCATTCCCGAGGCCGAGAAAGCGAGAGCAAAGAATATTCATATTTATGCTGTTGGAATTGCTCTCAAAGACTTAGAGGAAGTGAATGGAATAGCCAGCAAACCTGCAAGTACAAACGTATTTTCTGTAAACACCTTTGATGAATTAGAAGGTCTTGATGAAAAAATCTTTGAATCAACATGTCCAGGTAAAGTATTAAACTATTTTATTAAAGAATAAAGTCAATAAGAGAGGCTATATGATTTATTTATTTTTTATGCATATGCTGTTTTGACTACTTGACCAGATCTAGCAGAACTTTTATCTGTACAGCTGTTAAAGAGTTCAATGTTTTAAAATTCCAACCTGGCAAACATGTTAACTTCATTCAAGCATATCTAAAATATAGAAAATTTACTTAGAAATATTTTTAATGCACAATAAAAAGAAACCGCAGGCATTCATGACCATAGATATTGTAACTTTATATTAACATTCTAGGAATAAGAATAAAAACAGTCTTGTTCTAATATACATGTATGGCAGCAGGACTTTTAGGCCTCAAAATGTTTAGGTCCTTATATTAATTGATAAAATGTTTAGGTCCCAAGATGTTCAGGCTCTAAGATGTTATGGTATATATTTTAAGATGTTAAGGCACCAACGTACATTTTTCTTAATATTCTTATATATTACAGATCTTATATCATTTATCACAACTTTTTTTCTGAATGGCCAATATATATATATATATATATATATATATATATATATATATATATATATATATATATATATATATAGTTTAACTTGTCCGTAACAACAAAACTGTTTTATAAGCCTATTGTTTTGTAAAACAGTTTAAGATATGTAAAGACATTTTCAGGAAAAAAAATAGCCCGATGACGAATTTGATAAATAGAGCAAACAATCCGACCTAAGGACAAAGCACATATACACTTCGAAACAGTTTTGCTCAATTAACATTTTTCGAACCGACTTATGGCTAACTGTTTTCAGGGCTATAGCGGATAAATGCTTGTAGACTGTTGGTTGGTTTCATTTTCATGTCCTCTATTTTGAACTTTGTTTTCTTCTTTAAAAGTAACGACAACATTACCGATTACAACAACAGTGCCAACTACAACAACTACTAAACCACGTGATTCTGGTTATGATGTCATCTTTATGCTCGATTCTTCTGTACCAGACGAACGCATTTTTAATCAAATGAAAGACTTTGCGGCCAATGTTGCTGAGGGGCTCAGTATCGATGACAAGGAATATCAAATTGGACTCATGCGCTACAGTAGCAATGCAGTTGCAATTGCGCAACTGAACAGACTACCAATGAAAAATGACGTTGTACGAGAAATTAAACAAATAACATACCGGCCAGGTAAGAGCAATCTCGCTGACGCCATGGATGACGTAAGACAGAATATGTTTACTGACAGAAATGGTGATCGAGACTTTGCAAGGAATCTTATTGTATTATTTACCGGAGTGGACCAAAGCTCCAACCCTTACGATGCGTTCAGAGCTGCTGAAAAAGCGGAAAGGGACCAGATCAACTTGTATACAGTTGGATTTTATCTAAACGACACGTTTGAAATAGACGAGGTATCCACGCATCCTTTGAGTAGATATCGTTACCTTGTGAAAAGGAACAGGGATCTGAATGATGTACCAGGAAATATTATTAGATCGAGTGCGTATTAACATGTATTTTTCTATTGTTATAACATTTCATTTGATTTAATTATGCTTTTATGTTTAAAAAAAACATATTTTCGTAATGCAATTTAAATCTGTTTTTGTAATAGTTGATGACATTGTGATACCAGAGAGAGGTCGACTATACCCAACAACAACTAGTAAGTGAGGTGTTTAAGGAAGCTTGCGATCTTTTTGATTGTTAGACAATTTAGCGTAATGAATCTCAAACGCTAATGAAAAGTTAATTTTCACACGACTACACACCTTAAAACATTTGTATAATTCTATATGAAACAGATAAAACATATTGCAGTTGATTGAGCAACGAAAGTAAACGTGATGATTATTGAATTTCATTCTATTAACATTTATTTGAAATATGCAAAGCAACAATGATATACAATCAATAATGTTTTAATCACTGCTATAAACGTATTTGTAAAATGGAGATTTATAGTATGTCAAATGAACTATACTTGCTTAATTATTTGATAGCTACTACAACAACTACAACCACGACACCTCTGCGTGACTCTGGATATGATGTTGTAATAATGATGGATTCAAATGTTGCTCCAGAAGTATTCGACTCTATGAAAAAGTACACAAAGTCACTCGTCAATAAGTTTAGCATCGATGATAAGGAATACCGAGTAGGACTAATGCAATATGGATCTTCTAATAACAAACAATGGGATTTGAACAAATACGATGACAAAAATGATGTTTTGTCGGCAGTCGATAGAGTTCCTTTCAGAAGAGACTCTTCTTCTGATGCAGCTAGTGCCATCCGAATGGTCAGACGAAGAATGTTTAACGACAGAAACGGAGATCGAGACTTTGCAAGGAATCTTATATTCTTAATGACTGCCAATGAGCGAAGTGACGATATATACGCCACTTGGAACGAAGCAGAGGAGGCTGAAAAGGAAAACATAAACCTCTATACTGTAGGGTTTGATTTGGATGATACCACAGAGATAGATGAGACATCAACTCACCCACTTAGAATTTATCGTCATCTTATTAATACTAGAGAAGGCGACCGGCCTATTGATTTGTCAACAAATAATATTCTTGGACTTAGTAAGATTTTTTTTTTCTGGTGCAAGTTATTGTTTTGTAAATATGCAGATTAAAAAAAAAAATAGAAATTATGTAGAAAAATGACGTAATGCGCTGGCATATATATTTCTGTTTTAACTAGTTGACGAAGATGTTGAGCCACCGAGATCTCGTCCAAGACCAACAACTACACCTATACCTACTACAGCAATTAGTATGTACCTTTTATAAGAATTCCAAGTGTAATTGATATTATGAGTCGAATATAAATGAAGTATATGAATTAATATATCATTCTTTAATTATTTTCATTTTTTGTAGAATTACAAATGTTAAAAATGTTCCATCTAGATTGCTAAAAAATATCAGTACTGTGTTACCAATGATGGAAAATCTGATAGCCATCGACCTAAATTGTAAAATTCATGACCCCTTGATCAGGGTTGATACCTTAGGATGGGGCCAATATGGCCATATAGTGAAAATGTATGAATTTTAGAAAACCTTCTCCCATAGATATTTGAGAAAATCTAAATGCATAGTTATGATATCCATGAATTCCTTTACCAAAATTGTAAATTCCGTGGTCCTTGAGACAGGAGATTCAGGACCTAGGGCGGGACTAATATGACCACATATTGAAAACCTATTGATTTAATATTTTCTTCTGTACTATCACAGTCGTTGATGTTTAAGTTGTACATTGTTATAATGACTTGATGTTAAATTGTGAAAATCACTGCCCAGGCCATGGAACAGAAGTTGAGGCTTTTTAGGGAGGGGGAGGTGGTGGTGATAAATATATGACTATATATTGAACATGCTTTTTTACCTAGGGTAATTGTTGTGTGTCATCCATGAACAATTTTATCTTAAAAACTATCAGGTAAATTGTCACTTGACAATATGAAATTAAACATGTGTTCCATTTTAGGAAATCAACTTTAATAAACTGTGCATTGTATACTTGTAGAATTAAGTTATATGAATTTTGTGTGCTTTATAATTGAAACTGAATATTATGAATTTTAAATAAATAGATTGACCATTAAAGGCCTGCAGGTATCTTATTGCTAAAACTTTACAATTTTTGGCCACTAGAGCTACGGTATAGATAATCCAAGATTCCTCAGAGTCTTGAACACCCCACCACATATTTTTAGCTTAGAATGCAAACATGCGACTCTCTGATATGTCAATCTATGTCAATCTAAGGACCATGGTGCTCAGGTGACCGTCAAGGCCTGTAGGCCTCCTGAGTAAATAAAAAAAAAAAAACATCGTGGAAAGTATTTTTATTCGATGCAGTTGTAAAAAAAGTATTTTTCAAATGTTACTAAAACTTAAATCAAATGCAATGCTTACATGAAAATAGTTTGTATTGGTACTTTTGTTTCTTTTGTGTATGAAATAATATTTAATTTGGCATATGACTTATTTGAGGAAAAAAGTAAATAAGCTTCTTGTTGTTGTAGACCAATGTTTTGCACAAGTGGATTTGGTGTTTGTATTGGATTCTTCAACAAGCGTTGGAAATGATAACTACGACAAAATGAAAGGTTTTGTAATAAAGTTCCTTCATTCTGCAAACATTGACAATGGAGATGTCCGAGTAGGTCTCTTGTCTTACAGCACTCGAGTCACGGTTGAATTCAAACTCAACTCTTATAGCACCAAGGCGGACGTGTTCAATGCGGTAAATTCAATACCATGGAGATACGGAAGTACGAATACTGCCGATGGTCTCCAAACAATGCATGAAGAGTTGTTTAATGAAGCTAATGGTGACAGACCTGGAGTTCCAAATATTTGCATCATTATGACAGACGGCGTATCAAACATCAACTACCAAAGAACCATTCCCGAGGCTGAAATAGCGAGAGAAAAGGGTATCCATATATATGCCATTGGAATCGCCCTCAAAGACTTGAAGGAGGTGAATGGAATAGCCAGCGAACCTGCTAGTACGAACGTGTTTGCAGTGAACACTTTTGATGAATTGGAAGGTCTTGATGAGAAAATCTTTGCAGCGACATGTTCAGGTAAACGTTCATACTTTTTAATATTAAAGATATAATGATGTTATCTTAATTGCTATTTTTTCACCGACGACGTATGTTACATAACGGCTTGTTTACACGCATGTTTTTCTTTTCACTTTTATTATTATCAATAAAACACTCCTTCATCAACATTATTGTAGCATTCATTGCTATTATTGTTTAAAAAACCCCATTTGGATATTACAATTTAATCAACAGTTTACAACTGAAAAAATTAATGTCTTAAAAAGCATTCATGGGAATATATATGTGTATCATTATTTCAAATAAAATTATCTATTCTCTAAAAATGTTCTATTGCACTGTCAAAAGTAATTTCTTTTTAATCATCTAGGCAGAATCATATCTGGTATATGTTTCTAAATCTACACATGTCCTCTGTCTTCACAAAATATTGTTTTGATAATAAGTTTTTGAAAATGGAATAATAATAAAATTATTTAACAAATAATAATCGTACATTTTCCATTATTCATGCACAGGTTAAAATCATCCAAATTCGTGCATAAACAGTTTACTGATAACTTCTAGTAAAATAATACTGGGCTTTTACTCCTTTTTCGAGTTTTCATACTAAGAAGCCAATGACATCAAAAATACACGTTAAACACCTTTTCATGTCTTCTATTTTGAACTTTGTTTTCTTCTTTAAAAGTAACGACAACATTACCGATTACAACAACAGTGTCAATTACAACAACTACTAAACCACGTGATTCTGGTTATGATGTCATCTTTATGCTCGATTCTTCTGTACCAGACGAACGCGTTTTTAATCAAATGAAAGACTTTGCGGCCAATGTTGCCGAGGGGCTCAGTATCGATGACAAGGAATATCAAATTGGTCTTGTGCGCTACAGTAGCAATGCAGATGCAATTGCGCAACTGAATAGATTACCAATGAAAAATGACGTTGTACGAGAAATTAAACAAATAACATACCGGCCAGGTAAGAGCAATCTCGCTGACGCCATGGATGACGTAAGACAGAATATGTTTACTGACAGAAATGGTGATCGAGACTTTGCAAGGAATCTTATTGTATTATTTACCGGAGTGGACCAAAGCTCCAACCCTTACGATGCGTTTAGAGCTGCTGAAAAAGCGGAAAGGGACCAGATCAACTTGTATACAGTTGGATTTTATCTAAACGACACGTTTGAAATAGACGAGGTATCCACGCATCCTTTGAGTAGATACCGTTACCTTGTGAAAAGGAACAGGGATCTGAATGATGTACCAGGAAATATTATTAGATCGAGTGCGTATTAACATGTATTTTTCTATTGTTATAATATTTCATTTGATTTAATTATGCTTTTATGTTTAAAAAAAAACAACATATTTTCGTAATGCAGTTTAAATTTGTTTTTTTTTTTATAGTTGATGACATTGTGATACCAGAGAGAGGTCGACTATACCCAACAACAACTAGTAAGTGAGGTGTTTAAGGAAGCTTGCGATCTTTTTTATTGTTAGACAATTTAGCG